>CM062813.1:713519910-714119910 GCA_031772625.1 Pinus tabuliformis | reverse complement strand
GACAATATCCTATTTAAATAAGAGTTTCAATAAGTTATTTAATATACTTAAAATTGAAATGGATTTATATTATCATGAAATTTTAATTCTGTATAAATATAAGCATTTAGATATTGAATGTAAGGACATGTCTTTGTTGCTTCTTTGTTATTTAATATTCATTGGATAGTGAAAAGAAATAAAATAAGATCAATTGATTAAAGTTGGATCACATATAAATTTTCTTAACTTAAATGAATCAAAAATATAATGAGAATAAGGTTAATTTTATCGAAATAAATTTAGATACAACAAATTTCAAGTTGAAGTCATTTTTATAGGGTATACTGTGTCTCTAAATATTTTGTGTGAGAGTAGTTGAGAGTGAGAAGAAATAAAATAAGATCAAATGTTTAAATTTGAATCACATATAAATTTTCTTAACTTAAATGAATAAAAAATATAATGAGAATAAGATTAATACTATTATAATAAATTTAAAGACAACAAATTTTATGTTGAAATCATTTTTCTAGGGTATAATGTGTCTCCAAAAAGTTTGTGTGAGAGTAGGAGAGAGAGAGAGGAGGTCAATTGCGGTCTTCCTCACTTGGCATAAAGTCATTTTTCTAGGGCATAATGTGTCTCCAAAAAATTTATGTGAGAGAGAGAGATGTCAATTGGGATCTTTTCCACTTGACATGATGAGCTATAAGGCCTTGATAAATGTTGTTGTAATGACTTTCTGCCTATGAATATTGATGTATTGCCTTCAACCCTATGAACTCTTAAGTGAGTATGCCTATGGGTTGGCCTAGTGCCAACAACTTCACTTTAAAAGAAAAGAAGTGCATCTCTTGAAATCATATGACAAATTGAGTTATCAACCCACTGTAAAACCTCTCAAAAACAATTGTGTGAACATAATACAAACTACTTTTCAATATAGATAAGAGGTTAAAATACATGTTAATGAAATTGGCACAAGGTTATTTTTGACGATAAGAAACACATAGATGAACACGAATATCCATGGAATAAGTTATGATTAAAGTTTTTATGATAATTTGAACAATATGTGAATTTTCCCTGGTTACAAAATTTTACAACCTTTTGCAAATTGGTTATGATGTCATATATTGGTTCCCACCAATGCATATATTTCTAACCCCATCAATGTCATTAAAAAGACGCACTATATAGTTATCTAAATAAAATTTTGAATATTCTTTGAGACAATAACTACATGCAACCATTGTAAGACAACCATAAATGATGTTGTCACATCCTTATTATTCAAATAGAATAATTAAAGCCTGTAATTAAATCCTTTTGATGATAAACAACCCATAGATGAACACTAATATCCATGGAATAAATTATTTTTACAATTTTTGTGATAATTTGAACAATATGTAAATTTCCAATTGTTACAATAATGCTATGACCTTTTACAAATTGTTTATGGTGTCATATATTGGTGCCCACCAATGCATATATTGTTAACCCCATTAATGTCATTGAAAAATAACTTTATATAGTTAAGGAAACCAACTTTTAAATGTTCTTTGAGACAAGAACTAAATGCAACCATTGTGAGTCAACCATAAATGATGTTTTCATATCCTTATTATCTAAAGCCAACCATGCAAATAGCGTTGTAATTGAATCCTTCAATAGATTCAATAAATTGTATATCCAATATAAGAATAGAAATATAAAATGTAGTAATGAAGGAAACATCTCATCCATGTCATTGTCACATGCTCCTCTTCCATTTTTCTTCTTGTGTGAGGATGATTTAAGTCTCCACTTCAAAACCCTAAAATTTCACAAAGGATTCATTTATTCCTCTTCCATTTTTCTTCTTGAGTGAGGATGATTTGAGTCTCCACTTCAAAGCCCTAAAATTTCACAAAGGATCCATGCGTTCCATCCATCCATTCTTTCACAACAAGATTTCATGCATGTGGCTACATAGGCATCACTTTATTTGAATATTTTCATTAGATTATTATAATAGATTTAGTAAGAAAATGTTAACACACATTGCTGGGAATATAGAGTTGGATTGGTATTGAGTGAAAATCGAAAAGGTTGTCTCAAAGGACCAATGAAATGGCTTCCATCGCATATTATAAACAATGAAATTGTGATTTCCCCTAATGTAGTTTTGTAACTTTATTTTTTATATGAATGAATTTTAAATGTTATTTGAGACAAGAACTAAATGCAACCATTGTGAGTCAACCATAAATGATGTTTTCACATCCTTATTATCGAAAGCCAACCATGCAGATAGTGTTGTAATTGAATCCTTCAGTAGATTCAATAAATTGTATATCCAACATAAAAATAGAAATATAAAATGTAGTAATGAAGGAAACATCTCATCCATGTCATTGTCACATGCTCCTCTTCCATTTTTCTTCTTGTGTGAGAATGATTTGAGTCTCCACTTCAAAACCCTAAAATTTCACAAAGGATCCATTTATTCCTCTTCCATTTTTCTTCTTGAGTGAGGATGATTTGTGTCTCCACTTCAAAGCCCTAAAATTTCACAAAGGATCCATGCGTTCCATCCATCCATTCTTTCACAACAAGATTTCATGCATGTGGCTTCATATGCATCACTTTATTTCAATATTCTCATTAGATTATTATAATAGATTTAGTAAGAAAAAGTTAACACACATTGCTGGGAATATAGAGTTGGATTGGTATTGAGTGACAACCAAAAAGGTTGTCTCAAAGGACCAATGAAATGGCTTCCATCTCATCTTATAAACAATGAAATTGTGATCCCCTAATGTAGTTTTGTAACTTTATTTTTTATATGAATGAATTTTAAATGTTTTTTGAGACAAGAACTAAATTCAACCATTGTGAGTCAACCATAAATGATGTTTTCACATCCTTATTATCCAAATCCAACCATGCAGATGGCGTTGTAATTGAATCCTTCAATAGATTCAATAAATTGTATATCCAATATAAGAATAAAAATATAAAATGTAGTAATGAAGGAAACATCTCATCCATGTCATTCTCACATGCTCCTCTTCTATTTTTCTTGTGTGAGGATGATTTGAGTCTCCACTTCAAAACCCTAAAATTTCACAAAGGATCCATTTATTCCTCCTCCATTTTTCTTCTTGAGTGAGGATGATTTGAGTCTCCACTTCAAAGCCCTAAAATTTCACAAAGGATCCATGCGTTCCATCCATCCATTCTTTCACAATAAGATTTCATGCATGTGGCTACATATGCATCACTTTATTTCAATATTTTCATTAGATTATTCTAATAGATTTAGTACGAAAAGGTTAACACACATTCCTGGGAATATAGAGTTGGATTGGTATTGAGTGACAACCAAAAAGGTTGTCTCAAAGGACCAATGAAATGGCTTCCATCTCGTCTTATAAACAATGAAATTGTGATTTCCCCTAATGTGGTTTTGTAACTTTATTTTTTATATGAATGAATTTTCTAATGTCTCCTCTTATCTTTGATCACTTTCTTTGTGTGTTTCACATATTCACAATGAGCACCGCTGCACCAGGGGGCCTTTAGGCAGTGATGGCGAAGTCACAGTTGCGTTAAAGTAGTTGAGGCGCAGATCCATTTTGAGTACGAGTCTCATCATTGCGGAGGTTAACAAGCGTTACATCGCAAGATTGTGGAAAGTAGTGAATGGCAAATAATGTAGTTTTGGTTTATTCAGTTTGTTGTGCCACAGTTAATGAGCAAGGCTGGGATTGTATATGGTTATTATTGGATTTAAGTAAGTAGATCATTTAAAAGTGGGCATATACAGTTCTGAACATTAACTGGGACGCAACAGTCTAGATAACTCTTGCAGTGCTTGCTTTTCCATTTTTACAGGTCTCATTTTTAGTGGGAAAAACTCTTTTTTTTAATATATACGGAAGATGTGTGCATATACGGAAACTGGGCATATACGGAAGATGTGTGCATATACGGAAACTGGGCATATACGGAAGATGTGCGCATATGCCCAGTTTCCGTATATGCACACATCTTCCGTATATGCCCAGTTTCCGTATATGTGCACATCTTCCCTATATGCCCAGTTTCCGTATATGCGCACATCTTCCGTATATGCCCAGTTTCCGTATATGCACACATCTTCCGTATATGCCCAGTTTCCATATACGGAAACTGGGCATATACGGAAGATGTGCGCATATACGGAAATTGGGCATATACGGAAACTGGACATATACGGAAGATGTGCGCATATACGGAAACTGGGCATATACGGAAGATGTGCGCATATACGAAAACTGGGCATATACGGAAGATGTGGGCATATACGGAAGATGTGCGCATATACGGAAACTGGGCATATGCGCACATCTTCCGTATATGCCCAGTTTCTGTATATGCACACATCTTCCGTATATGCCCAGTTTCCGTATATGCGCATATCTTCCGTATATGCCCAGTTTCCGTATATGCGCACATCTTCCGTATATGCCCACATCTTCCGTATATGCCCAGTTTCTGTATATGCCCAGTTTCCGTATATGCGCACATCTTCCGTATATGCCCAGTTTCCGTATATGCACACATCTTCCGTATATGCCCAGTTTCCTTATATGCACACATCTTCCGTATATGCACACATCTTCCCTATATGCCCAGTTTCCGTATATGCGCACATCTGTCGTATATGCCCATCTTCCGTATATGCACACATCTTCCGTATATGCACATCTTCCGTATATGCCCAGTTTCCGTATATGCACACATCTTCCGTATATGCCCAGTTTCCGTATATGCGCACATCTTCCGTATATGCCCAGTTTCCGTATATGCGCACATCTTCCGTATATGCCCAGTTTCCGTATATGCCCAGTTTCCATATATGCGCACATCTTGCGCATATCTTCCGTATATGCACAGATTCCATATACAGAAATTGCGCATTTACGGAAACTGGGCATATACGGAAGATGTGCGCATATACTGAAACTGTGCATATACGGAAGACATGTGCATGTCTTCCGTATATGCCCAGTTTCCGTATATGCCCAATTTCCATATATGCGCATATCTTTCGTATATGCACAGCTTCAGTATATGCGCACATCTTCCGTATATGCCCAGTTTCTGTATATGCGCAATTTCTGTATATGGAATCTGTGCATATATGGAAGATATGCGCATGTCTTCCGTATATGCCCAATTTCCGTATATGCGCAATTTCTGTATATGGAAACTGTGCATATACGGAAGATATGCGCACATCTTCCGTATATGCCCAATTTCCATATACAGAAATTGCGCATATACGGAAACTGGGCATATACGGAAATTGGGCATATACGGAAAACATGCGCATATCTTCCGTATATGCACAGTTTCCATAACTTTGTACTTCCTTACTATTTCAATTGTAGTTTTATTTTGGTAATCTTAATATTCCCTCTTCTCCAATCACACCCTTAACCCCATAAAACAAAAAAAAATCAATAAAGGTTAAAGAGGTTAAATAACAAGTACATGTTTATTAAATGGGTTGATTCTCACATGTAAAATCTATGGAATATGAACATAAACTATAAACTATAATTCATATATAAAGAAATATATGAATCAACCCATATGTACAGAAACTAGGCATATACGGAAGGTGTGTGCATATACGGAAACTGGGCATATACGGAAACTGGGCATATACGGAAGATGTGCGCATATACGGAAACTGGGCATATACGGAAGATGTGTGCATATACGGAAACTGGGCATATACGGAAGATGTGCGCATATACGGAAACTGGGCATATACGGAAGATGTGCGCATATACGGAAACTTGGCATATACGGAAGATGTGCGCATATACGGAAACTGGGCATATACGGAAGATGTGTGCATATACAGAAACTGGGCATATACAGAAGATGTGCACATATACGGAAACTGGGCATATACGGAAGATGTGCGCATATACGGAAGATGTGCGCATATACGGAAACTGGGCATATACGGAAGATGTGTGCATATACGGAAACTGGGCATATACAGAAACTGGTCATATACGGAAGATGTGCGCATATACGGAAACTGGGCATATACGGAAGATGTGTGCATATACGGAAACTGGGCATATACGGAAGATGTGTGCATATACGGAAACTGGGCATATACGGAAGATGTGCGCATATACGGAAACTGGGCATATACGGAAGATGTGTGCATATACGGAAACTGGGCATATACGGAAACTGGGCATATACGGAAGATGTGTGCATATACGGAAACTGGGCATATACGGAAGATGTGCGCATATACGGAAGATGTGGGCATATACGGAAGATGTGCGCATATACGGAAACTGGGCATATACGGAAGATGTGTGCATATACGGAAACTGGGCATATATGGAAGATGTGCGCATATACGGAAACTGGGCATATACAGAAGATGTGCGCATATACGGAAACTGGGCATATACGGAAGATGTCCGCATATACGGAAACTGGGCATATACGGAAGATGTCCGCATATACGGAAACTGGGCATATACGGAAGATGTCCGCATATACGGAAACTGGGCATATACGGAAGATCTGGGCATATACGGAAGATGTGCGCATATACGGAAACTGGGCATATACGGAAGATCTGGGCATATACGGAAACTGAGCATATACGGAAACTAGGCATATACGGAAGATGTGCGCATATACGGAAACTGGGCATATACGGAAGATGTGTGCATATACGGAAACTGGGCATATACGGAAGATGTGTGCATATACGGAAATTGGGCATATACGGAAGATGTGCGCATATACGGAAACTGGGCATATACGGAAGATGTGCACATATACAGAAACTGGTCATATACGGAAGATGTGTGCATATACGGAAACTGGGCGTATACGGAAACTGGGCATAATTCCTATTCCTATTCCTATTCCTTTGATATAAATTTAATTAATAAAATTCGCTATTTCATTCCCATTCCCTTCCTTCAATGACACTATTTATGAAAATAACGTTTAACGTATAAATCTTAGCCAAAATTAGGGTTAGTGGTTTTAAATTAATGTTGTTCTCAATAACGCATATCTTGAAAGAAAAGAGGTCAGGCATAACTGGCCGCAACTCACTTTAACGTGTAAAATTCATGTTCGGTGCAAAAATTCGTGTAGGATGGATGAATTTTGAAGGCATAATGCATAAAAGCACGGAAGAGAAAAGAAAGAAATAAAATTATTTTAATTTATAATTTATAAATATAAATATAAGTATGTAAACTATGTGCTACAACATTTTCACATGGCATAATGCATACCATTAAATGCTCCTATTTTTGTAGGAACTAAACTTTCAGTAGAGCAATGTCCTTCAACACCTATAGATGCGGAGGATATGCATTCTATACCTTGTGTTAGTGAAAATGGTAGTTTGTCATACATTGTGGTTTGTAATAGACTACAAATTGTCTGTGTAGTGGAAGCTTTGATTCCATTCATGACTATTATTAGATACTAACATTAAGCCGCAACGAAAAGGGTCTTCAAGTATTTGCAAGATACTTTTAGATATTCCATGTTTAATCATAGTGATGTTTCAAGGAAACCACACTTAGCTTATATACATGGTTATGTGGATTCTTATTGGGTAGGGGATGTAGATCTATAAGAATTTATGCATTTTCATTATTTGGTGCAACAATAAGTTCGATGAACAAGAAACAAGAAATGGTTTCTTTTTCCACTATATGGATAGAGTATATGATAACTACGCATGCATGTAAGGACACCATTTATCTTATGAAATGGTGTTCAAAAGTAGGGTAAATAAGATAACTATGTAGCTCAATGATAACAACAATGTCATTTGTCTGGAAAAGAACTTGACCTTTCATTCAAGCATAAAGCATGTATGTGTATATATAGACACTAGAGAAATGTGACACTTTGCATAATGTTGTAGATGCATTGATGAAACCAGTGAGCACAAGTTCAAGGGGTGTTGTGAGTCTATAGGCCTTATAGTCCTTAGCGTTTAGCTCACAATTTCCCTTATATTCTTGTAAGATATAAGTGTCAGAACGTTGGGGTAGGTGCGCTATACACCTTGAAATCCTTAAGTGGAGTAAGCATTGATTACCGATAGGGGATAAATCCTCAATTACAAAGAATAAATATCAAGTAGCGGTAGGGAATAAATGCATGTCAATAGGAGGCAATGAATCTTAAGCAATAACAAATGACTAGTTAATTGCTAGTGGTTTATTGCATGTAGATTGGAAAACCCTACAAGGTTTCTATTATGCTTATTTATTGTGTGCTAGGATTGGTGGAAAACAATGTGTATGAGTTTTAATCTATATTGTGTTTTCAAAAAATTTGTGGAATCCTTATGTTGTTTTTGAACAGTCTTGTTGAGATCATGACTTTGTAATGTATTGTAACAATTTAGTTGTTAAATGATACATTGGGCATGCTTTAGAGTGTGGGTTTTTTAAACCAAAAAGTGTGTTCCCAAGAAAATGTTATGTAATGGTTTGCTATTCATTGATTAGTGTAAGAAATATATTAAGAAATTTTACTTCCTTTCTTAGACGATTAAGGATGAATTAAATTTAGAATATAATTGGCGGCAAACAAAAATTGAGGACATCACTATCCAAATATGAAATATAAAGAGGATGTATATATCACATCCAAATAACTGCTAATAGTTTATGTCATTGTTATAACCATTATAGTTTAGAAACCCCATTGGATATATATATATATATATATATATATATATATATATATATATATATATATATATATATTCAAGATTAATTATATTGGATAGTGTCATTATTGATTATTGAGACAAATAGTTCCAAGACAGGTGAAAGGAAGATTGAGAAATATTTTGTATTCATAGGAAATTCAAATTAAAAGTCATAGCTTAAATATATTTGTTATCATTTTTGTTAAATATAGACAAAATAGAGGTGGTTAGAGTGAAAATAAAAGAGATGCCAAGGGGTATAACTATAAAAAATGAAAAAGAGGATACTCTTATTATATATGATTATATTAAAAATTAGTTTAATAATTTTATTAAAAGAAGAAAATTTCAAGTCCCCATTGTTAAAATACCTTTTCTGTTGAGAGGGTACACGTTCAATTCTCTGGCTACTCTTATATAATTATCTTAAATTCCACTTTATATTAAAGAATCTAAAACAATTTTTATGCACCAAAGAATTTGCAAATTGTATTACAATAAACATTGTAAATTCCACTTTATATTAAAGAATCTAAAACAATTTTTATGCACCAAAGAATTTGCAAATTGTATTAGAATAAACATTTTAAATGCAATAGCACCATGATCCATTCCCTAAAAAAATATGAACTTTGGCATCTCCTCTATTCTAACTCTAACCGTGTTCATTTTCATTTTGCCCACCTTTAAATATCAAATATCATGGACCCCTTGTTAGCTAACATGAACTTTCTTGCATAAATTTTAATTGCAATATCTTCGTTGCATAGATGCAAACAAAATGCACATGCACACACATACTTATCATTCATTTTCATTTTTCCCACCTTTAAATATCAAATATCATGCACCCCTGGTTAATTAACATGAACTTTCTTGCATAAACTTTAACTACAATATCTCCGTTGCATAGATGCAAACAAAATGCACATGCACACACATACTTATCATGGCCAATGCATCCTCTTCTCAAAATCTGAATTAACAGTGAATTTCAGTGAAATCCTCAAACGTTATTAATTTTAACTGAGTAAATCACACGAGACCAATTGACTTCACAAATATTATTAATTTTAATTAGGTAAATCACACGAGAACAATCAACTTCACAAATATTTTTATCACGGTGACCCAGAAATATAAGAATGTGCTCTATGATTTGAAGTCTTAGCTTGTAGCACAATTTGATTTAAATGACTTGGGGGATACAAAATATATTTTAAGAATTGAGATCAAGAGACAGAGAAAATAGAATGCTTTGGTTGAGCCAAAATAAGTATTTAAACTATGTGCCGCAACAATTTCACATGTCACATTGCAGACTATTAAATGTTTTTATTTCTGTAGGATTCAACAATTTCACATGTCACATTGTAGACTATTAAATGTTTTTATTTCTGTAGGATTCAACAATTTCACATGTCACATTGTAGACTATTAAATGTTTTTATTTATGTAGGATGCAACAATTTCACATGTCACATTGTAGACTATTAAATGTTTTTATTTCTATAGGAACTGAACTTTCAGTTCAACATTGTTCTTCAACAACTATAAATATGGAGGATATAGATTCTATATCTTGTGCTAGAGCAATTGGTAGTTTGACATACATTGCGGTTTGTACTAGACTAGACATTGTCCAAGTAGTGCAAGAGTTCAGTACAATCATGGCTATTCTTGAACAATCACATTAGGTCACAATGAAGAGGACCTTCAAGTATTTGCAAGTACTTTTAGATATTCCATTTTCTATCATAGTGATGTTTCGAGGAATCCACACTTAACATAAATACATGGTTATGTGGATTCTTATTGGGTAGGGAAAGTAAGTAGAAAAAGAGATTTATAAGCATTTGTGCATTTCCATTTTTTGGCACAACAATAAGTTGGATGAAAAAGCAACAAGTAGTGGTTTCTTTGTTCACTATATGGGTAGAAGTATATGTTAATGAAATTGTGTTCAAACATAAGGCTGACTCAAAGAACTTTTATAGTTCAATATGATAATAACAATGCCATTTTTTTAGCAAAGAACTTGACCTTTCATTCAAAGATAAAGCATGTGTATAAATAGGAAATGTGACACTTTTCATAATGTTGTGGATGCATTGATGAAACTAGTGAGCACATAAAATTTCAAGGTATTGTGAGTCTATGGGCCTTATAGTACTTAGAATTTAGCCCACAGTTTCCCTTATAGTCTTGCGAGGTATAAGTTGCAAAACATTGTGACCATAGTTTCCCTGGTAGAGGTATAAGTTGCAAAACATTGTGACCACAGTTTCCCTTATAGTCTTGCAAGGTATAAGTTGCAAAACATTGTGATAGGTGTGCCATACGCCTTGCACCCTTTAGTGGAGTAGGCATTGATCACTATAGGCGAATAAATCCTCAAATACCAAGAAGAAATATTGAGTAGTGGTAGCGAATAAATGCATGTCAATAGTAGTCAACGAATCCTAAGCAATAGGAAATGACCAATTAATCTAGTGATTTGTTGCATGTGGATTGGAAAACCCTACAAGGTTTTTTGTTATGTTTATTTATTGAGTGCTAGGATTGGTGGAAAACTATGTGCCTAAGTTTAAATTACTATTATGTTTTGAAAATTTCTATGGAATCTTTATGTTGCTTTTGAACACTCTTGTTGAGATCACAACATCTTTGTAATATATTATAACAATTTAGTTGTTAAATGATACATAGAGCATGCTTTAGAGTGTGGGGTTTTTAACCAAAAGGTGTTTTTCCAAGAAATTTATATGTAATGGTTTGTTATTTCTTTGATTTATTTTTGCTTATAGTAAACTTGTTTACTATTATGTTTGCAAAATTTCTATGGAATCTTTATGTTGCTTTTGAACACTCTTTGTTGAGATCACAACATCTTTGTAATATATTGTTATTTCTTTGATTTATTTTTTCTTATAGTAAATTCGTTTAAAGTTTTTATAAATATTTTCTCATTGGTTAGTGTAGAGAATATATTAAGAAGTTCTACTTCTCCTTTCATAAATGATTATCATAACTTCTACTTACTTCTTTTCATAAATGATTAATGACTAAATTAAATTTAAAATATGGTTGGTGGTAACAAAATTTGAAGACATCAATATACAAATACAAAGTATCGAAATACCTATTAGTGTCATTGCTTAATGACCAATGAGACAACAAATAGTTACATGATACATGAAAAGAAAATTGTAAAATATTTTTATTACATAGAAAATTCAAATTAAAATTTCAATAAAATAATAAAAATCCATGAAATTTCAAAGAATTTAAAGTGCTGAAGTGATAAAATGAATAAGTATAACCATTTTAAAACTAAATTAAAAATTTCAATAAAATAATATATAATTTCAATAAAATAACAAAAATCCATGAAAACTTAAAGAATTTTAAGTGTTGAAGTGATAAAATTAATAAGTATAACAATTTTAAAACTAAATTAAAAACTTCAATAACATAACATAATTATAGATATGAACTTTGACATTCTCCATCTTCATTTTCATTATGCCCGCCTCTAACAAAATGATACCAAATATCGTGCATGCCTCAATTTTATTGCACAAGTTTTAACACAATGGTATCTCCGCTGCAGCAGATGCAAACAAAATGCCAACGCATCGCCGGCTCGGGCTCTGAATTAACAGTTAACTTCACTCAACTCAAACGTTATTAGTTTTAATTGGGTAAATCACACACATCTTTCCCATTTCTCGCACGGTGACTCCCAGAAATGTAAAACGCGAAATCTAAAAAGCCCTCATTATGTTGGAGATATTTAGTACATCAAAATTAACACGGCTATGGATGGATTATCCCTAATCTTTGATCATTAAGCAACCCTGTAAATAAAAGGCTATGGATTATCCCTAATCTATTATCATTAGGCAACCCTGTAAATAAAAGATATAGCAGGTTTGCACACATCCATATTATAATAGTCTCCACGATGATCCCACTCAAAGAGATTCATTAATAACCCTAAGACAGCAAACCCTAACTCTGGATGATGTCGCCACCGTATAAATATTTGAAATCCAATCATGCGTGCAAGAATCTTATTAACTCATTCAAATAATATACAAGAACTGTTAAAAGATCCTTTATTTCCTAAATGGCTAAACAATGAAGCAAGAAAAATTACAAAATGCTCTTTCGTCCAGAAGAGAATAGCATCCACAGAACCCACACCTATAATGTCATATACATAAAGAATAACCTGAAACAAACCCCTAACCTACAACGGCGTATACATAAAGAATATGTTACATATCCGAAAATATATATATATATATATATATATATATATATATATATATATATATATATATATAAGAACTAAATAGTAGCTGCCTGCAATAGATCTCAGTAAAATCGAGAGGCTAGGAAGGGGATGAAGGCGACGACGAGAGTGGCAAATAGAGAAGGGAGGAAGGGCAATGAAGCAGCGCCTGCCTCCATTGTGGACTCGGTGCTGCTGCCTTCACCTTTGTGGCTTCTGCTGCGCTTACCATTATCATCAGAATGACCAATTCCAGAGTTCTTCTATCATCGATAATGGCCATGGTTCGCATAGAGGTTTGGGTTTGTGAAGGAAATGAGGGCGGGGTTGATTTTCCAGAATGAATTCAAATTTGAATTTGAAATTGCGTTGATAGTACGCCATGCTTTTGGAGGTTATGGCATGGAGCATACATGATTGTATACGCTCAAGTTTTTAAATTATGCGCGGGCTAATGAAATTCAAATTTGAGTTCATTCTGGAAAATCAACCCCGCCCTCATTTCCTTCACAAACCCAAACCTCTATGCGAACCATGCCCATTACCTTCACAAACCCAAACCTCTATGCGAACCATGCCCATTATCGACGATACACCACATGCCATGATACATATGCCGCTCGTTTCGATGGGCATGAATACAAACAACGATGGCATCATGCATATCTCCATCACTATGCAATCGGAATCTGTTAGCCAGAGAACGGAGGCGATGTCAGAACCCGTCTCCCAAGACTGTCCTTAGACTCTGTTAAGAGAGCATTTACTATGCTATAGTCCATGAAATAGCACTTGCCGTGATACAACCGCCTTGTATTGAGCGCATATGTCGATACCATCTCCTTTAAATTGTTTTTTTTTTAATTAATTTAATTAAGAATTAGGTTAGAAATGAGTTTTACTTATGAGATAAAGAGAAAAACTATTTCTGGAGTGTTCAAAAATCTTGTAATTTTTCATATTAGGAAAGATATGGTTTAATTAAATATTTAAATTTGATAATTATAAAGAGAAAAAATATTTTTGTAGTGTTAAAAAATCTTGTAACTTTTTATATCGAGAAAGTTAGGATAGGCAGATGGAAAAAGAAGTCAAGTATAGTGGTGACCACATAGTTGTGCACTGTGTGTTAAGTCTTGCAAGAAGACATTGGTCTTGTGAGACTTGGACCTGACGGCAAGTCTCATGGTTGGGAGGATTGAAATCTGTAAATTAGAGAGGTGACTTCAATAGTTGATTTTTCCTTTATTACAACTTTACAGGTAAGTAAAACAACCTAGAGAAACTTATTTAAAAAAAATGAGTTGGTAAAATAAAATGTTGAGATCTGGAAAATGTTGTAAATAACACCTGAAAATTAATACTGTACAGTAATATCTTAAAAATAGAAGTAGATATTCCTAGTTAAAATATAGATTTGAGAACGTAAGTACAGACTTAGGAAAACAAGTTCCGAAAGAAAAGAATAAAAATATGCATGAATTAGTAATATCAGAAAATAACTAAGTTTATTTTTTCACAAGAAAGAAGTATGTACTATTTACTTGCCAGAGTTGAGATTTTATAATAATTATAGATGGAAAATCGGTCGAGGCCTGTTCTAATTATTAATTTGGAAATCACTGTAAAACATTTTATATTTACATTTTATAATACCAACAAGAGACCCAACAGTTTAGCACTAAACTGTAGAACCCTAAAGAAATTGAAGAAGTAATGACAATATACAAATGTCGACAATAACCAAGAAAGTCATAACTGAACCCTAAGGACCCGATACACCCATGAACCGCCCACAAACCTGGAGCAAGAATCCAAGTCCTAGGCCCACATTTCCGCAAATGACAATCTTAAACATATGTAAAATGTTAACAAAAGATTAGCGGCTTACAAACCAACAAATCCAGATATAAATCATAGAGAAAGAACTAGACAATATCATAAACCAGGAAACAGTATGAGGCATCGATTACCCATATATTGAAAAAACAGAGTTCGATTCATTGCATAGAAGCTCGCACGCATCATGCTCTGGTAACTAGAGAGATGCTGGAGCTGAGGGTTATCAAATGAAAACATTATATAACAAATGACAGAGCTAAGTCCAATAGCAACATACATCAAACGGCCCAGCCATGAGAAAACTATGGTATGCATATATTATAAAGAGGATGAAGCCCCAAAACAACACTACACTTTAGAGTGCCATGGAAAAGGATTTCGGGACCTTCCAGTGTAACCCTAAGGGTTGCCGGATAAACCCATAATCCATATTGTTTACCAGAAACATAGGATATGGGCATTCTCTTAAAACCGAAAATAAATACAATTTAAATACAATCGCAACAGCGAGTTTCCACGGGCAATGCCCTTTTGTCCAGAATAAACATAAATACAAATTATTCCTACATATGATTAAACACCATAGCTAATGCTCTAAATCTTCCGAGAGTTTCATCTAAGGAACAATCAGTCTATCTACTCGGTCATTAGTAGACCGCGGCAAAACTACAACATACCCGAAAACTTTTGAAAGATTTGAGCAGGAGGATGCCAGAAGGACCGGTGCAAACTACTTCAGGGTTTTCATGGAACGCCGAGACCTCACCAAAAAATCCTACATTTCAATTTCAGCAAACCATCAGGAGAAACCTACAAACTGTAATCTTAAAAACCAAGGAAATTGCTAATTTGTTTTAGAATTACCTGATAAGGGTTGCACATGGGTAGTGTAACCACTTGTTGCAAGGGCCATTACGGATGCCATGACACTCTCAACGCTGCACAAACCCTCCAGGAACGAAACCCTCGTATCTTAGCCCAAAAGCCAGAGAGCCGAAAATAGAAGCGATAAATGAAATGCAAGTCCATCAAATTTCCCAAAGAAAGTTTCCAGAAGTCCCATCATCTGTTGGATCAGCTCCAAGGCTTGTACACTGTCGATGCAATGAGGAGAACAATGCACAAGGGACAACTAAAGGGCAGCCAGCGAGGTAGTCGAGGCTTGCTTCCACCACAACTCAGCGGCAAAGTATAGACATTAATAACACCATAAATCGCATGATACGAATTATGTATAGTGCAAATCAAAAGTGCCAATTTGATTGTAAATATATATTGAATTTGTGTATTAATTAGAGTTACGGTTGTATACGGAAATCTATATATGATTTATGGTAAGTGCATTTATAACTATGGTAGAAAGTAATTTCTTTTATTATTTATGAGTTATAGGGAGATGTGACAAGTGGTATCAGAGCCAAGGTTACCAAACTGAGGCCTTTGGAAAACTAATGACTGATAGTGTTGTGCATATACAACAAAATAAGTAGGAGAAGTTAACATGAGAAGGACAAATAGCGCTCCCCAGAGAAACATGACAGGCTTAGGACCTGCAACTTTTCCTGAAACCAACCCTGAAGTATGGGTGTAGTTAGGAGAAGAACCTCGTAGCACCAATCCTACAATACTAGAGACTGCGAAAGAATTAAAGAACGAGATGGCTCAGTTACGGGAAAACAATGAAAGGTTAATGCTGGAATAGGAGAAGATTATGAAAAGTTTGTTAGATAAGCAAAATCAGCATCATTCGATTCCCAGCCTAGAACACAGGCACATGTTGGGGGAGTAGGAATATCAAACAGAGTATGTGGAAACAGAAGGAGGGGAAGAAAATCAAGAGGAAAAGTCAGATAACGCCTCAGAGAATAAAACACAGAAGAGGCAAAGGAAATAATTGCAAGGAGAATTTCGGAAAATAAAGTTGCCCCTCTTTGACGGTGAATAAGAAGAGGCGGCTGAAGCATGGCTTATTAATATGAATAAATACTTTTAGTTATATGAATATGACCATAATTTAAAGGCTCGTTTGGCCATTTTCCAGCTACAAGGGAAATCCACCTTATGGTGGGAAGAGGTAAAGACTGTACGAGGGGAGAATGAATAAAACATAACATGGGACAAGTTTCAAAGATATTTTAAGGAAAGGTATTTAACTAAATGGTTCTACGACAAAAAAGCAAAAGAGTTTCACGACCTATGACTTGGACAACTAACAATGGATGAGTTTATTACCAAATTTACCTCCTTACTTTGGTGTGTTCCTTACATACGAGAACAGAAGGAAAAATTACAACGATTTGTCAATAGCTTACCGCTTTTCATGAAAGAGCATATTGAGTTAGACAACCCAAAAACATTTAACGAGGTCATACGAAAGGCTATAATATGTTATCAGCAAAGTAAACAGAAAGGAGAAGTGATGGGAAAGAAATGGATTAACAAGAAGGGCAATAAGTTTTCTGTTGGAAACAAAGGAAACATGGGCAATATCAATAAAGGACCCCCCATAGGATAATAACACATAAATCTACATAGGAATCAGTCCAGATTTAGACCTTCCAATGGACCCAGACCTAGTGAGAAATGTTGGAAATAATACTGAGAGGGGGGGTGAATCAGTATTATTAAACAATTTTCTAAATATCTTCCAAATTTATACTTTAAGTTATTCTTCAGATATTGATCATTAGTTTGTATGTCAGTACCATATAATAATGAGCAAGAATAGGAAAAACAGATAATCACACCAAAGAACACCAGATATAAGGTGGAAACCTAATGTGGGTGAAAACCACCTGCTGCAATATGTCTATATCTTCTTTCAATTAGAAACTTCTTTTACAATGATTTTGTACTAGTTCAGTCCTTTACCAGTACGCAGGCTGCAACTTGCAGAGAGCTACAACCCTCTCTCGTTTTCCAGTCTCTCCTGGAAGGGAGCTACAACCCCCCTCTTCTTTTCTTCCAAGGACCACTTTTCATAAATTTTCAAACTGGATCCATGAACATCAAATAATCATCAAGTACATGTGAATCACCCAATCAACCTTTTCAATCAACCAATGAATCAACCAATAACTTCTCATAATGCAGTAACTAGATCAGCAATACCAGTAATCTAAACCCAGAACTCTTCAGCAATAGATAAAATATAGCCAACAAATGTTTCAAGAAAGGTCCGCAACTTCACCAATAGAGGCCTGTGAATATCTGCAGCTCTTCTATGTCTAAACTGCGCAGATCCGCACCTGGTCCTTGTTTTGCTCTATGTACCTCCGCACGTACTCCTTCTGATGCCCTGCGTACCTCTGCTTAGATCCGCACCTGCATTGTTTGCCTGACAGCGTACCTACGCACCTGGTCCTTCTATTCCCCTGCGTACCTCCGCACTGTGCCTTTTTTTGTGCTGCGTACTTCGCACCTGCGCCTTCTACTGTGTTGCGGATCCCCGCACCTGCGCCTTCTGCTGCACTGCGGATCCCCGCACCTGCGCTATGGGTCGCATGTGGACCTCTGAATAGAGCCAAATTAACAGTCCTCCAATGTGCCATAGACAATCAGATCCACAAATCTGATCATGTGCCCAAGAGATCACGACCTATCAATAGATTCGCCTTAAAATTCACCTTGATTTAGATCTAGCTTTTAAAACCGATCACCCAAAATTTCAGATCTTGAGATATTCAATTTTCACAAGTGTCTAGCCAAGTGGTCTCCTTTCCTTTTTATAGGCAAGCCCTTATTCACACCATGGGACAAAACCATCAAAAACAAATACAAGGGATCCAAACCGGGGTTCAATACTTTAGATCCTATACCACGGACCAAAACCATAGGATCATGATCGACGGGCTAAATACCAAGGGCCAAACATAAGAAACCCCACGTGTGCGCACTTCTCTACATTGGAGTGAGTGAACTAGGGTCCACACCTCTGAAAGGAGCACTTGCGGATATGTCCGCACTTCTTGGTCGGCGTACCTACAGGTCCGCAGCTTCTCTTAGGAGCACCTGCGGGTATCTCATTTTCTATGATTTTGAGAGCCTGAACAGAGATCTGCCACTTGAGTGAATTGCCATCAAGTACAACACCTGTGCCATAGCACCAAACCTGAATCATAATGCCAACAATCTCCCCCTTTGGACTTGATGGCAACCCCAAGATCCTCAAAGTCATTCTCCCCCTTTGACATCAAGGGCAAAGGGCGGACCAAGATATTCTCTTCCTTTGCTGTCCATACTTCCCCTGAGTGCCTGCTGAAATTTCTAAATGAGCTCCCCCTAACTATAGACCAGATCTACAAAAGAAAAATTCTTCATGAAGAACCATAAACTACCATACACCATACATGACTTTGACAAAAGAGATAGAGACATATTAGCAGCAATATTCAGATCAGCATCCATGTTCTCCTTCTGTACTTTCTCCTCCAAGATCTTCTACCATAATGCCAACAATGCATTATTAGAAGCATATATGCTCCCCCTGAACCTGTGCGATTCGATCTTCGACCAATCCATAACCCAGCAAATGTATGCGTATACCCCATATGAAACTCGCGTACAACCAACAATCTCTAAAACATATGAGATTCAACAACAAGATGATGCATCAACTACCCCCAACTTTTTCCTGAGTATTCAAAGGTCTCCCTGGGAAATGGTTTGATGAGTATATCAGCAACTTGTTCCTTAGAAGGAACATACTCCAACTTGACCTTTTGTTCAAGCACTTGTTCCTGAAGAAAATGATATTTGATAGGTATATGCTTGGTCTTTGAATGCATGACTGGGTTCTTTGAAATGCTGATAGCACTTGTATTATCACATAGGATGGAGTTAGGTGGTGTACAAGTGATTTGAAAATCCTGCAAGGTCTGCATCATCCAAAGGAGTTGAGTGCAGCAGCCACATATTCCGCTTCAGCTGTAGATAAAGCAATCGAACTTTGTTTCTTGCTGAACCAAGATACTAATCTGGAACCCATAAAGAATGCACGACCACTTGTGCTCTTTCTGTCATCCACGCTTCTAGCCCAATCTGCATCTGTATAAGTATGAAGAGAGAGATCTGTATTTCTAGGATACCATAAGCCATAGTTTTGAGTTCCTTGAAGGTACTTGAAAATTCTCTTCACTGCGTGAAGATGAGTTTCCTTTGGGTTTGCCTGAAATCTTCCAACTATTCCCACTGCATGCATAATGTCTGGTCGGATACCTGTCAAATAAAGTAGACTTCCAATCATAGATCTATAGGTTGGCTGATGCACTGTTGCTGATTCATCATTTGCACTGAGGCTGCATCCTGTAACCATGGGGGTACATACTGGTTTTGCATCTTCCATGCCATATTTCTTCAAGATCTGTTTGAGATACTTGGTTTGAGACAAAAAGATATCGTCTTCATTTTGTTGGATTTGCAAACCAAGAAAGTATGTCAGTTCTCCAAGCAAAGACATTTCAAATTATTTTTGCATCACCAAGGAAAAGCTTTGACTCATAGCTTCTTCATTGCTGCCAAATATAATATCATCTACATACACAACAAATATTAGGAATTTGTCATTTTCAATTTTTATATAAAGATTGCTATCTTCTGATCCTTTTGAAAAACCTTGTTGATGAAGGTATTTTTCTAAACGGTAGTACCAAGCCCTTGGAGCCTGTTTAAGACCATAGAGAGCCTTTTTCAGTCTGCATACAAGATTTGGATCATTCCCAAGAATGAAACCATCTGGCTACTCAATGTATACTTCTTCTTCTAAGTCTCCATTCATAAAGGCTGATTTCAGGTCCATTTGAAATACTTTGAACTTCTGAAAGCTTGAGAGAGCAAGGAACATTCGGATGGCCTCAAGTCTTGCAACAGGAGCAAAATTTTCTTCAAAGTCTATTCCTTCTTGTTGAGCATACCCTTTACAAACAAGTATGGCCTTGTTTCTAATTACTTCCCCATTTTCATTCAACTTATTTTTGAAGACCCATTTTTTCCCTATGGCATTCTTATCTTTTGGTCTAGGAACCAACTCCCAAGTATTGTTCTTTTCGATCTGCTCAAGTTCTTCATCCATTGCCTTGACCCAACATTCATCTTTGCATGCCTCTCTTACATTTTGTGGTTCAGTGGAGGAGAGTAATGCCAAATAGCTTGAAGCTTCTGCAATTGTTCTTCTTGTTTGTACCCCTGCCTCCTTTTGCCCCAAGATTTGAAATTCTGGATGATTCTTTTGAACATACCGGGATGGAGTCTTCTCTTCTATCCTTGTCTGTTCCTCTAGTGCCTCTTGAGGTTCTTCTTCATCTTCAGTCTGATTTGGAGGGTAGTCTTCATCCTCTTCGATATTTTCATGATTTACTTGCCTAGGAATGTTTCCTTTTTCATCAACCACCACATCAATGCTGTCAAAAATTCTTCCAAGTCTTTTATTGTAACACTTATATGCTTTGCTGTGAGGAGAATAACCAAGGATAATGCCTTCATCTGATCTAGGTTCAAGTTTGCCAAGCTGTTCATCATTATTCTTAATATAGCATTTGCTTCCAAAAATTTTGAAATGCTTTACCGAAGGAGTCTCACCATACCAGAGCTCATGAGGAGTTTGAGTGCTGTTCACTCGGACATTTGTTTTGTTGAGAATAACAACCGCAGCAAATGCAGCTTCACCCCAGAAGGTTGCAGGAGTTCCAGACTCATCAAGCATAGCACGAGCCATTTGTTGAACCGTTCTATTCATCCTTTCCACCACTCCATTTTGCTGAGGAGTCCTAGCTGTATAGAATTCCCTTCTTATTCCATGTTCTTCACAGAAATCGAAAAATTCATTTGAGGTAAACTCCCCACCTCCGTCAGACCTGAGGCACTTGATTTTGTGATCTGATTCATTTTCAGCTAAGGCTTTGAAAGATTTGAATTTTTCGAATGCTTCGTCCTTGTGTTTCATAAGTCCTAACCAAACCATCCTGGAGAAGTCGTCAATGAATAATATAAAGTATTCTTCTCCTCGAGGTGACCTTGTCCTAAATGGACCACATACATCTGTATGGACTAGTTCAAGAGGGCTACTGGCTGATCCTTCCTTCTCAGGGAAGTTAGTTCTGGTTTGCTTACCAAACTGACATTATTTGCATATGGCATTGTCTAGTTTATATCTAGAAGACCACGAACTTCCTGGTACTTGCATGCTTTCCTTATTTGTGAAAAGCTTAGATGCTCCAACCTCCGGTGCCATAACCAGTGTTCATCATCCTTGCTCAAATAACATTGTTGTTGTCCTTCTTCAAATATGTATAAGTTATTTGGAGTTCTTCTGCCTTTGATCACTGTTTTTCTTGTATCAAGATCATGAACACTACATCCATTTGATCGAAATATTACCTCGGTTCCTTGATCACACATCTGACTGACACTCAGAAGATTATGCTTCAAGCCATCAACATACAAAACATTTCCAGCTTTGACCTTTTCTTTCAACTGAGCAGTGCTTGTTCCTTTTATGACTGCAGGGGTATCATTTCCAAAAGAAACTTTCTTTCCCTTTTCTAAAACACTATATGCTTCAAGTTTTTCTTTATCACCTGTCATACGTTTCGAACATCCGTTGTCGATGTACCATTGATTTTCCTGTCCTTCTGCATAAAATGCTATCCCACATCTTTCTGGTTGTGGTTCTTTTATTTTCCATGTTCTTGTACTTGAGGCTTGTTCCTTTGTCTGCCAAAACCTACTCCTACATTCAGAATCTTCATGACTAAAGTTATTACAAATAGAACATTCAATTTCATTTTCAAGGGCCGAAAAGTTGTTATAGGTCCTTTTCGTGATCCCAGTGATACTTCTTTGTTTTTGAGCTTCTCTAGTCATGATTGTTTTATAGGAAACACATTGAGCTGCTTTGTGGCCAAAGTTATGGCAAGAGAAACATTGGCCATTGAAGAAACTTCTGCGATTATCAAATCTACCTACCAAATGATTGTAGTTTCTATTGTCATCCATTCTTGAGGCAAATTGAGAAGATTTAACCTGTGGCTGGTTGTAGCTTTTGTTCATCCTTTAGGTGGATTGCCCCTGATTTACTTGGTAGTCCTTGTTTATTCTTGATGTAATTCGTCCTTGTTTTACCTGGTGATCTCCATTGGGCTTTTGCTCATCCCTCCTTGCTGCATTGAGATAACTCTTTGAGGTGGATGCTTGAGATGCTTCTCCATTATACCCCAGACCTGTCTTGATTAGTGGAGAATGCTGTACATTGATAATCTCATCCAGAGTTTCAGATCCTTTAACAAATTTAAGATTAAGAGCCTTTGTTTTCTCAATTTCTTTTCTAAGGCCAACAATTTCACATTATAACTTCTCAAGAAATTTTTCTTTTTCATCAAGTTGGAATTGTAGAGTATCAATGATCACATTCTTTTCTTCTAAACATGTTTTGAGTCTAGAAATCTCTTCATAAAAGCCATCCACATCTATAGCATCCATGTAATCATCATCTTCAAAAGCCATTAAAAGTTTATAGTTATTACCTCGTTCATCTTCATCACTATTTGAAAGACCATCACTATCTTCATGAGTATAGTAACTTTTCTTAGTTACATTCTGTTTCTTGTTCCATCTAACACGTTCGTTCACTTTGTCAGTTTTATCCTTATGAGGACATTTGGCAGCATAGTGACCGACTCTCCCACAAACAAAACATTTGAAAGGTAACTTACCTCTGAATCTTCCAGTACCCCGTTGAAGGTTTTTGACAAAATTTGATTCTTCTTCCTCTTCTGACGCATGTCCTAACTCATAGTAGTCTCCTTTGCCTGAAGCCTTGAAAGCTGCTTCTCTCCTGTCTAATGGTCCTCCCTTCCTCATTTTATAAGCAGTTAGAATCCCGTGTAGTTGTGACATGGTAAGGGTTCGTAGATTCTCCTTTTCTTCTATTGCAGAAACTTTAGATTCAAACCTAGGGGACAAAGATCTTAGAACCTTTTCAACCACAACAACCTCTTTTATTTCTTCACCCAAATTTTTCATACAATTAAAAATCTCATCTACACGAAGGAAATAGTTAGCCACACTTTCATCATTGTGCATTCTGATATTTTCATACTGAATCCTGAGGGTTTGAAGTTTTGCTCGTTTTACCTGTTCATCTCCTTAATAGCTCAGAACAATCTTGTCCCATATTTCTTTTGCGGATTTATACTGCATTACCTTAACAAATTCTGATTGAGATAGGCATCCTAATAGAGTATTGACTGCTTTTGCATTTGTTTCATATTTCTTCTTCTTAGCCGGATCTGTAGGAGTTGCTGAAGGAAAAGTGTACCCTGTATCTATGATATCCCAGACTTCTGTACCAAGTGATTGAAGATAGGCAGTAACTCTTACCTTCCAATATATAAAGTTTTTCCCATAAAAAATCGGTGGCCTGATAGATGCTTCTCTCTCGTAGTTGCTCATGATGATGGATCTTCCTCCAAGCGATCAAGCTTCTTCAGAAGGACCTGCTCTCATACCAATTGTTGGAAATAATACTGAGAGGGGGGGTGAATCAATATTATCAAACAATTTTCAAAATATCTTCCAGATTTATACTTTAAGTTATTCTTCAGATATTGATCATTAGTTTGTATGTCAGTACCATATAATAATGAGCAAGAATAGGAAAAATAGATAATCAAACCAAAGAACACCAGATATAAGGTGGAAACCCAATGTGGGTGAAAACCACCTGCTGCAATATGTCTCTATCTTCTTTCAATTAGAAACTTCTTTTACAATGATTTTGTACTGGTGCAGTCCTTTACCAGTACGCAAGCTGCAACCTGAAGAGAGCTACAACCCTCTCTCGTTTTCCAGTCTCTCCTGGAAGGGAGCTACGACCCCCTACTTCTTTTCTTCCAAGGACCACTTTTCATAAATTTTCAAATTGGATCCATGAACATCAAATAATAATCAAGTACATGTGAATCACCCAATCAACCTTTTCAATCAACCAATGAATCAACCAATAACTTCTCAGAATGCAGTAACCAGATTAGCAATACGAGTAATCTAAACCCAGAACTCTTCAGTAATAGATAAAAGATAGCCAACAAATGTTTCAATAAAGGTCCGCAACTTCACCAATAGAGGCCTGCGAATATCCGCAACTCTTCTGTGTCTAAACTGTTCAGATCCGCACCTGGTCCTTCTTCTGCTCTGCGTACCTCCGCACGTACTCCTTCTGCTGCCCTGCGTACCTCTGCTCAGATCCGCACCTGCACTATCTGCTTGACAGCGTCCTCTGCACCTGGTCCTTCTGTTCCCCTGCGTACCTTCGCACTGTGCCTTCTTCTACGCTGCGGATCCACGCACCTGTGCATTCTGCTGCGCTACGGACCCCCGCACCTGCACTGTGGATCGCCTGCGGACCTCTGAATAGAGCCAAATTAACAATCCTCCAATGTGCCACAGACAGTCAGATCCACAGATCTGATCATGTGCCCGAGAGATCACGACCTATCAATAGATTCACCTTAAAATTCACCTTGATTTAGATCTAGCTTTTAAAACCGATCACCCAAAATTTCAGATCTTAAGATATTCAATTTTCACAAGTGTCTATCCAAGTGGTCTCCTTTCCTTTTTATAGGCAAGCCCTTATTCACACCATGGGACAAAACCATCGAAAACCAATACAAGGGATCCAAACCGGGGTTCAATACTTTAGATCCTATACCACGGACCAAAACCATAGGATCATGATCGACGGGCTAAATACCAAGGGCCAAACATAAGAAACCCCACGTGTGCGCACTTATCTGCATTAGAGTGAGTGAACTGGGGTCCGCACCTTTTGGAGGGAGCACCTGCGGATATGTCCGCACTTCTTGGTCGGCGTACCTGCGGGTCCGCAGCTTCTCTTAGGATCACTTGTGGGTATCTCATTTTCTATGATTTTGAGAGCCTGAACAGAGATCTGCCACTTGAGTGAGTTGCCATCAAGTACAACACCTGTGGCATAGCGCCAAACCTGAATCATAATGCCAACAAGAAATCAGGAAGAACTAAATTTGAAGCAATAGCAAGACCCCCAGTACAATGCTGTGGATGTGGAGAGCCACATTACATTAAGAACTGTCCTAACCGCAAAGGCACTGAATAGATTTCAGAGATTCAGGAGGCATCTACAATAGGAGATGTATCCAAGAGTATTCCAAAAATTAATGCCGCCCTTGAAGATCATCATGCAGAATACAAGCCAACTATGGTAGAATTTGAAGGTAAAATTTTTGATTATGCTATATATGTTTTAATTGACCCAGGAGTTATGTTAGGTTATGTTAGTCCTAAAATAGTTGATCAATGTGGTTTACAAGCTGTCAAGTTCAAAAACTCCTTGTTAGTACAACTAGCTACAGGGGAAAAGAGACGTGTGTTAGCCACGATCAATAACTATCCTTTAGAAATAGTAGGTCAACCTTCGATGGAAAATCTAAATATATTACCCCTAGGGTCATATGATGTTCTAATAGGCATGGACTACCTGGAGAAGCACTGATCATTATAAACGGTAAAACAAAAGCTATCTGTTACATGGATGAGCAAGGAAACAAAAAGGAGATTGAAGGCATTTTGAGACCACTAAAAGCACAATCGATAAATGCCTCCCAACTAGCAAAGTGCATCAGAAAAGGATGCCAGATTTACGCAATTTAGGTGGGTTATTCCAACTCAAGGGATAAGTCTGCTTCCTTGGAAAGTATCCCTGCGATACAGAATTTTCCAGATGTATTTCCTGAAGAAATTCCAATGCTGTCTCCAAAAGGAGACATAGACTTCAACATTTAACTAGTACCAAGAGTGGCCCCGGTGTCCCGAGATCCTTATCATATGAGTATACCAGAGCTGATGGAATTAAAAATGTAATTACAGGAGATGTTGGATAAAAATTATATCTGCCCAAGTGTATCGCGTTGGGGAGCCCCTGTACTGTTCATCAAAAAGAAGGACGAGACTCTACGTATGTGTATGGATTATCGTCAACTCAATAAGTTGACTATTAAGAACAAGTACCCTTTACCTCGTATAGACGAACTATTTGATCAAGTGAAGCGTGCGATGATGTTTTCAAAGATTGATCTACAGTCGTGATACGATCAGATCAGAATCAAGGAGGAAGACATAGCTAAAACAACCTTTAGGCAACACTATGGACATTACGAGTTTGTGGTGTTACCCTTTGTACTAACCAATGCCCCCGCGACCTTTGTGTCTAATGAATAGTATATTTCATCAGTATTTATATTAATTTGTATTAATCTTTATTGATGATATACTGATTTATTCTTGAAATGTTGAAGAACATAAGGAGCATCTTAGGATAGTGTTGCAGACTCTCTGGGAACATCAATTGTATGCAAAATTCAGCAAGTGTGATTTCTTTCCAGAGCAGATTCAATATTTAGGCCACATCATTACCAAAGATGGAATCGCTATAAACCCAGAAAAGATAAATACCATAATGGAATGGCCAGTACCAAAAGACGTGGTGGATATAAGATCTTTTATGGGACTGGCAAGGTATTACAAATGATTTGTTGAGGGATTCTCCAGGGTGGCCTATCCTATTACCTCCCTATAGAAGAAGGGAAAAACCTTTAAATGGAAAGCCGAGTGCCAACAGAGCTTTGAAAAACTCAAGCATCGACTCACCACTACGCCAATCTTAAGCATAACAGATCCAAGTAAGGAGTTTGTGGTGTATACGGATGCTAGCAAGGAAGGGGTAGGTGGTGTTTTAATGCAAGAAGGTAGAGTAATCTCCTATGAATATAGAAAACTGAAGGAACACGATCAGAAATACTCCGCCTATGACTTAAAATTGACAACTGTTATTCATGCACTAAAAATGTGGCGACACTATTTGATGGGTAAGAAGTTCCTTTTAATGACTGAGCATCATAGCTTGACTAATTATTTTAAGCAGCCCACTTTGAATGCCAGGCAGGCTAGGTGGGTAGACTTTTTAAGTGGATCCGATTTCAAAATCAAACATCTGAAAGGAAAGGAGAACTGGGTAGCTGATGCCTTAAGTCGAAAAGTACATTGTCTTTATGAAATTTCTTACAGTGAAGTGCAGACTACCTTCAGTGAACAAATTAAAGAAGCAACGGAGCGGGATCTAGAATACCAGTATTTAGGACAACAACCCCAAACCAAAAACAGCCATGAACATCAGCAAGGATATGAAATAAATCCTGTAGGTATGCTGATTTATGAGAAAAGATTGTATGTGCCTAACCAAAACAACTTTAAGGATTTGATTTTGGATGAATATCATAAAAGTCCCTATGTAGAACACCCAGGATACAAAAAATTAATCACCACACTCTGAAAATAGTCCTACTAGCTGGGTATGAAAAATAATGTAGCAGAATATGTGACTCGCTGCCTGAAATGCTAGCAAGTAAAAACAAAACACCAACATCCTACTGGATTACTGCATCCATTACCAATTCTGGAATGGAAATGGGAGACTATCACCCTCGAATTCATCATGGGATTACCCAAATCCAAAAAGAAAAATGATTCAATAATGGTGGTAGTGGACAAATTAAGCAAATCAGCTCATTTCATACCAGTACAGTCCACCTACATGGAAGAAAATTGTTAATATATTCATGTAGAATATTTTTAGGTTACATGGGATACCAAAAACTATAATTTTTGATTGTGATGTAAAGTTTACATCAACATTCTGGAAAGCTCTGTTTGAAGGGTTAGGTATACAGTTAAACTTCAACACCAACTATCACCCTCAGATAGACGGATAGATAGAACGAGTGAATCAGGTGGTGGAAGAAATGCTATAAACATATGTGATGCAACAACCTTCCAAATGGGAATATTACTTACATCTGGTCGAATCTTCTTATAGCAACGACTATTATACCTCCTTACAAATGAGCTTGTTGGAAGTTTTGTACGGACGTAAGTGCCGCGCACCATCCAGTTGGGGAGGACCTGAGCACAAGTTGATGTTGGGACCCGATGTTAAATTAAATGGAAGAAATGGTTAAGAAGGTTCGTTATAATTTAAGGGCTTCCCAAGATCAACAAAAGAACGTCGCCAATTGGAAAAAGAATTTCAGAGAATTCCAAGTAGGGGATCATATCTATGCAAGGGTACGCGCCAAAAGAGTACTTTACAATGGAGTGGGTGTGCTAAGTTAGCACCCTAGTTTTGTGGCCCATTTCAAATTTTGGCAAGGGTCGGGCTAGTGGCATACTAGCTCACCTTGCCTAGCCACATTCGAGTACACAATGTTTTCCATGTATCTATATTAAAAATATATGTTTATGATCCTAAACATATAATCAATTGGCAAGATATACAGGTAAGAGGGTTTTCTCTTAGTAAGTCAAATAAGACATTAATGATAGTCAAAACTTATTAAATTTTATTCTTTTTTAGGTCGAACCATAAGGAGAATTCGTGGACGAACCTCTATTTATACTCGATCAGAGAGAAGTAATGCTGCAGAAATGAATTATCACCCATCTTAAGGTGAAATGGAAGGCACTTTGGTCCGGATGAGGCCACCTGGGAAGATTAACAAATCATGAAAGAAGCCTTTTGATGATTATTTACGATGTTTGATTTCAGGGGAAGAAGATGCGATGTCCCCATAAAACTGTAAATATTTTATTTTAGTGCAGTAAAAACAAAACTGGATATTATAGTTATTGTTTGAATTAACTATTTAAATTTGATAATTATAACGAGAAAAAAAATTTGTAGTGCTAATGAATCTTGTAACTTTTCATATCAAGAAAGTTAGGATAGGTAGTTGCCTAACCCTAACTACCTCCCTGAGTATGAACTCTCCAACAAAAGGACTCAAAAGGGAACTGGGAAACCTGAGGGTAACAGAGGAGAAAGGGAGAGAATCCATGTTGAAAGGTCAGACGGGAAAAGAAGCTAAGTTTGGTGGTGACCAGATAGATGTGGCACTATGTGCGAAGTCTTGCAAGAAGATATTGGTCTTGTGAGCAAGCTCGGGGGGAGACTTGGACCTGACAACAAGTCTCATGGTTGGGAGGATTGAAATCTGTAAATTACAGAGGTGACTTCAACAATTGATTTTTCCTTTATTACAACTTTACAGGTAAGTAAAACAACCTAGAGAAACTTATTTTTTTTTAAATTGAGTTGGTAGAATAAAATTTTCAGATTTGGAAAATGTTGTAAATAACACTTAAAAAATAATACTGTATAATAATATCTTAAAAATAGAAGTAGATATTCCTAGTTAAAATATAGATTTGAGAATGTAAGTACAGACTCAGGAAAACAAGTTTCGAAAGAAAAGAATAAAACTGTGCATGAATTAGTAATATTAGAAAATAACTAAGTTTATTTTTCCACAAGAAAGAAGTATGTACTATTTACTTGCCAGAGCTGAGATTTTATAACAATTATAGATGGAAAATCGGTCGAGGCCTGTTCTAATTATTAATTTAGAAATCACTGTAAAACAGTTTATATTTACATTTTATAATACCGGCAAGAGACCCGAAAGTTTATATGGCAGCGCTGAACAGTAAAACCCTAAAGAAATTCAAGAAGTAATGAAAATATAGAAATGCCGACAATAACCAGGAAATTCATCACCAGGCCATTAGGACTTGATACGTCCATGAACCAGGTCAAGAATCCAAGTCCTAGGCTCGCAATTCCGCAAATGACAATCTTAAACATATGTAAAACGTTAATAGAAGATTAGCGGCTTACAAACCAACAAATCCAGATATACATCATAGAGAAAGGACTAGACAATATCATAAACCAAGAAATGGTATGAGGCATCGATTACCCATTGAAAAAATAGAGTTCGATTCATTGCATAGAAGTTCACACACATCATGCTTCGGTAACCAGAGAGATGTTGGCGCTGAGGGTTATCAAATGAAAACAGTATATAAAAAATGATAGAGCTAAGTCCGATAGCAACATACATCAAACGGCCCAGCCATGAGAAACCTATGGTATGCATATATTATAAAGAGGACGAAGCCCCAAAACAACAATACACTTTAGAGCATTGTGGAAAAGGATTTCGGGACCTTCCAGTGTAACCCTAAGGGTTGCCAAATAAACCCAGAATCCATATTGTTTACCAGAAATAGAGGATATGTGCATTCTCTTAAAATAGAAAATAAATACAATTTAAATACAACCGCAACAACGATTTTCCATAGGCAAAGCCCTTTTGTCCAGAATAAACTTAAATACAAATTCTTCCTGTTTATGATTAAACACTAAAGATAATACTCTAAACCCTCCAAGAGTTTCATCTAAGGAACAACCGGTCTCTCTACTCGATCATTAGCAGACCGCAACTAAACTACAAAATACCCAAAAACCTTTGAAAGACTTGAGCAGGAGGATGGCGGAAGGACTGGAGCAAACTACTTCAAGGTTTCCATGGAACGTGGGGACCTCACTAGCAAATCTTGCATCTCAATTTCAGCGAATCGCCAGGAGAAGTCTACAAACTGTAATCTTAAAAACTAAGGAAATTTATACTTCATTTTAGAATTACCTTATGAGGGTCGTGCATGGGTAGTGTAACCACCTGTTTCAAGGGCCATTACGAATGCCATGACATTCTCAACACTGCACAAATCCTCCAGGAACGAAACCCTAGTATCATAGCCCAAACTTGAGAGAGCTGAAAACAGAAGCGATAAATGAAATGCAAGTCCATCGCATTTCCCAAATAAAGTTTCCGGAAGACCCTTCGTCCATTGGATCAACTCCAAGGCTTGTACACCGTCGATGCAGCGAGGAGAATGAGGCAAGAGGGACAATTGGAGGGTAGTCGACGAGGTAGTCGCGGCCTGCTTCCACCACAACTCATCGACAAAGTAGAGACATTATTAACACCATAAATCACGTGATACGAATTATGTACAATGCAAATCAAAAGTTCCAGTTTGATTGTAAATATATATTGAATCATATGAACATTAGTATTGTGTATTAATTAGAGTTATGATTGTATACGACAATCTATATATGATTTATGGTAAGTGCATTTAGAACTATGGTAGAAAGTAATTTTTTATTTATTTATGAGTTATAGGGAGATGTGACATATATGAATACTTTCGTCTTTTTATATATATTAATGTAGAAATTTTGAATAATATGACACATATTCACAGAGATTATCCTGATTATACACTTATAAGCGGAACATGCATAATACATAACCTCCTCTACATTGATCATCAATTTACAGAAGCAGAAACATTCACAGGCGTACATAGAAGCATCAATCACACATATCAACACAGTATTTTCCCGAGGAAAGCATGTTGGTAAAAACCCCAACTATCTGTATATTATAGTGATTGAATCATGTAATAATACATAGTACAATACTCCTCACAAGTACTAAGTACTATCTCCACATGCTACACACAATACAGCTCAGATCTGATCTCCAAATCTCCCCCGCTGCTTGCCTGCCTCCACAGCTCAATACCTGCTCAAGAATGAATGAGAATGGTTTACCAAACTTGTATTTAACCTACAAAGAATCACTCACATTGGGAAAGACGTGAGCAGAGGCTATAATACTTGGTATTGGCCAATTCATTGGCATACTCAATCCCTTTGATTGTGCAAATCATCATGCACAACTATAGTCACAACTGATAGCAATCTGATCCTCTAACACCTGTCCATGCTGAACTGAACATGCACTGACATGCAACTGAGTTAACTGATGTATTCTATAGTTGCATTATGAGTTAATATTTAGTTTAACAACTCATCATTAGTCTATTTGCAGTTAGACTAATTACAACTAGTTTAAACAAGTCAAACTGAACACAACTTCATTAACTCTACAATCAACTCCACCAAACTCAACTGATTGAGTTCTAACTGAAGTCATGCATGCAAAAACTCAACTGACCCACAAAGAAAGTGTACTTCCTTCTGACAGCTACATGTGCCACATCTGTAGCTCAAACTGAAGTGCTCCAAGAGAATAAGATCAAGTTTATAGTCCAAATATTATTATGAGACAATAATATTTGACTTTTCTATTTTTGACAGCCAGTCTAAAAATAGACTTTTATCACTCCTGCTATGATCACTCCTGTTGTGGTGACTCCTGCTGTGATCATCCCTACTGTGGTCACTCCTGCTGTGATCATCCCTGTTGTGGTCACTCCTGCTGTGATCATCCCTGCTGGGATCCAAAAATAGAACTTGCGCCATAATTTGCTTGCAGGCCCACTTAGTGAAGGTGACTCTTTTCACTAAGCTCCATCATCTTGTTGCATTCTCAACAAGCATTTCTTGTTGCACACTTTTCAACACTCCCCCTCAACAAGAAAGGCTTCCTCTCAAACCCGATCCTGCAACTCTGGAATGTTCTCCATGAAACACATCTGGTCGGTCCACTTGCTCTGTCATCAAAGTATTTGACTGCTATTGCCTCTGTCGATTGAAGACTCTACATCTCTGTGCTCTGCAGTATCTGACTGCTCTAGCCTCTGTCACTTTAATCTCTGACTGCATCCGTGCTGCTGCTGGTTCTATCTCCCAGCATTGCATCCGCACTGCACCTCCCAACTGACCTCCCTGTTGGGCTAGAAACACCCTCTGATGCTGAAGCTCTACCTGCTGCTGACAAGTGATCCCTCTTTGACATCTGCGCTACTGCAACATCTCCATTCTCTTACCATTGCACACCTCTCTGTGCCACCTAGCACTATTCAAAACACTTGTGCCTCTCACATTGCTGCAGCCTTCTAGCTATGCCCTGTCCTGGGATTCCCTGCACTGTCGCTCTCTCTGCTGCTCCATCTGCATCTGTCTCTACCCAATCAGTCAGTTCCTGCTACTCCACATCAGGGCTCCCGTAGCAAGGTCTCATCCAAGAGGTTGGGTACCTCAAGGATCTTGCCCCTCCTCCTTGGGACAATCAATCCACATCACCCCACCTCCTACCTGGAGGTATGGTTGCATGTGATCCCTCCGCCCACTTGGCTCGAAGTTTCCTCTACTGGAGGTCTTTGCATGAGTAGATGTCTCTACTCGATCTCCTCTCAGCTTCCCTTGTTGTGGCTCCTCCACAACCTCCTGAAGCTGTTGCACCAATCGTGGCTCCTCCACAATCGTCCGAGACTTCTTCTGGCTCTGCATGTTGAGAGGTAATATACGCTCCCTCTCAACCACCAAGTCTCCATTAGTTTCCTCACTGCTCAAGGCTTTGCATGTATCTTGAACCTCAAGAGCATACAGGTTCTTGACCCGTGAACCAATCTGCTTCACCTATCTAGTGATGATGTTTCTAAGGAAAACCTTTCCCTTACTGAAGACTACATCATAGCCTCTGTCTTCCAGGATCGCGATCGACACCAAGTTTCTCTTCAGTCCTGGTATATACTTGACATCGGTCAAGGTAATGCGAGCTCCATGCTCCCTTTGAAAAATAACCGTGCCTACACTTGAGACACTATACTTCTCATCATTACCCATCCCTATGAGTATCTGGAGATCTTTCTCCTCCAAAGTACTAAACAAACTTTTGTCACCGGTCATGTGGAAAGAAGCTCCATTGTCAAGAAACCAACCACTTCCCACCATGGATGAAACCATGCATGCGAAGAGTGTGAAGTCCAACTCAAACTTTGAAGCAAGTGAGGCTACCTCACCTTCAGATCCTTCCCCGGATCCCTTCTTGGACTTCTTCATTGGGCAATTAATAGCATAATGGCCCAAATCATGACAACGAAAGCATCTCACCTTCGCCTTGTCAACCTTCTTCCCATCATTGGAAGAACTGGATTCGGAAAGAGAAAACTTTTCCTTCCCCTTCTTCACCTTACTTGCTAAGGCACAGTTCCCCTCATCCTGCATGGATGAATAACCGTCTCTGGTGCTCCATATAATCTCCTCATGCACAAGATCTGACCAAAGTCTCTCCCATCCTGGCAGTTTCTCCCTTCCATTCACCGATTCCTGGTAGCTATGCCAACTCTTAGGAAGGTCAAGGAGTGCTAGACTCACCATCCTCATCCGACAGTCACCCCCACACTTCCTAGCTCATCTCGGCATTGGGTGAACTTCGTGAGATACTGGGGCACACTACCTCCATTCTCACACTTAATGTTTCTGAGTTTTATCTCTTGCTTTGGAATTAAATTCAAATTCCACCAGCTCAAAAACTCAACCACTTCCGATCTAGAATTCGTGAGAACAAAGTATTTCTTGTACAGAGATCGACTATATGGGTATTCACCGCATATCTCACCTTCCAAAAGAAGGATGAATCCAGAGGCTACCTGGCCTGATTACAAACTCTGCCTGAAGAAATAAAATGTAAACACTTTCTCAATAATAGATCCGATGATCAATCCTCGCTTGATATCCTGTAAAAATCTCTTCTACAAATCAAGCAGCTCTGATACCATGTAGAAAATTTGAATAATATGACACATATTCACAGAGATTATCCTGATTATACACTTATAAGCGGAACATGCATAATACATAACCTCCTCTACATTGATCATCAGTTTACAGAAGCAGAAACATTCACAGGCGTACATAGAAGCATCAATCACACATATCAACACAGTATTTTCCCGGGGAAAGCATCTCGCTAAAAACCCCAACTATCTATATATTATAGTGATTGAATCATGTAATAATACATAGTACAATACTCCTCACAAGTACTCAGTACTATCTCCACATGCTACACACAATACAGCTCAGATCTGATCTCCAAATCTCCCCTGCTGCTTGCTTGCCTCCACAGCTCAATACCTGCTCAAGAATGAATGAGAATGGTTTACCAAACTCGTATTTAACCTCCAAAGAATCACTCACACTGGGAAAGATGTGAGCAGAGGCTATAATACTTGGTATTGGCCAATTCATTGGCATACTCAATCCCTTTGATTGTGCAAATCATCATGCACAACTATAGTCACAACTGATAGCAATCTGATCCTCTAACACCTGTCCATGCTGAACTGAACATGCACTGACATGCAACTGAGTTAACTGATGTATTCTGTAGTTGCATTATGAGTTAATAATTAGTTTAACAACTCATCATTAGTCTATTTGCAGTTAGACTAATTACAACTAGCTTAACCAAGTCAAACTGAACACAACTTCATTAACTCTACAATCAACTCCACCAAACTCAACTGATTGAGTTCTAACTGAAGTCATGCATGCAACAACTAAACTGACCCACAAAGAAAGTGTACTTCCTTCTAACAGCTGCATGTGCCACATCTGTAGCTCAAACTGAAGTGCTCCAAGAGAATAAGATCAATTTTATAGTCCAAATATTATTATGAGACAATAATATTTGACTTTTCTATTTTTGACAGCCAGTCTAAAAATAGACTTTGATCACTCCTGCTATGATCACTCCTGCTGTGGTCACTCCTACTGTGATCATCCCTGCTGTGGTCACTCTTGCTGTGATCATCCCTGTTGTGGTCACTCCTGCTGTGATCATTCTTGTTGGGATCCAAAAATAGAACTTGCGCCATAATTTGCCTGTGCGCCCACTTAGTGAAGGTGACTCTTTTCACTAAGTACCATCATCTTGTTGCATTCTCAACAAGCATTTCTTGTTGCACACTTTTCAACAATTAATGTTTGCTAAGGCAAGAGCGGATCCTTCTTTTCAATTAAAAAAGGAGAAATAGTGTACAAACGACAACCTCGGTGGTGAGGCCTACCAAAATGACAGGCCTACCCCAATCCATGGTTGCAAGATGACAAAGTGAACCTAGGGACGCGGGCCCACCCAATCAAACAAGAAGCCCAAAACTAACTGTTGGATCCTAAGATAAAGATCCAACAGATGAAAAACATATCAGGTGGCCAACAAGCTCAACTTTTAACAAACACTTTGGACTCGATGAACCCTGTAAGCCATAATTTAAAATCATATCGGTTCCATTTTTTGCATAACCTGTGATCACTTTTACCACCTGAAATCCACCATTTGCGTGCGATTCTCGCGAGGTCGTGAAAACAACTCAAAACGTAACAACTGTTTCGGACCCACCAACATGCACGCTCATTCCTAGTCGTGGATTGTCCTCGTTTGATCCAACGTTTAGGGATCATATCACTCGGACTAAAAGCCCTGATAGTTACCACGCGATGAGGGCGGTAATTCCACCCCACCCTTAGCCACGTGTCGCGAGGTGAGTGGAATCTCTCCCAATTGTGAAAAACTGCTTCCGGCTTAATGAGCGTGCGATAAACCGGAAACCACCCTGAGGGTAGTAAAGCTATCACAGGAATACAAGCGGGGGTTTTGCGCCTGCCGAGAAAATAAAAACAGTTGCCCATCTTGAAAGCGGACCTAGAGACGTAGTCCATCAGGGACGAAATCCGTAATCAATCTTCCTCTCTGGTATATCTGTGTATTTTCTGTTTTCACTTCTGTTTTGCATCTTTCTTTTGGTTTATCAATTGTCGTAAAGTGTTATGGTCTAGCAGTTTTCCTCGATTTACGTGTTTTCAATTAACATTCAACTCATTAATGGGTAATCACTTCTACATCAGTATTTAGTTTATGGTCATTTCAGATCAGTCACGCTAGACCTTCCAGAGGTAGCGAAGTACGCTTCGCTATGGGTGACCAAGGACGCGGAGTGAGTTCGGGACAACAAGATCTTCTGGATCTTTATGGAAATGAATATCAGGATGGCCATTAATCAGAAGCCCCGATTGTTGCCCACGGTATACACTAACCTACAGAGCTATGTCAAGTTTAAATCTGAATTCCATCAGATCTCAATCAGGGCGTGGAAGGACCCTATGTAGAAGTGGTATGATTTGTCATACCTAGCCATAGATGATGCCGTTGATGCGGTGCTTGATAAATGGCTGGCAGAGTGGCACACTACCATGGACTTGGCGGTGGGTGGAACAAGTCCGCCGCACAGAAGAAGAAGGAAGTGGCCAAGCTGAAAATGGCGCAGCCGGTCAAAAAGAGGAAAAAGGAGGCCGCTAAGAAGGCCCAGGAAGAATAGGCAGGAAAGGAGGTAGGAAAATAGACAGGTGGCACAGAGCAGGGCTCTGACAAAGCTGCGTGGTTGCCTTCACCTGAGACCAAAGAGGAGGACACAGAGTAGCACGACGCAGACCCTTAGTAGACATCCGCCCACATTAAATGCCCGAGAGAGATGGAGAATAGAGGGTCCATAAAGAAATCCAAGGCAACCAAGACCTCGTTGGACAAAGGGAAACTTATATGATGTCGGTGACACAGTCAGAGATTTCACCGCGGAGGCCCTACAACAATTTTAAAAGCAGCAGTAGATCATCCTAGTGGCCATCCAGACCGGGCTGCAAGAGTTGTAGATTCGTGCATCGCAAGTCTGTACACTGTCCACCAACTTGGCTATCAACACATTAGAGGCTATCGATATGCTGCGAACGAAGGCTTCTAGTGTGATAGTGCTCCCAGATGGAGAAATAACCATGGATAATGAGGCTGAGAGGCTCACTGTCAACGCCTTGAAGAGAGTTGGACTGAACCTGGTAGCGCTTCCGTGCGAGGCACTCCACCTCTTACAGGATGGAGTAATTGTAGAGTTAAGGGCCCGCAAGCATTACGCCCTCCATGTGATCAATGAACAGAAGATAAACAATGAGCAAATGGCCCTACAGAGGAATGCTTCCATCACCATTGAGGCCAAGGTGATGAGCCAGAGAAAGAAGATCATACAGGTCTTGGAGGAGGCATGTAGAATGGTCACAGAGTTGGCCATTCCAGAGGAGGAGCTAGTTGAGGTTTGCATCAGCAAATTGGCCATAGGGGTGCATGAAACTCTAACAAAGATGGTGTGGGTTCAATTGGAGTTGAACCTACAAATTACAGAGCTCTAGTTAAGGTCCTAGCCTTCAACAACGCCAGAGGTAAAGGAACAGTTAGCGACCGCTATCACAGAAGCAGTCATGATGGTCAAGAGTGCAGTAGCATACTGCACACTGTTGTTTGAACAATCATTTGAGGTCCTAACCAGCTTGCAAGAGGACCCAAACATCCAGAGGCTAGCGACGGAAGCGCGCAAACTCCAACAACACTATGAAGAAGTTAAGGGCAGAACACAAACCGTCACGCTGACATAAAGATTAGCTAAGCTGCAGGAATCCAAGCAGCTTAAGGAATAGGTGGATGCAACGCTACACAAAGAAGTAGTGATTAAGGCGCGACTAAAGCCTTGGCTGGAGGAAGCTTATGTAGTCACAGTAAATATTGAAGGCAAGCTTACGACTCTACAAGCGATGCAACAACAACTTCAGGCTAACATCGCAGGGGCAGTAACCGAGAAAACAGTTGAAGATGCGAAGCAGGCAACAGCTCAGTGCACGACCGAAGTTGCGTTCATCAGGGTCGAGCTAGATGGGCTTCGCACAAAGATCTCCGCGCTTATCGAGTGAGTTGAGGGCAAGTCACGATGTTTGTGTTGGGGGCCTGTGGGGAGCGGGATCCCCCAAGGGCCGTTTTGGGGCTACAAGCCCATGTTTAAGTCAATTTTTGTAATATAATTATAAAGACTCTAAATTTTGTGGTTGCGGAGCATGAAGGTGTTACGTGTCAAAAACGGTAGTCCGCCCTTAGTTTCGTAAAGTCAGATGTAAGATACCTACCTATGGTCCGTAACACTTGGGAGATATTATTAAAATGAGTTATTCTGCAATTTTTCTGTCTTTTCTCTGTTGATGGGTTTGGATATATTATGTATTAATTTCCTTTATTATTATTATATGATGAGCGAATGAATGCAATTATATTGAATAATTAAACGCAATTACGAATATCTGATTACGTGGTGATAACTTTAAGTATTTGACAAGATAAGAAAATCACTTAGGATAATTAAGGAAACTATACGACACGCTACAATATCAATGCAGAAGTACCTGAGCCACAGGTTAGGGCTATGCGAAGGTTGACCGTATACTTTCGCGAAGGTATTGAAGGTAAAAATAGAGGGTTTGTCTTACAAGACCTAGAGTGAGACTACCTGCACAAAGGCATGGATAGAAGAAGTCAAATGACATCACAACCATCTTAGGGTGCGGAAACTTGGTTCCAGCATCCCCCCATACTACTTCGGGTGAGACTTCAGTCCGCGCTTTGCGGGCTAATGCCAAAAGGGTCAGTAGTGTAGGGATTTGTTTGGCTAATTAACGCTGAACCTAGGTTAGGCCCCCTAAAGCCAACACTTCATGAATGTAGGTGATGCGTGATCATATGGGAAATGATTTCTTTGTTCCGCTACAATATTTGATAGATTGATCCATCATCGAATCATCATCAAGGAGAAAATCCTCTCCTTGTTCGCTCGAGACTGGTTCTGATACTAGAGGTGGTGGAGACTGAGAGGTGATCTCGAGTGCTCTCTGCATGAGGTCAGTTTCTTTGTCCCATGGCTCCTTCCCCAACTCCATGTCTGTCACTTTTATCCTTTGCTCAATATGCTGAGCAAATCCTGCATCTCCTCACCCTCGTCTTTAATTGTTGGTTATTCCAACTCCTCAACTTGTATGGGAAAAATTTTCTCTATCATCACGTCTTTCCTTTCTTCTTCCTCCTGTTTCTGCTTCTCTTCCCCCTCTCTCCTTCTGAGCTCCTTCTCTTCCTTTAACTTCTTCCTCATTTCCCGCAACTTCATTTTTTCTTACTTCAACCTTTTCTTTTCTTTCTTTCTTAGCTCTACCCTCTTTATGTGTTTTTGCCTCTTTTCCTCCGCTGCAAAGTTTCTTTCTCAATGAGAGGATCTTCTTTGAACTTGTAGCTTTTCGGAACCTCTCGGTCCTCGGTAATCTTCCTCTTACCCTTGTCCTGCACCGGTTTGTTACTTATTACTGCTATTGTTGTTGTTGCTTCCTACGGTGCTTCTGCCTCCAGAGAAACTTTACATGATATGGCTATATTGACCTATTCATTCAGCTTGGAGGAGTTATAACAGTACCTCAAAGGGTCCTCCTCTGCCCAATGAAATTTCCCATGGATCCATGGATAATACACCTTCGCATAGTGGTTCTTTGCAAATACCATGGGGATCATACAGATTGTAGTCTATGATGCCGAACTCAAACTTCACTATTTCCTTATCTTCGACATCAACATATTTCAAGTTCTTAATCTCGTACAATCCGATCGGCAAAGGAAGGGCGGACCATGGTGCCTTCTTCTTCCTGTGTAGTCTTGATGATAACCCCGTGGAGAGGTGATATGAAACCTCCTACATGACCAAGTTTTTTTTGGCATACCTTGGTAGAACATGTAGAAGCTTCTCTTCACCAAACATGCCGATGAAGATGCCATCGGGTGAGCCATACAAGTCTACAATGTTAAGTATTGCCTCCATCACTTCTTGGGACATGCAAGTTGGATCCTGCTCAAAGATCAACTTGTACACCGGGATGATGAAATGGTCATTCAGCCTCACCATAACTCCTCGATAGCCGCAGTCGGAATGAAACTTGCAATAAATGTTGACCACTATCTCTTTTGGTGTCTATGTCAAATCTATGCCACGAAACTGATGTTGGGCACAAATTGCATCAAGTAAATAAAGGAAACATGTAGAATTTTTCTTTCTCATCCTTGGGTGGATTTTGGGCGTTAGTCACATGGAATTTCAACTAAAGAGCCAACAGATCCAACTAGTTGAATGACCTTCCATCATTCACCAATTGGTCCAACACAACCACACAATTTTCTGGAAAGGTCTCCGTTCTCTTGACCATATAATTAGCATGCAAAGATGATCAAGAACTGGTAGGCCTTCCTGAGTGAATTTGTCTTGTAAACATGATTATGTGTCTCCCTGAGCTTCTACGCCTCTTTCACCCAACGCTTTACAATATCTCTGGTGTTCACAAAGTTGTGGGTGGCATAGAAAAGTGCATCCATGTGGTTCACTGGCTGAGGTAAATGATACATTTGTTGGTAGTTTTCTGCCCTGAAGTTGGCAAGTTGTATCCCACTGGCACTGCTCAATGTCATAGTCTCTAGATATGTGTGTGAGACAATTTAGTGGATGTTGTCCGCACATGGGAAGGTGGGATAATTGTATGCAACCTTATGTAAGCATGAATGGTTGACATTGATATAAACCCGCCGGTCCTCTAGATATTCCTTGAAGTCCCCTCCAAAGATATCCTTGATTTCCTGCCATGTTAATTTCATGCCCTTTTGAATGAAAAACTGAGTGTCTACATAAACTGGAAAATTCACTAACACTGGCTCAACTTCTTCCCGAGTGCTGTCGACAGTATCCTTTAATGTATCTCTCTTGGAACCCATGTTACCTATAATTTCTGGAGAGTTTCTCAACAAATGTTGTACTTGGAGACAAATAGGACACTCATGGCATGCAAATGTTAGGTTGAAACCAAAAACACTTCAGGAACAGACCAAACAACAAACTGGGCAACTGTTGGGAAGGATTGCATAATCTTGGCCCATAGAGGTGACTGACTACTAGCTGGAACCATGCATTGTGCAGTCCCAACAACTAATGGGGAGGTCTTGCTGACTGAAACTGTGCAATGTGTTGTTCAATCTGGGCAGAGGCCAAGAGAGATTGTGCATTGTGCAATCTCACTGGCTAAGGCTCGGAGCTGACTCCTGAAACTATGTAGTGCACTTTTGGATCCAGGCTTGGAAAACCTCTAAGCAATTCCATAAGCCAAGGTGGATGCCTTGAGCTCCAGAAATGCGCAGTGCACGCTCGAGAAGACGAGATTCAGGCAAAAGAAGCCCATATCTGCCCAAGGGAAGTGAGAAATAAAACATATCTAAAGGATTGAATGATGTTGAGTGTAGATCTAAGTGGAATGATAATGCATGCGATTCAAACGAGTGTAGGAATCAATCAAACTGAAGGAAAACAAAGCATGTGGAGAGATTCGCCATAACGATGACAATTAGTGAAAAAACTAGGTAATGCATGCAACACTTGCGAAAGGCAATGAAAAACTTGAAAAAACACTTCTAGAAGCTAAAACAAGTTGAAACGCTAGCAATCGTTCAACAAAATGAGTGAAACAACACTCACACAAGCTAAACAAGCAAAAGTGGCTGAAAACACAGCAAAAGACTAGAAAAGCAAGACTTACCCAGAAGAGCAATGATGATCACACTGGAGGTTCCTTAATCTCCTTGGGAATGTAAGATCTCCAAGATAGAATTTACAAATGAGATCTAACAATGTCCATTAAATAGATTTGGTTGATTTGCAGTTTATGACGTGAAGGCCAAAAATCAAGGAAAAAGCAACATTGGTGGCATTTTCCAAAATAACTCAAGTGTCTCCTCTAGGATGTTAAAATAGATCCCTATATTCTAAGGATATTTTTTTTTATTTTTAATTATTTTCTTTTTCGGGAAAATCTAGCACGCATTTCTCGGAGAGATTGTGCAGTTCTGGGAAGGACTAGGCAACCCACTGGCTCATGCACTGAGGAACTTCTGAGTAGGAAGCTTCTGCGTAATTTATGGGTTGAGTGGCTTTGGGCTGCCTCTCATGCTCTGGTAGTTTTCTAGCTGAAGACAGGTTGTCAGTTGGCTCTACGTAATTCTGGAGTTGAAGGCTCACTGTTAGCTTGGACTGCACAGTTCTTGAGAGTAAGGCTGGTTTCTCTCAAGGATTGCACAATTCACTAAGAAAAGCTTGGAATTGGGTTCAAACTGAGTCAAGAGATTGGCTTATGGGTTTGAAAGTAAAGCAAGTATGAAAACACAAGCCATAATGCGAAAGATAGAGCTCCATCAAAGCACAAGTACCCAGGTCAATGCGAGATGAGTTGGTGTGATTTAGGAGGGAGGCTCCAAAACATAGCATAAGAAACATTCTGGAGGGTGGTTGTAGCCGCTACAACACAATATTAAACTAACAAAATAATTACTAAAAGAAAATATTGTATATCAAAATTGCATAAATAACTTACACAACCATAGAATCTAGTTCACATAGCATGTGTGTTGAAACAATTTCAGCATAAGTTTCCTTTCTCCTAAAATCTCTTCCTTCTCTTTGATCTTTTACAACCTTTTTATCTTTGCAGGAGATTTTTTCCGTTTTGTTTCCATAACCTCCCATAACAAACAACCCTTACTGCAAGTTAACAACAACTTCTTCTCCTTAAATAATACAAAATAAATTATTTGTTTGTAATTTTTTCCAATCAAATATTCCAACCTAGAAAACCTTAAACCTTCTTGTATTAATTCTCCTATGTCATAAAATAAGTATTAGAATTATTATTTTAAATATTGTTAAAAAAATGAATAAATTCACTTTTATTACCTCATCAATATCTCTCTAGAATAATCATTTAAATACCTTATATTTTCTATAAAATAATTATATTATTCTTTGATTTTATCTCCATAAAACATTCGTAAAAAGATTAAAAAAATATAAAATGTATTTCATGTTTACAAAATAAATTTTTTGGCGAAGATCACATGAGACTTCATTTGTCAACGTGTTTCGAACCAACCAGTGTGGTTCATGACGATGAACCACACTGGTTGGTTCGAAACGCGTCGACAAATGAGGTCTCATGTGATCTTCGCCGAAAAATTTATTTTGTAAACTTGATATGGATCACAGAAGCCTAAACTCTACTAGTGTATTTCATGTGAACAAAGCCAAAAATTATAATTCTCTTTAATAAACTTAAAAAAGAAATTAACCATTTTAATTTTTTCTTTTTTTTTATTAACATAGGAAATCTATTCACATAGATGTAATAAATAAGAAAATAAATCGACTGAATTAGTCTTGGTTTATTATGAATCATTTAAACAATGGTATCCAGGTAGATTAAATCCCAACCATGTTTATGAAGTTGAAATTACCCTTCAACACTTTTCGATTTTCTCTTTATGAATAAGGATAAAATTTTCAATTTTCTCTTTATAAATAAGGATGTCAATATTTGATCTAGAATTATATATTCCTCTCATTTCATTTATTTTATATTATTCTTTCTTGAGAATTTGATTAATAAAGGTTCTTGATATTTTAAGTTAGATTTTGTCGTGTGGAATTATTTAAAAACATTTGTTATGTATTTTCCTTTCTTCAAATTTATAACTCTGTTTATGGGGAGAATTTGATGTATTTCTAAAAGATTTACCTTCCTAGGAAAGCAAATAAATCATTTCACAATGCATTACATGAGAACTGTTTATGGGGAGAATTTGATGTATTTCTAAAAGATTTACCTTCCTAGGAAAGCAAATAAATCATTTCACAATGCATTACATGAGAAGGATGTTTAAGACTTAGAACCAATATGTGATCCAATGTGATCCAATGACTAATGGTATTCATATTAATATACATTTCTATTGATATGTAATTTTAGTTTAATATTGTTCATTATTGTTATCTAAAAATAACACTCAAATGATTCAAATGTGTTAAATATCATTGTTATGCTTAGATGTTCTAAAGAGAAATTGATTTCAATTAAAGAGTTTAAAATATGAGGTAGAGATAGATTAGGATATTGAAAATAAATTTTGAAAAACATAATAAAACTCGCAATAGCAGAATAGAAATTCATATGAAATAGTATTTACATAAATAACTTAATTTAAAAAAATACTATTAAATATTAAACATTATTTTTAAAATATAGTTTTCAATGTTATTAAAAAATGCAAATAATTATGTATATAAATAATTAATTAAACTTTTTAAATTTTTATTTATTGAATATTAAACATTATTTTTAAAATATAAATTTTAATATTATTAAAAATATTAAAAAAACAAATTTTTATTTTTCCAATATAAAAATTATTAATAAATAAAATTTATAAGTTTTATAAGAAAAATATAAACCTAAATGCTTCTAACTCGGTCAACCAACACTCCAAATTTTCATCACACTCCATCTATTTCGATAGTAAAATTTTATTTTTTAATTTCAATAACATTTTTCAACTTACATAACAAATTTTAAATCAATATTAACTATTAATAAAAATAAAACATCTTATCCTGAATATTCAAAAAATAATAATTTATTGTTTTAATTACTTATCGATACTATAGCAAAACAATTCAAATAAATAAATATAAGGATGAAGTATATCTATATGGCACACGCAGGTATCATAGAAAAGACAATATATCGAAATCTCCCTTTTTCAACGTGCCATGTTTTAGAGAGAAACAAAATAACCGCAATTTTCAAAGCTGATACGTTGCAGATGCTACGTGTCATGAAAAAAGAACACCTTCAAACCCGAGAAAGTAAGTCGGTGATACAACCGCCTTGTATTGAGCACATATATCGATACCATCTCCTTTAAATTGTTTTTTTTAATTAATTTAATTAAGAATTAGGTTAGAAATGAGTTTTACTTATGAGATAAAGAGAAAAACTATTTCTGGAGTGTTCAAAAATCTTATAATTTTTCATATTAAGAAAGATATTGTTTGAATTAAATATTTAAATTTGATAATTATAAAGTGAAAAATTATTTTTGTAGTGTTAAAAAATCTCGTAACTTTTCATTTAAAGAAAGTTAGAATAGGTACATGGAAAAAGAAGCTAAGTATAGTGGTGATCACATAGTTGTGCACTAAGTCTTGCAAGAAGATATTGGTCTTGTGAGACTTTGACCTGACCGCAAGTCTCATGGTTGGGTGGATTGAAATCTCTAAATTAGAGAGGTGACTTCAATAGTTGATTTTTCCTTTATTACAACTTTACAGGTAAGTAAAACAACCTAGAGAAACTTATTTTTAAAAAATGAGTTGGTAAAATAAAATTTTTAGATCTGGAAAATGTTGTAAATAACACCTAAAAATTAATAATATCTTAAAAATAAAAGTAGATATTCCTAGTTAAAATATAGATTTGAGAACGTAAGTACAGACTTAGGAAAACAAGTTCCGAAAGAAAAGAATAAAAATATGCATGAATTAGTAATATCAGAAAGTAACTAAGCTTATTTTTTCACAAGAAAGAAGTATGTACTATTTACTTGTCAGAGTTGAGATTTTATAATAATTATAGATGGAAAATTCGCTGAGGTGTGTTCTAATTATTAATTTGGAAATCACTGTAAAGCATTTTATATTTACATTTTATAATACGGCGAGAAACCCGACAATTTAGCGCTGAACTGTAAAACCCTAAAGAAATTCAAGAAGTAATGACAATATAGAAATGTCGACAATAACTAGGAAAGTCATAACCGAACCCTTAGGACCCGATACGCCCACGAACCCGGAGCAAGAATCCAAGTCCTAGGCCCGCATTTCCGCAAATGACAATCTTCAACATATGTAAAATGTTAACAGAAGTTTAGCCGCTTACAAACCAACAAATCTAGATATAAATCATAGAGAAAGAACTGGACATTATCATAAACCAGGAAACAGTATGAGGCATCGATTACCCATATATTGAAAAAACAGAGTTTGATTCATTGCATAAAAGCTCACACGCATCATGCTCTGGTAACTAGAGAGATGCCGGAGCTGAGGGTTATCAAATGAAAACATTATATAACAAATGATAGAGCTAAGTCTGATAGCAACATACATGAAACGGCCCAGCCATGAGAAAACTATGGTATGCATAAATTATAAAGAGGATGAAGCCCCAAACAACACTACACTTTAGAGTGCCATGGAAAAGGATTTCAGGACCTTCCAATGTAACCCTAAGGGTTGCCAGATAAACCCATAATCCATATTGTTTACCAGAAACAGAGGATATGTTTATTCTCTTAAAACAGAAAATAAATACAATTTAAATACAACTGCAACAATGAGTTTCCATGGGTAATGCCCTTTTGTCTAGAATAAATGTAAATACAAATTCTTCCTGTGTATGATTAAACACCATAGTTAATACTCTAAACATCTCGAGAGTTTCATCTAAGGAACAGTCGGTCTATCTACTCGGTCATTAGCAGACCGCGGCTAAACTACAACATACCTGAAAACCTTTGAAAGACTTGAGCAGGAGGATGGTGGAAGGACCGGTGCAAACTACTTCGGGGTTTCCATGGAATGCCGAGATTTCACCAGAAAATCCTGCATTTCAATTTCAGTTAACCGTCAGGAGAAACCTACAAATTGTAATCTTAAAAACCAAGGAAATTGCTAATTCGTTTTAGAATTACGTGATAAGGGTTGCACATGGGTAGTGTAACCACATGTTGCAAGGGCCATTACGGATGCCATGACACTCTCAATGCTGCGTAAACCCTCCAGGAACGAAACCCTCGTATCTTAGCCCAAAAGCCAGAGAGCTGAAAACAAAAGCGATAAATGAAATGCAAGTCCATCGAATTTCCCAAAGAAAGTTTCCAGAAGTCCCATCGTCCATTGGATCAGCTCCAAGGCTTGTACACCGTCGATGCAACGAGGAGAACGATGCAAGAGGGACAACTAGAGGGCAGCCAGCGAGGTAGTTGAGGCCTGCTTCCACCACAACTCAGCGGTAAAGCAGAGACATTAATAACACCATAAATCGCGTGATACGAATTATGTACAGTGCAAATCAAAAGTGCCAGTTTGATTGTAAATATATATTGAATCATATGAACATTAGTATTGTGTATTAATTAGAGTTATGGTTGTATACAAATATATATATATATATATATATATATCTATATATATATATATATATATATATATATATATATATATATGGTAAGTGCATTTAGAACTATGGTAGAAAGTAATTTTTTTTATTATTTATGAGTTATAAGGAGATGTGACAAGTGGTATCAAAGCAAGGTTACCAAACTGAGGCCTCTGGAAAACTAATGACTAATAGTGTTGTGCATATACAACAAAGGAAGCATGAGAAGTTAACATGAGAAGGACAAATAGCGCTCCCTAGAGAAACATGACATGCTTGAGACTTGCAACTTTTCCTGAAACCAACCTTGAAGTATGGGTGCAGTGAGGAGAAGAACCCTGTAGCACCAATCCTACAATACTAGAGACTATGAAAGAATTAAAGAATGAGATGGCTCGGTTATAGGAAAACAATGAAAGGTTAATGCTGGAAAAGGAGAAGATTATGAAAAGTCTATCAGATAAGCAAAATCAGCGTCATCTGATTCCCAGTCTAGAACACGGGCACAGGTCGAGAGAGCAGGAATATCAAACAGAGTATGTGGAAATAGAAGGAGGGGAAGAAAATCAAGAGGAAAAGTCAGATAATGCCTCAGAGCATAAAACACAAAAGAGGCAAAGGAAATAACTGTAAGGAGAATTTCGAAAAATAAAGCTGCCTCTCTTTGACGGTGAACAAGAAGAGGTGGCTGGATCATGGCTTATTAATATGAATAAATACTTTCATTTATATGAATATGACCACAATTTAAAGGCTTGTCTGGCCATTTTCAGCTGTAAGGAAAATCCACCTTATGGTGGGAAGAGGTAAAGACCGTACGAGGGGAGAATGAATAGAACATAACATGGGAAAAGTTTCAAAGATATTTTAAGGAAAGGTATTTAACTAAACGGTTCTACGATGAAAAAGCAAAAGAGTTTCATGATCTACGACTTGGACAACTAACAATGGATGAGTTCATTACCAAATTTACCTCCTTACTTCGGTACGTTCCTTACATACGAGAAGAGAAGGCAAAATTACAGTGATTTATCAGTAGCTTACCGCTTTTCATGAAAGAGTGTATTGAGTTCGACAACCCAAAAACAATGGATGAGGTCATACGAAAGGCTAGGATATGTTATTAGCAAAGTAAACAGAAAGGAGAAGTGATGGGAAAGAAATGGATTGACAAGAAGGGCAATAAGTTTTCTGTTGGAAACAAAGGAAACATGGGCAACATCAATAAAGGACCCCCCAGAGGATAGTTAAACATAAATCTACATAGGAATCAGTCCAGATTTAGACCTTCCAATGAACCCAAACTGAGTGAGAAATCAGGAAGAACTAAAGTTGAAGCAATAGCAAGACCCCCAATACAATGTTGTGGATGTGGAGGGCCACATTACATTAAGAACTATCCTAACCACAAAGGCACTGAATAGATTTCAGAGATTTAGGAGGCATCTATAGTAGGAGATGTATCCAAGAGTATTCCAAATATTAATGCCACCCTTGAAGATCATCAAGTAGAATACAAGCCAACTTTGGTGGAATTCAAAGGTAAAATCTTTAATCATGCTATATATGTTTTAATTGACCCAGGAGTTACGTTAAGTTATGTTAGTCCTAAAATAGTTGATCAATGTGGTTTACAAGCTGTCAAGTTCAAAAACCCCTGGTTAGTACAACTAGCAATAGGGGCAAAGAGACGTGTGTTAGCCAAGGTCAATAACTGTCCTTTAGAAATAGTAGGTTAGCCTTTGGTGGAAAATCTGAATGTATTACCCCTAGGGTCATATGATGTTCTAATAGGCATGGACTACCTGGAGAAGCACTGATCATTATAAATGGTAAAACGAAAGCTATTTGTTACATGGATGAGCAGGGAAACAAAAAGGAGATTCAAGGCATTTTGAGACCATTAAAAGCACAATCGATAAATGCCTCCCAACTAGAAAAGTGCATCAGAAAAGGATGCCAGATTTACGCAATTTAGGTGGGTTATGCCAACTCAAGGGACAAGTCTGCTTCCTTGGAAAGTATCCCTGTGATACAGAATTTTCCAGATGTATTTCCTGAAGAAATTCCAGGGCTGCCTCCAAAAAGAGACATAGACTTCAACATTTAACTAGTACCAGGAGTGGTCCCGGTGTCCCGAGCTCCTTATCGTATGAGTATACCAGAGCTGATGGAATTAAAAATGCAATTACAGGAGATGTTGGATAAAAATTATATCCGCCCAAGTGTATCACCTTGGGGAGCCCCTGTACTGTTCGTCAAAAAGAAGGACGGGACTCTACGTATGTGTATGGATTATCGTCAACTCAATAAGCTGACTATTAAGAACAAGTACCCTTTACCTCACATAGACAAACTATTTGATCAAGTGAAGGGTGCGACAGTGTTTTCAAAGATTGATCTACGGTCAGGATACCATCAGATCAGAATCAAGGAGGAAGACATAGCTAAAACAACCTTTAGGGAATGCTATGGACATTACGAGTTCGTGGTGTTACCCTTTGGACTGACCAATGCCCCCGCGACCTTTATGTGTCTAATGAACAGTATATTTCATCAGTATTTAGATAAATTTGTATTAATCTTTATTGATGATATACTGATTTATTCTTGAAATGTTGAAGAACATAAGGAGCATCTCAGGATAGTGCTGCAGACTCTCCGGGAACATCAATTGTATGCAAAATTCAGCAAGTGTGATTTCTTTACAGAGCAGATTCAATATTTAGGCCACATCATTACCAAAGATGGAATCACTGTAGACCCAGAAAAGATAAAGACCATAATGGAATGGCCAGTACCAAAAGACGTGGTGGATATAAGATCTTTTATGGGACTGGCAAGGTATTACAGATGATTTGTTGAGGGATTCTCCAGGGTGGCCTATCCTATTACCTCCCTACAGAAGACGGGAAAAACATTTAAATGGAAAGCCGAGTGCCAACAGAGCTTTGAACAACTCAAGCATCTACTCACCACTGCACCAATCTTAAGCATAGCAGATCCAAGTAAGGACTGTGTGGTGTATACGGACGCTAGCAAGGAAGGGGTAGGTGGTGTTTTAATGCAAGAAGGTAGAGTAATCTCCTATGAATCTAGAAAGCTGAAGGAGCACGATCAGAAATACTTCGCCTATGACTTAAAATTGACAGCTGTTATTCATGCACTAAAAATGTGGCGACACTATTTGATGGGTAAGAAGTTCCTTTTAATGACTGAGCATCATAGCTTGACTAATTATTTTAAGCAGCCCACTTTGAATGCCAGGCAGGCTAGGTGGGTAGACTTTTTAAGTGGATTCGATTTCGAAATCAAACATCTGAAAGGAAAGGAGAACTGGGTAGTTGATGCCTTAAGTCGAAAAGTACATTGTCTTTATGAAATTTCTTATAATGAAGTGCGGACTACCTTTAGTGAACAAATTAAAGAAGCAACGGAGTGGGATCCAGAATACCAGTATTTAGGACAGCAAGCCCAAACCACAAACAACCATGAACATCAGCGAGGATATGAAATAAATCCTACAGGTATGCTGATTTATAAGAAAAGATTGTATGTGCCTAACCAAAACAACATTAAGGATTTGATTTTGGATGAATATCATAAGAGTCCCTATGTAGGACACCCAGGATACAAAAAATTAATCACCACACTCTGAAAATAGTCCTACTGGCCGGCTATGGAAAAGAATGTAGCAGAATATGTGACTCGCTGCCTGCAATGCCAGCAAATAAAAACAAAACACCAACATCCTGCTGGATTGTTGCATCCATTACCAATTCTGGAATGGAAATGGTAGACTATCTCCCTCGACTTCATCATGGGATTACCCAAATCCAAAAAGAAAAATGATTCAATAATGGTGGTAGTGGACAAATTAAGCAAATTAGCTCATTTCATACCAGTACAATCCACCTACATGGCATAAAATTGCCAATATATTCATGTAGAATATTTTTAGGTTACATGGGATATCAAAAACTATAATTTCTGATCGTGATGTAAAGTTTACATCAGCCTTCTGGAAATCTCTGTTTGAAGGGTTAGGTACATAGTTAAACTTCAGCACCGACTATCACCCTCAGAAAGATGGGCAGATAGAGTGGGTGAATCTGGTGGTGGAAGACATGCTACAAACATATGTGATGCAACAACCTTCCAAATAGGAATATTACTTACATTTGGTTGAATTTTCTTACAACAACAACTATCATACCTCCTTACAAATGAGCTTGTTTGAAGTTTTGTATGGACGTAAGTGTCGCACACCATCTAGTTGGGGAGGACCTGAGGACAAGTTGATGTTGGGACCTGAGATGTTAAAGTAAATGGAAGAAATGGTTAAGAAGGTTCGTTATAATTTAAGGGCTTCCCAAGATCGACAAAAGAACTTCGCCAATTGAAAAAGGAATTTCAGAGAATTCCAAGAAGGGGATCATGTCTATGCAAGGGTACACACCAAAAAGAGTACTTTACAATGGAGTGGGTGTGCAAAGTTAGCACCCCAGGTTTGTGTCCCATTTCAAATTTTGGCAAGGGTCGGGCCAGTGGCATACCAAATCACCTTGCCGAGCCACATTTGAGTACACAATGTTTTCCATGGATCTGTATTAAAAAGACATGTTTATGATGCTAAACACATAATCAGTTGGCAAGATATACAGGTAAGAGGGTTTTCTATAAGTAAGTCAAATAAGACATTAATGATAGTAAAAACTTATTAAATTTTTATGCTTTTGTAGGTCGAGCCAGAAGGAGAATTCTTGGTCTAACCTTTATTTATACTCGATCAAAGAGAAGTAATGCTACAGAACTGAATTATCACCCAGCTTAAAGTGCAATGGAAGGTACTTTGGTCTGGATGAGGCCACCTGGGAGGATGAACAACTCATGAAAGAAGCCTTTCGAGGACTGTTTACGACAGGAAAACATCGGAACAATGTTTGATTTCAAGGGGCGAAGATGTGATGTCCCCATAAAACTGTAAATATTTTATTTTAGCGCAGCAAAAACAAAATTGGATATTATAGTTATTGTTTGAATTAAGTATTTAAATTTGATAATTATAAAGAGAAAAAATATTTGGAGTGTTAATGAATCTTGTAACTTTTCATATCAAGAAAGTTAGGATAGGCAGTTGCCTAACCCTAACTACCTCCCTGAGTATGAATTCTCCAATGAAAGGACTCGAAGGGGCACTGGGAAACCTGAGAGTAATAGGGGACAAAGGGAGAGAATCCACGTTGAAAGGTTAGATGGGAAAAGAAGCTAAGTCTGGTGGTGACCAGATAAATGTGGCACTATGTGTGAAGTCTTGCAAGAAGACATTGGTCTTGTGAGCAAGCTTGGGGGGAGACTTGGACTTGACAACAAGTCTCATGGTTGGGAGGATTGAAATCTGTAAATTACAGAGGTGACTTCAACAGTTGATTTTTCCTTTATTACAACTTTACAGGTAAGTAAAACAACTTAGAGAAACTTTTTTTTTTAATTGAGTTGGTAGAATGAAAATTTTAGATCTAGAAAATGCTATAAATAACACTTAAAAAATAATACTGTACAATAATATCTTAAAAATAGAAGTAGATATTCCTAGTTAAAATATAGATTTGAGAATGTAAGTACAGACTCAGGAAAACAAGTTTCGAAAGAAAAGAATAAAATTGTGCATGAATTAGTAATATCAGAAAAGAACTAAGTTTATTTTTCCACAAGAAAGAAGTATGTACTATTTACTTGCCAGAGCTGAGATTTTATAACAATTATAGATGGAAAATCGGCTGAGGTTTGTTCTAATTATTAATTTAGAAATCACTATAAAACAATTTATATTTACATTTTATAATACCGGCAAGAGACCCGAAAGTTTAGATGGCAGCACTGAACAGTAAAACCCTAAAGAAATTCAAGAAGTAATGACAATATAGAAATGCCGACAATAACCAGGAAAGTCATCACCGGACCGTTAGGACGTTATATGCCCATGAACTAGGGCAAGAATACAAGTCCTATGCTTGCATTTCCGCAAATGAAAATCTTAAACATACGTAAAAAATTAACAGAAGATTAGCGGCTTACAAACCAACAAATCCAGATATACATCATAGAGAAAGGACTAGACAATATCATAAACCAAGAAACGATATGAGGCATCAATTACCCATATATTGAAAAAATAAGTTCGATTCATTGCCTAGAATCTCACACGCATCATGCTCCAGTAACCAAAGAGACGCTGGAGCTGAGGGTTATCAAATGAAAACATTATATAACAAATGACAGAGCTAAGTCCGATAGCAACATATATCAAATGGCACAGCCATGAGAAAACTATGGTATGCATATATTATAAAGAGGATGAAGCCCAAAAATAACAATACACTTTAAAGCGTTGTGGAAAAGGATTTTGGGACCTTCCAGTGTAACCCTAAGGGTTGCCAGATAAACCCAGAATCCATATCGTTTATCAGAAATAAAGGATATTTGCATTCTCTTAAAATAGAAAATAAATACAATTTAAATACAACCACAACAACGATTTTCCACATGCAAAGCCCTTTTGTCCAAAATAAACTTAAATACAAATTCTTCCTGTTTATGATTAAACACTATAGCTAATACTCTAAACCCTTCGAGAGTTTCATCTAAGGAACAACCGATCTCTCTACTCGGTCATTAGCAGACCGCGACTAAACTACAACATACCTGAAAACCTTTGAAAGACTTGAGCAGGAGGATGGCGGAAGGACTGGTGCAAACTACTTCGGGGTTTCCATGGAACGCCGAGACCTCACCAGCAAATCCTGCATCTCAATTTCAGCGAACCGCTAGGAGAAGTCTACAAACTGTAATCTTAAAAACCAAGGAAATTTCTAATTCATTTTAGAATTACCTTATGAGGGTCGTGCATGGGTAGTGTAACCACCTGTTTCAAGGGCCATTACAAATTCCATGACATTCTCAACACTGCACAAATATTCTAGGAACGAAACCCTGGTATCGTAGCCCAAACTCCAGAGAGCTGAAAACAGAAGCGATAAATGAAATGCAAGTCCATCGCATTTCCCAAGTAAAGTTTCTATAAGACCCATCATCCATTGGATCAACTCCAAGGCTTGTACATCATCGATGCAGCGAGGAGAATGAGGCAAGAGGGACAACTGGAGGGCAGCCGATGAGGTATTCGAGGCCTGCTTCCACCACAACTCAGCAACAAAGCAGAGACATTAATAACACCATAAATCACGTGATACGAATTATGTACAGTGCAAATCAAAAGTGCTAGTTTGATTGTAAATATATATTGAATCATATGAACATTAGTATTGTGTATTAATTAGAGTTATGATTGTATACAACAATCTATATATGATTTATGGTAAGTGCATTTAGAACTATGGTAGAAAGTAATTTTTTATTTATTTATGAGTTATAGGGAGATGTGACATATATGAATACTTTCATCTTTTTATATCTATTAATGTTATTTACATAAAAATTAATTCATGATTTAAATTTTCCCTGATAATATATTTATACATCAATTTTTAATATTTTTTTCTTTCTATTAGACACTTTTATTTATTATTTATTTTACAATTCAAACTATTCACATTTTTAGTTTAATATTTTCCTTTTCCTTTTAAATACCACTTACCCAAAAACCATAACTCACTTCAAAATCAAAATATTTTAACCCTATAAAAAGAAGGTACTAATTTATATTCCAAGCTTTTTTAATATAGTCACTGTACTGTACCGAATAATTATTCTCAAGAGAATTATTTTATTTTACTATCAATTATTTTTGCCATAAGAAGCAAGTACTAAGCAGCAATGCTGCATACTTGTTCATTTGGGATTTTTCTTATAAATTTATTCCTTTTCCAAGAATGTCCAAAATAAATTAATATTTTAATTCAATAAAAAAATAAAAATAAAGCATTTAAATGATTATATTAAAAATCTTGAAAGATTTTAATAATGTTATTAAAGAGTATTCCTTATTGTCAATGACTATTACAATTATATAAATTAAATGGTTAGAAAATGTTCATGGGTATCAATTTATAACAAGGGTTACATAGTATCTAGTACCTATAACTTAGCTTAAATATAACTTAATTAAAATAAAAAAATAATAAAGATAAATATTTCATCACAAAAATAATACAACTAATAAAACTTTGTATTGTTGAATGCCATCGCCAAAAATTAAGAATATTATTAATTAATATTGTTTATATTAACATATATACACTTATATGTGTTTTTTGTTTAATATGTGTGTGTGTGTGTGTGTTATTAATATATATAATTTTTTATAAATAAATTTATTGAAATATGTTTTTAATATGCTAATAAGTTATCTTAAATTGAAAGTATGGAGAAAAAACTATAATTCACTAAAATGGAAATAATAATTTAAAAAAAACAACTATAATTCATGAAAATAGAAATAATAGGAAAAAAGAAAAATAAATAAATTAAAAATTAAAAACTATAATTCAGGAAATGGAAATAATAGAAAAAGGAAAAGAAAAGTTTAATAAAAATGAAATAAAACAAAAAGTTAGTAACTAATAGAAATGGAAGTTACTAAACAACCCATAATAAGTCCTCAACTAGTCATTACAAATAAATAAATTTAAAAAATAACAAAAAATGAACAAATATTATGCTTGTCACATGTATAATAAGTATTATAACACACACTTATTAATATATCTTAATTTGCTAAAATTACAAAAATTGTTGTGTGTGGAGCATGATTGTTCAAAGGTCTTTGGTTCAGCCGGATGTATACCCCAGGAAGTCTTGTACACCCCTGCACGCGGGGGGGTGCTGGGGCTCGGGGGCAGTGCCCCCGAAGCTAAAAACAAATGTAAAATTGCCTTGTAAAAGTATAGTAATTTCTAGTCAATCTGGGCCGTTCATTAGGCATATGATCTGACGGTAGAACTTATGTTTAGTTTAGGGTTTTTTGCCCTAGAAGGCAACCCCTCTCTTTGTATGAGGGTATTGTATTGGAGGCTGAGATATAGATGTGTATTCTGTGAGAGAGAAACAGAGAGGTGAGACTGTGAGAGAAAACAGAGGATATTACAGCGGATTTGTTGTAGGTTGTGTCTCTTCACTTGCTGGATAATAGAAAGGAAGGACTGGCTGTTTGGGGTGGACGTAGCCCAAACTGGGTGAACCACGTATATTCGTGTCTCTCTTGTTTTGTGTGTTTTGTGTGTTTATATTTCTGCAATATTTTATGTGTTCCATTGCTCCGTAATATATAATTTTCTAACAACTGGTATCAGAGCCGAAGGTCTATTTGGCTGATAAACTCGCAGGAAAGAAGGGTTCCTGGTTCGAGTGGGAGCAATGGCGGAAGATGGTAAGTTTAGGGTTGAGAAATTTAACAGCCAAAACTTCTCGCTGTGGAAGATGCAGATGGAAGATTATATGTATTAGAAATATCTATACCTACCATTGGGCGGAAAAACAAAGATGCCGACGGGTATGAAAGACGAAGAATGGAACCTTCTCGATAGAAAGGCACTCAGAACAATACGGTTGTGCCTTGCTGCATCAGTTGCCTTCAACATTTCGAAGGAAACCACCACAGAGGGTTTGATGCAGACGTTGTCGAAACTATATGAAAAACCCTCGGCCTCAAACAAGGTATTTCTTATGAAACGGTTATTTAATATGAATATGTCGGAAGGTGGATCTGTTGCAAACCATTTAAATGATTTTAATACAGTTACAAGTCAGTTAAGTTTTGTAGGGGTAAACTTTGATGATGAAGTTAGAGCTCTGTTATTCTTGTGCTCATTACCAGAAAGTTGGAATGGTTTGGTAATGGCCATTAGTAACTCCGTTTCTGGATCTAGTACTTTAAAGTTTGATGATGTTGTCGGTGCTATCCTTAGCGAGGAAATGCAACGGAAAAGCTTCGGTGAGACATCGGGAAATGCTTTGAGTGCAGAGTCTAGAGTAAGAAAAATGGAAAGAGGAAAGAGCTCAGGATATCGCAGTAAATCAAGGAAAGGCAGATCCAAGTCCAAAACGGGGATAGTGTGTTGGAAATGTGGAAAGAAAGGACACCTAAAGAAAGACTGTAGATCTCGGAAGGGAAAAGAAGGAGATGCACAACAAGAAAACAATCATGAAGCAAATGTGACAGGTGAGGTGTTACAAGATGCTTTGATTCTTTCTTTCGAAAATATTACTGATTCTTGGGTGGTAGATTTAGGGGCTTCATTCCATGCCACACCTGATAAGAAATACTTTCATGACTATGTTCAAGGAGATTTTGAACAAGTTCGTCTGGGTGATGATAAACCCTGTAAAATCGTTGGAATGGGTAAGGTTCTTGTAAAACAGCAGAATGGAAACCAATGGCTATTAAAGGAGGTAAGGCATGTTCCAGATGTAAAGAAAAATCTGATTTCAACAGGGCAGTTAGGCGGTGAAGGTTGTGTGACAAAATTCACAGATAAAGCTTGGAAGGTCACCAAAGGAGCCCTGGTAATAGCAAAAGGCGAACAGGTTGGTACATTGTATTTATGCAATGGTATTTCTAACTCTGTTAATGCTTTAACTTCCAAAGGAGCAGATGCAGCATTATGGCATCATAGGCTCAGACACATGAGTGAAAAGGGGATGAAGATTCTTCACTCGAGGAATTTGTTGCCAGGTTTGAAGAATGTTGATTTGGACTTCTATGAGAATTTCATTTATGGAAAACAAAAGAGAGTCAGATTTCTCAGAGTTGGGAAAGAAAAGAAGAATGAAAAATTAGAGTTTGTGCATACAAATGTATGGGGACCTGCTCAGGTATCATCTCTCGGTGGCTCTCATTATTATGTTACTTTTATTGATGATGCAACTAGAAAAACTTGGATTTATTGTATTAAGAATAAATCTGATGTATTTGATACTTTCAAGAAATGGAAAGCTTTGGTTGAGATTGAGATAGGAAAGAAATTAAAGTGTCTTAGATCAGACAATGGAGGTGAATATTGCAGCAAAGAGTTTGATAGGTACTGTTCAAAGCATGGAATTCGCAGAGAGAAGACAGTTCCAAGAACACCACAAGAAAATGGTGTGTCAGAAAGGATGAACAGAACAATCATGGAGCATGCAAGGTGCATGAGATTGCATGCAGGATTGCCTTTACAGTTTTGGGCAGATACTGTAGATACTGCTGTTTATCTAATAAACAGAGGGCCTTCAAGTTCCTTGGATGGTGGTGTTCCAGAGGAAGCATGGACAGGTAAAAAGGTAAACTACTCCTTTTTAAAGCCCTTTGGTTGTGAGGCCTTTGTCCATATTGATAAAGAAAATAGAACAAAGCTTGAAGAAAAGTCAAAGAAATATACCTTTATTGGATATGGTGTTAATAATTTTGGTTATCGCTTATATGATTACGAAAATCACAAAATCATTAGGAGCAGAGATGTAATATTCAATGAAAAGGTCTTGTATAAGAATCAGTTGCAGGAAAAGAAACAGGAAAAAGAAAACAAGGAATACACAGTTCTTGATGAAATCACTGAAAAGCTAAAGGTGTCTGAAAATAATAATAATCAACAACAACAACCACCACAATAGCAACAGGAACCCCAAACACCTGAAAGTGGTGTTAGAAGATCTACCAGGATAAGTAGACCCCCTGAACGATACTATCCTTCATTATATTATTTATTGTTGACTAATTTTGGTGAACCTGAATGTTATGAAGAAGCAATGCAGGTTGAAAGCAGGAAGAAGTGGGAGGTAGCCATGGAAGAAGAGATCGACTCCTTAATGCATAACCAGACTTGGGATTTAGTCAGGTTGCCTGCAGGAAAAACTACATTGAAGAACAAATGGGTTTACAGGCTGAAGGAAGAATATGGAGGAAAACAGAGGTACAAAGCTAGACTTGTGGTGAAGAGGTTTGCACAGAAGAAAGGTATTGATTTTGATGAAATATTTTCTCCTGTTGTTAAAATGACTTCAATCAAAACTATTTTAAGTCTTGTAGCAGCTGAAGATTTGCATCTTGAGCAGTTAGATGTAAAGACAACCTTTCTCCATGGGGATTTGGAGGAAGATATATATATGCAGCAACCACAAGGATATGAGGTGAAAGGGGAGGAGAAACTAGTGTTCAGGTTGAAGAAGAGCTTGTATGGCTTAAAACAGGCTCCAAGGCAGTGGTATCTAAAATTTGACAAGTTTATGTCTGAACAAGGTTATACTAGATGTCACTCTGATCATTGTGTTTATCTGAAAAAGAAAAATGATGGTAGCTATATTATATTGTTATTGTATGTGGATGACATGCTTGTTGCAGGATCTAACATGAAGGAAATAAATGTACTCAAAAGAAATTGGCAAATTCATTTGCAATGAAGGATTTAGGAGCTGCAAAACAAATCCTTGGTATGAGAATCACTAGAGACAGGAAAAATCACAAATTAACATTGTCTCAAAATGAGTACATACAAAAGGTGTTGAAAAGATTTAATATGCACAATGCAAAACCAGTTAGTACACCTTTTTCTAGCCATTTCAAACTTAGTAAGGAAATGTGCCCAAAGACCCAAGAAGACATGGATTATATGTCTACATCAACAGTTGGAAGCTTAATGTATGCAATGGTATGCACAAGGCCTGATATTGCAGATGCAGTGGGAGTTGTAAACAGGTACATGAACAATCCAGGAAAGGAACATTGGATGGCAGTGAAATGGATTCTCAGATATTTGAAAGGTACCACAAATAAAACATTATGCTTTGGTGGTTCAAACATCTCCCTACAAGGATATGTTGATGCAGATATGGCAGGTGACAGAGATAAGAGGAGGAGCACTACAGGATATGTATTTACTGTTGGAGGAACAACTGTCAGTTGGGTTTCAAAAATCCAAAGTGTTGTTGCACTTTCAGCAACAGAAGCAGAGTATGTTGCTGCTACAGAGGCTAGTAAAGAAATGATTTGGTTACAAAGGTTTATGGGTGAATTGGGTAAGGAGCATGATATGGGCACGTTATACAATGATAGTCAAAGTGCCATTCATCTTGCAAAGAACTAAGCATTTCATTCCAGGACTAAACACATACAGCTCAAGTACCATTTCATACGATCAGTGTTGGAAGATGGAGAGTTGAAGCTGGAAAAGATACACACTAGCAAGAATCCTGCAGATATGCTAACAAAAGTTGTAACCAGGGAGAAACTAAGAACATGCTCAATTTCAATTGGTCTTCAAGGATGACGATGAAGATGAAAAACAGCCAGGTCCAAAGAGGAGTCATTGTCCAGCAAATGAAGCAGTAGTCGAGTTGCTACAATCATTCTCCAAGTGGGAGATTGTTGTGTGTGGAGCATGATTGTTCAAAGGTCTTTGTTTCAGCCGGATGTATACCCCAGGAAGTCTTGTACACCCCTCCACGCATGGGGGGTGCGGGGGCTCGGGGGCAGCGCCCCCGAAGCTAAAAACAAATGTAAAATTTCCTTGTAAAAGTATAGTAGTTTCTAGTCAATCTGGGTCGTTCATTAGGTAGATGATCTGACGGTAGAACTTATGTTTAGTTTAGGGTTTTTTGCCCTAGAAGGCAACCCCTCTCTTTGTATGAGGGTATTGTATTGGAGGCTGAGATATAGATGTGTATTCTATGAGCGAGAAACAGAGAGGTGAGACTGTGAGAGAAAACAGAGGATATTACAACGGATTTGTTGTAGGTTGTGTCTCTTCATTTTGCTGGATAATAGAAAGGAAGGATTGGCTGTTCGGGGTGGACGTAGCCCAAACTAGGTGAACCAAATATATCTGTGTCTCTCTTGTTTTGTGCGTTTTCTGTGTTTATATTTCTGTAATATTTTATGTGTTCCATTGCTCCATAATATATAATTTTCTAACAAAAATGAGAAGAACTAGCACAACCATATAAATTAAATAGTTGGTAAGTGCATGCATATAAGCATCAAAGCAATTTCTTCAAAATAAATCTCACATTGTTAAAAATAAAATAAATTAGATGTGAAAAAACATGGAACAAGATTCTTATCCATGGAAATTTACTTCCACTTTACTATGGAGATTCTTAATATTTAAAGAGACTTTGTTACAATTCCATGGGCCAATCCTATGGATTATCAATACCAAATGCCCAAAAAAACACTAATAATTTCATCGCATTTTTTTAATCAAATAATTTAATTAAAAAACTTAAAGTGCATAACAACTTTGGAGATAAATATCAACCTTTGATTTGTGTATAATAATATGAATATTTTAGAATATTTCATGGAGATTCAATACCATTTGGTCATGAAGATTCTTCATCTGTAAATAGGCTTCATTACAATATCATAGATCAATACTATGTTTTATCAATATCACATGCCCAAAAAACATAACTTATATCATTCACGCTTATTCATATTACATTCTTTTAAATTAATAAATTTAATTAAAAGAACAAATAAAACATAATTATTTTGAAAATAGATCTTAGTCTGTGATTTTTATATACTACTAAAAATATTCTATGAAATTAAATATCTACCATTTATTTAATAATTATTGATAATTAAATTAAAATACTAAAAATCCAATTTCAAAATAGACATGCCTATTGATATAATAATTAAATTAAAATTTTAACTTAAATTCAATGAAAATCATAAGTTAAAATTATTACTTAAATTGAAATAATGACTTATTTCATATAACATTTGTTCATATTACATTTTTTTTAATTTAATAAATTTAATTAAAAGAGAAAATAAAACATAATTATTTTGAAAATAATTTTTAGCCTTTCATTTTTATATAATACTAAAAATATTCTATGGAAGTTAAATCCCTAGCATCGACCTAATAATTATTGATAATTAAATTAAAATGTTAAAACTATAATTTCAAAATATACATGTCTATTAATATATCTACAGGTCAGTGTATATTTACAGGTTTTCAAACTCTTCGACCACATGGATACCCGATCTCTTCAAGTAGATAAATCTCCACATTTTATAAGTAAATTGTTTGTTTATCTTAAAATAGTAAGTTGCGATTAAGTTGTTTGACGGTAGATGTCAACAACCATGTAAGTGTAGACATAGATTTGATCATACGTTATGTATTAATGTGAGGTGTGTTGGGATAATTTTTTTTTCAAAGGAAGAAAACGTTGGCACTTCTATTACAAATAGGTAGTTCCAGTACATATACGATATCAAGAATGTCAATATGTCAAAAAGAAGAAGCACAATATCTACAGAAGGACAACAAAAATTGGACCAGTTTATAGTCTAAGAAAATACATGTAGATATAGATTTAGTCCAAGGAATCTTTGACCAGAATGTCTCAAGACTGCTAACAATGAGAAATAAATACTAATGACGATCCAAAAATAAGAGATTTCTCATATGAAAATGTAAGAGAAATAATTGTAATATCTATGTGGTCAGGAGTACAATACTAATATTAAAAACCAAAAACATTCTGAATATAGACCATGATTCCTAGAAAAGATTATGACACATCAAAGCATCCTTCCTACATCTACTTGGCCACCACAAATAATCTATACTGGATCCAACCAAGTGCAGCAATCAAACCGTATTTGGAGAGACGTTCAACTGCCAAACTGTGTTCTAGTGTGTTGGGACACTTTAAGGATGAAAAGGAAAGTTTGAGAGTTATTCCATTCAAATAGAAGGTGATCTGAATGGAAAGTGACATCTACCCATGGTATTCATTCACTCATGGTATTTATCCACCCATGGTATTTATCCACCCATGGAATCTATCCATGGTATTGTAAGTGGAATCCACCCATGGTATTCATCCATCCATGGTATTGTAAGTGTCATCCACCGATGGAATCTACCAATGGCATTGTAAGTGGCATCCACCCATGGTATTTATCCACTCATGGTATTGTAAGTGGCATCTACCCATGGAATTATAACTAAAAAATACTATAAGTAACAAGTCACATTTTTTAAAAGGACAAATTTTCCACCATAATGTAGCTTTTACAATTATTCTTTATTTTAATAAAACGTTTCTTGGTGGTTTTTTTACTATGTTCTCCTCTTTTCTTCTAGAGTTTCAATTTTTTAGATCTTGGGGGCCACCCCCCAAGACCCATATCAGTGGTATCATATTCACGATATGGCTACATGTGAATGAGGGTCTGAAGCATATTTCAATTTCAAAGTTTTGCAAAAATATTCACACACTTCATGCAAGTACCATGAGCTCCATAGAGAATTTTAGAAGCTGAAAAATAGCTCGTTTGAAATTATTTTTTGTTATCTCAAATGGGGCTTTTACAGAATTTTATTTAATTACCTAGTTTGAGAGATATGAGAATTTGATGTTACACATGTCTAGAACGTTGCATGACCATGTGTACCATGAGTTTTTGGAATCATTTTCTCACTCCATAGTTCATAAATGTTCAACTGTATTATATCAATGGAAAGATCCCATCAATACCTCAAATGGGTCTTTGAAGGAATTTGATTTCATCACATTTATCAGACATTATCAACAAAGTTGTAGCAAGAGGTATATAATGTGAAAGAATTCTTTACAACATCTCATTAGATAGGCGAATCTACAACATCAATGACCACTTTTGTTACAATTCTGCAACATATTTATAATTTAGGTTCATCTCTGGTGTGGCCTGGTTCTGTACCCCACCCATAATACATGATTTTTTATATTTGGAGAAGCATTTGGAGCCAGTTCCCTTTGGAGACGTGCTCTCCCACCCCGCTTTAGTAGGCACCTGCTTCACATTTATCAGTTTCATCATATCAGCATCCAGCTTGGGTTCTTTTGAGATTTTCCCTCCAACCCTAGGCTATGTAAGCACCTTCTACGTCATCAATAGTCACCATAATGATTATTAGTCAATTGCACAAAATCCTTATCATCGAAGTCCATTTGCTAAGCTGCACATTATTAGTGTCACAGTTGGTCACAAGAATTACATTGTATCTCTATCCTCAGATCTTGGTTTGTCATGGTTATGGGTCATCCAAAAACCCACACTTCATCGAATTCATTTTTCTAGGACGCGCACTATTAGTATCATAGTTGGTCACAACAATTATAGCGTATCTATATCCTTGAATCTTCGTTCATCATGGTTATGGGTTAACCACACAAAACCCTTCTCTTCAATGGCTCTTCATATTCAATAAAGGATTCTTAGGAGAGAACTTCATGTAATGAGGACCATTTCTTCTTAAGGAGGAAGGAATGATCCAAATGGAAAGTGGCATCTACCCATAATATTCATTCACCCATGGTATTTATCCACCTATGGTATTCATCCACCCAGGGAATCTTCCCATAGTATTATAAGTGGCAACTACCCATGGTATTCACCGACCCATATTATTCGTCCACACATGGAATATACCCATGGTATTATAAGTTGAATCTACCCATGGTATTCATCCACCCATGGTATTGTAAGTGGCATATACCCGTGATATTCATTCACCCATGGTATTTACCCACCCATGGAATTTACCCATGGTATTGTAACTAAAAAATACTATAAGTAACAAGTCACATTTTGTAAAATGAGATATTGTCCGCCACAGAGTAACTTTTACCATTATTCTCTATATTAATAAAAAGTTTCTTGATGGTTTTGTTTACTGTGTGTTCTCATATTTTCTTTTGCCATTAAATTTTTTTAGATCTTGGGGGTCTCCCCCCAAGATTTGGATCAGAAAGACAGATGAGAAGTATACTAAATCTATTTTGGGTCTCCCTCGTTGCCTTTCGAAATGAGAAAATTATGGAAGACGCTGAAATATTCTCTATGATATATGTAGGTTTTAACAATGTACATAATTTACCTGCAAACGAATTCTTAGAACGGACAAATAAATAATGGTGAGAACATTAAACAAATATAAACACATATTTTCCCTTGGATCCCAAAACGGGGACTACCAGATTGATTTTTCAGTATATTCCTTTTAATGTTACAATACATATATATACATACCGAAGCATTCATAAACCCCAATCCATTAACCATGGATTAGAACATAACCATAGTTTCCTTGACCGGATCTACAAAATACCATGGGAAGAAAACCATCATGCCCAAAACCATGTGCAAAAGCCACGTAGAAAACGATGGGTAGGTTTGTCCACCATCTTTGGGTTCACCCCCCATCCTTGGTTCTTCCCAACTATTATTGGGTCTAGATATTTGTTTTCCCAGAGCTCTACCTTGGACCTTATGCAGGGTGGATGTGTTATGAAAAGAGAGATAAATGCCTTAGAATTCAGCCTCTTCGAGGGGGAAAGCTCCTTTACATTACACAAATGAACAATTCTTCGATGAGACAAATGACAAGACCTCCTTTCTATATATAGGAGTCTAAGGGGTCATAATATAATCAGAGCCGACATAACAATAATAATGTAAGGGAACAATAATAACAATATTGGGCTTCTTTGGGGCACAATAGTAACAATATAGGGACTACATGGGCACAACAATATAATAAGGGGGTTACACTAATAAAAATAAGGGGTTATACTAGTATTATAGGGATCTAACATGCCCCTCTCATTCAAAAAGTGTTGTCCTCAATGCTTGAGGAGTTTTTTATGCTTCCGTATAAAATTATTGTCCTCCTATGTGGAATCTTCAGTGGGTAAGTACTTCCACTTGATGAGATACTTTGAAATTGATTGATTTCGTAGCTGTCAGGGTCTTGTTTCTGTGACTGCTCCAGGTTCCAATATGATTTTTCCTTCCTTGTCAAGTTCTGGAAATATTGTTTGAGCTAGTATCTTCTCATTATGTAAGGTCGCCATTTCTTAAGTGCATGTAGTCTTGCCAACATTTCCTTCTCATAAATAGCTTTGTGTAAATACTTTCCTTTGATTGGACGACTTTTGAAAGCAATGGGTCTTTCTTCTTGCATTAAAACATCACCAATTCCATTTCCTGATGCATCATATTCCACAATAAAGGTTTTTGTGAAGTGTGGCATAGCTAAGACCATTTCTTGGCACATCGCCTCTTTAAGATGTTCAAAGGCCTTTGTTTCTTCTGGAGTCCATGAAAATGCATCTTTCTTCAATAATGTTGTTTTCAGAATATCTTCAGTATTCCTTCTTATTTGATGATATCTTGAATGAAGATCCAACTTGGTGAAGTAAATTAATCCATGCAATTCATCCAATAATTCATCAATGACAGGAATGGGAAATTTATCCTTAATAGTGAGTTTGTTGAGCTCTCTATAATCAGACACATGCGCCATGAACCATCCTTCTTGTGCATCAATATTACTAGAACAGAGAAAGAACTTTGACTAGGTTGAATTATACCAGCCTCTAACATTTCTGCAACCATATGTTCAATTTCACTCTTTTGGGCATATGGATCTTTGTAAGGCCTGATGTTTGGAGGAACACTTCTTGGAATGAAATGAATAGAATGATCATGATCACGAATAGGTGAGAAGCCTTTGGGAGTCTCAAATACCTTGGAATGATTGTGCAAGACTTTTTGGAGATATGGAGAAATAGATGTTTTCGATGTGGGAACCTTTAGCGAACATAATTGTGAACTTACGCCTCGTTTTTCTTTCTTTAGAAGCATTGTCATTTCGTTAGAGCTAACAACATATTTCCCGGTTTCCATATGATACCCCTTAATTCAACTTCCTTTCCTTCTGAAGAAAATTTCATGAAAAGCTTTTGGAAATTAAAAGCTATTGTACCCAAGGATTGTACCCATTGGACTCCTAGTACAACATTAGCACCACCCATTGGAATGGAAAGAATTGGGATATTTAATGCATATTCTCCCATGGATAGCTTGATATTATGGTACTTTACAAAGAAATTTATGGTTCCTCCACTTGCAACCATCACTTGACACTCTGGTGCTAGATATAGGAAGCAATTCAACTCCTTGGCTATCTTATAATGAATAAAATTATGTGTACTCCCTGAATCAATCATCACTATTACCTTTTTCTTCTTGATATGTCCTTCTATCTTGATAGTTTGAGGAGCAGTAATTCCCTCCAATGCATTACAAGATATTGTCGGATTCATTTCTTGAAGCTCGATGTGATCTTTCACTTCTTGAACCTTTTTCTTCTTGATCTATCATTCTATATTGAGAGTTTGAGGAGTGGTAATTCTTGCCAATGCTTTACAAGATATGGTCAGATTCATTTCTTCTTTATCTAGGGTTTTTTCCTGGAGTATATCCTCTTTTTTTGATATTTCTTGTTTCTTTTCTTCCTCCTCTTCACAATTTATGTAGAATAATTTCTTCTCAGCACACTTATGACCTTTAGTGTATTTCCTATCACAACTATAAAAAAGCCCTTTTGCTCTCTTTTTTTTCCAAATGTTGTGTTTTCAACCTTGTAGGTTGTGGAAGGCTAGGGGAAACAACACTTCCATCTTTATAGTTGTGAGTGGTAGGCTTCCTGGTTGCCATTATTTTGATTTCCATTTTTCTTGCTAACCTGAATGCATTCTCCAATGAATCAGGTTCCCAAAGGTGAACCTCATGTTGGATATTATCCTTTAAAGTCCCTATGAACACATCAATCCTATGCTCCTCTCGAATATCTCTTACCCTTATGTTTAATTTTTGAAAGTCATCAATGTGCTCCATCATTGAGCCCTTTTGTTTGAGATTTATCAATTGACTAAAAATGTGTTGCTTTTTGTATCCTCATAATGTGCTATTATTTCTTCCGTAAAAATTGCCCAAGTGAAAATTTGTTTACAAGAGCAAAGCCATCAATACCATACAAACTAATTTTGTTCCAAATATAAATTTGCAATATGTACCTTTTGTGTGTTTTTCACATTATGGAGACCAAAAAATTGCTCCATCTATAATATCCATGTTCCAGGATACTTTCCATTAAACTTCCTCATATATATTTTTCGAACATGGTGGGTATTCAATCCAACATTAGAGTCTATGAAAACATGATTAACATTTATTTTTTTCTCATCATGAGTTTCCTTTACTACCCTTTAACCATTAGTAACCATTTCTTATAACAACTTATTCAAATTCATCTTCAATTCTTCCATCTTAGCATCCATACCATTCATCTTAGCTTCCATGCCATCCATCTTAGCTTCCATGCAATCCAGATTAACTTGCACGCCATTCATATTAGCTTCCACACCATTCATCTTAGCTTTAGTTACCTTTTGTGAGTGAAATTTGTTGTACTTGGTCTTGTAATTTTGATATATGATGTTGCATTTATTCCTCTTATTCACGAGTCATGCTAGAGCTTTCAGGTTGCTTACTAGGTGTTTCCATTTTTTTCTTTGGGGCATCAATTAATGCTAATAATTATTCACTATTCCCTTTGAATTCCTTTAAACTAATTTTTCAAACCAATCTTATGCAAAAAAAAAAAAAAAAAAAAAAAAAAAAAACTACACACATTTTTTTCACTTTGTAAGAGATCGATATTGAATCTATTGTATCTCTACAACTGCGGATCTTGAATATCTGAAATCGCATCCTACAGTATCCCTTTGAGTCCTCATTCTAACCCCACAATTTTGATCAAGATTGGATTCTCCAAGGAAGAGTTATGTTAAATCGCCTACGGTGACCTGATTATAGACTAGTTCAGTAGATCGAACTTGTACGAAGTGCCACGTGTCACTGTTTCGACCTTAGCACCTAAAACTGATATACAGAAAACCATAGGTCGTCCTTTGTCTGAAATTTCTTACGAAATTTCAATTTGATTCTCAGAACAAAATTTATGACGATTTTCCCTAGGTCACCTGTTTGGAATGTAATTCGGGAGTTTGCAAAAACCATAATTTCCTTAGATCATATCTCCGAAAATATATGGAGACAAGCTTTGAAATTTGGACCCAAAGTTCAGAATGATTTCAGATCAAATGGGTTTTTGTTTTAGCTTCTGAAACATCACAAAAAAATGTTATATCAAAAATGCCACAATGACCTGGTTGGAGCAGTGAAACCCTAGAATCCAAAGCTATGATACCAAATGTTATGAAGCCATCTCACAAAAAGATAGAAAAGAGAGATAAATGCCTTATAATTCATCCTCTTCGAGTGGGAAACCTCCTTTATGTTACAAAAATGAAAAATTATTGGGTGATACAAATGGAAAGACGTCCTTTTTATATATAAGAGACTAAGGGGTCATAATATAATCAGAGTCGACATAACAATAATAATGTAAGGGAAGAATAATAACAATAGTGGGTTTCTATGGGGCACAATAATAACAATATGTGGACTACATGGGAACAAAAATATAATAAGGGGGTTACACTAATAACAATAAGGGGTTACACTAGTAGTATTGGGACCTAACAGGATGCCACCCCCCATTTGACCCCCCTTCTATGCCCAACAAAACATACAACGCCTAGATCTCATCATTGAAAGAATATAACACATACCCAACATTCTCCAACTCATTGTTTTATTTCAACATAGGGGGTCATATGAGAGCTTTGTTATTGGTCCAGCCCAACAATGCCCATTGTTTCTCTACACTAAGAAAAGTTCACAATGCTCACAGACTTCATGAATTCATCGCAAACATTCTTCAAAGTGTCCACTTTTACCAACAACACCTTTTTGTCCTCAACGATATCCCTCACAAAGTGATACTGAACATCAATGTGCTTTGTCTTCGAATGATAAGCAAGGTTGTTAGCCAATAAAATTCCACTTTAACTGTCACAATATATCATTATAGCTCGTTGTACCAACCCCATACTTGAACACAATATTTACAATCAAACCACTTCCTTGCTTGCATGAGTGGCTTCCATGTATTTAGCCTCTATAGTCGAAAGTGCCACTACAAACTGTCTCTAGCTCATCCAAATGGTTGCTCCTCTAAATAGGTTAAACACATACCCAATTGTAGATCTTCTTTGATCCAAAGATCTAGCTTAGTCCACATCAACAGATCCATGAATGTCCAAAACTTTGTCCAATCATAGTCTTCCTTGGTAGCACAAACCATAATCACTAGTGTCATGTAAATACTGAAAACCTGCTTCACTATTGTCCAATTGATCAGGTGCTCAAAATTAAGCTAAAAAATAAAAGTGTCAGAATCTTTTTAAACTTAGCTTTAGATCGAAGAGCTCATCATTTTGATTCCAACGATGTGAATGACACTCAAATCCGAGCTCATATGAAAAAGTTAGAGCAAGTCAAACTTCATATTTGACTTTGTTACATGGCAGGATTGGATGATGTGGCAGGTTCCATCAGTGAATCGAGAGGCGCCAAGTGGCAAGCTGCCATTGGCCCCCACAATCACACTTCGGAATAGACAGCCAAAAAGGAGTTACAGAATCGGCCCTTGAAAATATCAGGGTTGTGATTCGATAAATCACATATATCACATCACAACGGGGAAGCATATCGTGTTTAAGAATCAATCCCTGAGCAGGGAAGGGTTGTGATACGATAAATCACAATCGCACTTTGCAATATTGCAAAGTCCTGCATATCCAAGACCATTAGTTTTCCATCAATTGCGATATCCCTGATGCGATAAGGTTATAGGCTCCAGTTAATACTTTCGACCAATTGCAATTTGTGATAAACAATCAACTAACAGATTATGGCCCGTCGTGTGGTGAAATTTTTGCCTAATTAGCGGTTTTTGGGGCTAATTTATAGGATAATGTCGGAAATGGGGCAATCTATGGAGCGAATAATGGGAAAACAAGGAGAAGTCATAACTTCTTTAGTTTTTCACCAAATTGGTTGAAAAAAGAGGCTAGATATCCTTTTTTTAGTATTCTGGAATGATTGGAGCAGGTTTCAGAAGCATTTGAGTATTGTAAAAATATATTTTTATAGTTTTTAGCATAATAGAGAGGCCCAAGCCATTGGAAGCTGGACCAAGCAGTTGTAGCCCAGGGGGGGTGAACTCCTTTACCATGTGCTTGTTGTAATGCGTTTTTGATGATGTTCTATATATGTTTATTTTGTTTTTCATTTTCTGGTTTATGTTAAATTTCTCATAAAATTAACATAAAAAACTCTTCATTTCACTTGCAAAAAATTTATGAATCCTTAAACACAATGGAAGCATTTTTTTATAATTTAAGGAAGATCTTAACACTGCAAACTAATGTTCTAAATCAGATCAATTTTCTATCATAACACTAGGTTTTTCTTTGTAAAATAAGGATTTATTTGTTTTCAATTTTATTTCATGCTTACAAGGTTAAAACTAAAAATAGGTGAAGGAAAACTTGTTGGAAGCCCTAAAGTTGGGTTAAGGGGAAGAAGAGAAATGTTGCCACAATCTCCAACACCAGTTTAGCCTCAAGCTACTGTTGAGACTCTAAAGATCATGTCTCATGAAGGATAAACTACAAACATGACAGAAGATGAGAAGACCTTTAGAAAGACTTTCTTTGATATGACAGAGATGATGAAGGTCCTCTATGAAGAGAGGAATATTAGGTTGCAAGGAGAAAGTTCCAAACCTCCCAAAGGAGAAGGCTCTTCAGGAGAAGGTAATAGGAAAGGAGGTAATGGAAATGGAGACAAAACTCCACCCTCTCCACCATCTTCTTCATCTTCTTCTTCACAAGAATCTTCACTCTCTTCCACTAACACAACCCTTACTCATACTCATCATCATTCTTCAAAAGGAACTGGTAAATCACCTTTTTTAAAACTTGATGTTAAATACGAGTTTCCCATGTATAATGGTGAAGTGGATGGAGAGAAGCTTGATAATTGGATTCATCAATTAGAGGCCTATTGTAGGATTCAAAATTTTCAAGATGATGACATAAAGATTCAGTTAGCTTCCTTAAGAATGGAGGGTGCAACACTACTATGGTGGGAATCAAAGATCCAAGAGGAGATTAAAAAACATGGTAAGATCTCTATTTCTTGGAATGATTTCATTATTGAAATCAAAAGACAATTCTACCCTATAGCTTATATGTAGAAACCCATCATGAATTGGTAGAACTTTAAACAGCTAAAAGGTCAAAATTTGCAAGATTACACCCAAGAATTCAGAAAAAGGTCTTTGATGTTAGGTGTAGATTTACAGTCACAGGACACTTTGCTAAAGTACATAGGGGGTTTACATAGTTACCTTAGGCATACTATATTAATGTTTGATCCCAATAATCTAGATGATGTGTGTGTGAAAGCCACTCATCTTGAGGAAAGAGGGGAAAAAACCCTAGAAGAAGGTAATAAAAATCCATTTGTGGGTAAAGAAAAATGAAAGGGTTTCAAGGGAAAGAAAAATGAATCCATTAAAAAGGAAGGAGAGAAAACAATTTATAAACATTGTTCTCGAGAGGGTCACGATGAAGCTCACTTTTGGAAGCTTCATTCCGAAATGAAACAAAAGAAAAAAAACAACAAAGGAAAAGAAAAAATAGATGCAATCACTCAAGAAGAGGATTTTGGATCCGATTCAGGTGATGAAACAAAAATCATAGCCATGGAGTTTCAAGGAAATGAATCCATTGCCAGCACTAGTTCTTCAAACTCACATAATGAAACTCCAAATGAGAAAAGGATTATAGAATTGTTTCACATAAGGGTGATATCGAAACATAACAAGATTGATACATTGTTTGATAGCGGCTCTCAACCCAATCTTATCTTAGAAAACATTGTCAAGAGTTTAATCTAGGAACTTTCCCACATCATAAACTGTATCCACTTGGATGGGTATGTGACAATGTGCAATTGCAGGTTACGAGAAAGTGTAAACTAAAATTCACAATCATTACAAAATTCATAGGTGAAGTGGAGCTTAACATTGTGCCATTAGATATATGTGGCATGGTTTTGGGTAGCCGGTACCTTTATGACATGAAAGCTATCTTCCATAGACATGAAAACAAATATCATTTATTCAAAGGTGGAGTAGAATATATTGTGAGAGGTCATAGCAAGACAACAAATATTTTGCTTGTTATGTAGGGTAGATGAAAAGACTGGTGAATTCGAGTAAGAATTTTATGCTTCTCATGATCAAACTTGAGAATGATATTGATTATGACGCATTTGATGGTTGTAATTCGACATTGAAAACTTATTTGGTTGACACTGTTAACCAATCTGATGAAATGTTTTAGGAATCAAAGGGATTACTTCGCAAGAGGGGAATCCAACCTGAGTTACAGTTGCAGAAAAAATGTTTTCTTCCTAACATTAGCATGTACAGGATGTCAATTATGGAAATCACAACAATTAAGACGCAAATCTAGGTATTGTTGAATAAAAGGATCATTCAACCTACTCCTTTAATATGTGGCGCACCTTTTATTTTGGCACCCGAGAAGAATGGTAAGAATTTCATTGAATGGAATTCAAGAAGTGGTTTTCATTAAAGTAGAGTCGTTGAATGAGATATAGGGAGGACACAATTCAAAACCAGGAAAGGTTTATTTGAATGACTTGTTATGCTTTTCGGTTTTTGCCATGCTCCTACTACTTTTACGCATATGAAGAAATATGTGTTGAAGCCATTTCTAGAGAGGATAATCTACTTGGATGACATTTTTATTTTCAGAAAATTTCATTATGAACATGTCATGTATGAGAAAAAAATACTTGATGTCATATGTCAAGAACATTTGTTTCTGAAGATGTCAAAGTATATGTTGGATAAAACTTATTTGATGTACTTGAGCCGTGAAATTGGTTTTTCCAAGTGTGTTCAGGTTCCCAAATGATTTTTGGCAGTCTGTGTGGGACATGGAGAAGGTGAGCCGAAGTTATAACTCTCCAATATTGAAAATGTAACAGTTTGTGGTGGTATTGACTCCATTATAGTAGACACAGGTGAAGGAATCATACATCCTCGTGAATCCGCATATGACTTTACTCTGCTCGTAATTTATGTAGGCAGGCTCAAGATAGTCATTTGGATAAGAGGCTTTTTGGGAGCAGCCCAATGTTGGCAGAGAAATTATGTTAATTTTTCTTTTATTTTAGTTCATTTGCATTCGTTGGCAGTTGTGCAAAAGGTCTTCCAGTGGGGAGTCAAATAATGAGAGGCATTTTACGTTTAAAAAAAAAGATCAGTACAACTCCAGTACTTGCTCTTCTAGACTTGAGATAGTCATTTAAGATTCAGGTTGTTGTATGTGACTGTGCCATGGACGCAGTATTTTGCAATGTGCTAAGCCCATTTCTTTTCATTCATAAATTTTCAGTGATAAAGTGTTCAAGTTGCAGCAAGAAAAGAACTCCCATTGGATGGTTTTTCTTCTGCTATTACACTCGTCCAAAAGGTATAAGAAAGGTATAAGCGACAAGTTTTTTGATGTACTTTCTAGGACTATAGTTTGTATAGCTACTTTCCCCAAGCATCATTTTGTTTTACATGAAAGTTATGTTTAGAAAAATACATACTTTTAAGATAGTATATTCAAGCTTGAGTCAAAGGAATCAAGTGGACAAATTTATTTACCATTTGCATCATAATGTATTGTATCATCTTGGTAAGAAGGATGTTGTTACTGATAGTAACATGGACAAGGCCAAAGAGTTCATTAAACGACTCCAAATGGTACATCAAATAGTGCAAGAACAACTTTAAAAGGTTAAAGGCAAGAACAAAGAAAGGCATGACAAGAATCATGGAGATCACAAGTTTGAATTCAATGATCAATGGATAGAGATTGGAATGGTGAGGGAAATGTACCCTCACCTGCTGCTATATTGAAAGTGATCTTTTGGGGTCCAAAAGACTTTTAGTGGGGAGGAGTGATCAGGTGCAAAAAATTAGGCTCAAAAATTAAAGTTTCAGAATATTTTTAAGTTTATCTTTAGATCGAAGAGCTCGTCATTCTGATTCCAACAATGCGAACAACACTCAAATCCAAGCTCGTATGCAGAAGTTAGAGCAATTCAAAATTTAGATTTGACATGCTTACATGGAACAATTGGGTGATATGGCAGGTTCCAGTAGTGAATTAGGAGGCACCAAGTGGCAAGTGCCATTGGCCCCCCGCAATCGCACTTTGTAAGAGACAGGTGGAGAGGTGTTACATAATAGGCCCCCGGAAAGTTCAGGGTTGCAATGCGATAAAGCCCATATTGCACATCAGAACTGGGTAGCAGATCGTGTTAAAGAATCAGATCCCAACAAGGAAGGGTTTCGATGCGATAAATTGCAATCACACTTCACAACACTGCAAAGTCACGCATATCGAAGACCATTTCTTTTCCGCTGATTGCGATATCATGGGTGCGATAAGGTTATAGGCTCTGGTTAATACTTCCGTCGGGTCCACCACATTGCTATCGCAATATCACCCGCTACGTACAAAAAACTTAAGCCCGTTGGTCCATATCGATTTCAGTATGTGATAAACGGTTGATCGACAAATTATGGCTCGTCGCGCAGTGAAATTTTTTCCCAATTAATAATTTTTGGAGCTAATTTGTAGGATCATGCCAGAAATGGGGCAATTTTTGGAGCGAATAATGGGAAAAGAAGTAGAAGTCATAACTTCTTCAGTTTTTAGTATTCTGGACTGATTGGAGTAGGTTTGAGAAGCATTTGAGCATTGTAAACATATATTTTTATACTTTTGAGCATAATAGATAGGCCCAAGCCATTGGAAGCTGGATCAAGGAGATGTACCCCACGAGGGGTGAAATCCATTATCATGTGATTATTGTAATGTGTTTTTGGTGATGTTCTGTATATGTTTATGTTGTTGTTTAGTTTCTAGTTTATGATAAATTTCTCATAAAATTAACATAAAAAACTATTCATTTCACTTGCAAAAAATTGATGAATCCTTAAGCACAATGAAAGCATTTTTTTATAACCTGAGGAAGATCTTGGCTCTACAAATTAATATTCTAAATTAGATTACCGATGCTCATTCCCTGGTTTTGACATAAACATGCTCAATACTCCCATTGCATGTGCAATGTCTGGTCTGGTGCAAACCATTGAATACATCAAGCTACTAACCACACTCGCATATGGAACATGAGACATGTTCTCTTCATTTCCCTGTGTCTTGGAACACTGTTCAACAGATAATTTTACATGTACAAGAATAGTAACCTTCACCAATTTACTATCTTGCATATTAAACCTCGGAAATATTATCTCAACATAATTCCTCTAATTTAAACAGAGATTCCTCTTTGCTTGATCTCATTTAATTTCCATGCCCAAAATATAGTTTGCAACACCAAGACCCCTCATGTTGAATTTGGAGGACAATTGGGTTTTCAAATCCTGGACAATTTCTTTGTCATTTCCAATAAAAAAACATATCATCCATGTACAAGACCAAATAAATAACACGGTGACCAATTAATTTAAAATACATATAGTGAACTGCTTTGCTTCTGGTGAAGCCAAGCCCCCATATATATATGTATCACATTTTTTTTACCACGTCCTTGGTGACTGGTTTAACCCATACAAAAGCTTTTTTAACATACATATCAGTTAATTTTTACCCTTCACCGCAAAGCCATCAGATTGCTTCATATAGATCTCTTCTTCTAGAACCCGTGAAGAAATGTTTTCTTCACATTCTTCTATTCTACCTCAAAATAAAAAGAGACAACAACAGATAAAAGTAATCTAACAGAAGCTAACTTGGAGACAGGAGAAAAAATATCACCAGAATCAATTCCCTGCACCTGGGAATAACTTTTTTCTACCAACAAAGATTTGTATTTATCCATCTTACCTTCTGCATTCATCTTCTCCTTAAACACCCATGTTCTTCCAATGGGTTTCCTTCAAGCTAGAAACCCCACCAGATCCCAAGCCTCATTTTTGTCCAAAGATGCCATTTCATTAAGCATAATCTCTTTCCAGAGTTTTCCATCCCCTCAATCTACTGCCTCCCTCACAATTTTGGGATCATCATCAGTAATATATAAAGAAAGAATTGTACAAAAAAATGATGGACTATACCTTTCTGGCTGTCTTCTCTCTCGAACTGATCTTCTCAAAACTGGAGTTTGTGGCTCTTCCTCTTCTGATTCTTGTTCTGTTGTAGAGTCTCATTCTTTCTCTTTTAGCTCAAACTCTATCATCTTAGGTTACTTTAGTAGGACTTCATGTTTAATAACATATTTTACCTCTCTAAACACCATATCTTGGTTGTACACAACCTTCTTTATTTTTGGGTTGCAAGACTTATAACCTTTTAAACTATCCTTATACCCAATAAATATGCACCATTCAGATTTACTATCCAACTTGGTTCTTTCCTCCTTTGGAATATGTACATATGCATCATGGCCAAATACTTTCAAATGTGAAAGATAGGGTTTCTTACTAGTGCATGCGGAATTTTATCCTCCAATATTGATGAAGGTGATCTATTAAATAAATAAAATGAAGTCTCCATAGCCTCTGACCATAATTCCTATTTTAACTCGACACCACTGAGTATGCTTCTTGCCTTTTCCACCAATGTCATGTTCATTATTTTTTCAACTCCATTTTGTTGAGATGTGTACAAAGGTATATTTTGTCATGCCTTGAATTAGTCGTGGAAAGAATATAATACTTACCCAACAATATATTTAAAATAATCTGTCCAAAATATTTAAATATCCCATTTTTTTTCATAAATAAGAGAGTAATCCAAACAAATAAATAAAATTTGGTAGTAAACTTTTTTGGTAGTCAATATTTTTGACGGATTTTATACCAGATTTCCAAAAAAATTCGTGTGCCAAGGGAGCAATTCTAATATTTTATAGATGTGCTAATTACAACAAGTGTTTATATCCTTCCCTTTTTTTATAATAATTTGAATTTTGTGGTTGGCATACAAATCTACCACGATTGAAAAGAAGGCACTACGTCGACACATTTGGATATAAAGAGTGTGCTAATTATGTTAGCCTTCTTTTATTTTACGTGCCTTCATTAACATTATATGCAGAAATAAATATTTTAGTGGTATGAAAATTTATTTTTTTTTGGGAAAAGAAAAATACCAACAGATTTTAGATGAAAATGGAAATGGATAAAATAATGGAAATGGATAAAATTATTGTTGATTATATATATGTTTTTTAATTTAATAAATAATAATAATAATAATTTTTAGATGAAAATGGAAATGGATAAAATTATTGTTGATTATATATATGTTTTTTAATTTAATAAATAATAATAATAATAATTTTTGGGTTTTTTTTTTTAAATTATATATGACATTTTAATTGAGATTTTCAATTTTATTTGAAATTTAAGTTTGAGTATATTATTGTGATGGTTTCTAGTTTTGTTATCGTAATATTTTGAAAAAAAGGAATTTCTTACATTTATTTATGAAAGGGAGAAAAAATGTGATATATATATATATATATATATATATATATATATATATATATATATATTAATTTTTTACTAATTTTATTTTTATAATAATTTTTTGATAATTACAATATTAAAAAAGTTATTATAAATATAAATAAATTTAAAAGATAATACTTTAGAAAGGAAATAATTTTTAATTTCATTTTATTTTACTTATTAAATGAATGTTTTTTTATTATATATTAATTAAATTTTTAGTTTATTGATGTAATGTTTATTTCAAAAAACAATAGTTGATATATTGTTAAAGAAAATAAAAAAAATTATTTGAAAAAGATTAAGGGTAGAGATCCCTTATTGGTTACTTTGGGGATATAGTGAAATTATTAGATTAGTTTTTTGTTGAAGATGGTCCTAGTTTGAAATATTGTGAAAAGTGGATCATTAGGAGTAAGAGGGAGTAGTTACTACCATTTAGTAGTAGCTGGAAAATTTACTGAAGGTTGAATATTTTTGTAGGTTAGAGCCCATGAATTGGAAAAAGACTGCACCAATTTAAAATTGTAACATATTTATTTTAATATTAAGAAGACAAAGTAGACATAGTAGCAATGGTTTTCTCCCACATTAGGTTTTCACATGAAATCCAGGCGTCTATATGTTTTTGATGTGGATTATGGTTTATGTGTTTTATTCTTGATGCTTCTTATGGTAACACTATGATATGCTAAATGAAGTAATGATTTGATGATAATTGTGAATTGAAATATTAAATTAAATGAAGTATAATTTGGGAATAAAATATTGGTTCACATCCCTCTCTCAATATTTCTAACACTATGATGTATCTTATAAATTTTGGTTGCTTAATTGGAATGGATTCGTCCACCAAAACCTATCATGTAGACTTTTAGTTCATTCATTCCAATGGATCTACCATCTATCGCACACTTGGCTTCCAAATCACCCCTTCACAAAACATTGATCAATTCTACTCATCACCATAAGCCTTTTCCTACAAGAATCCCATCTCTGAATGTGTGCAAGTGATGAAAAAATGTGACACCTTCAGTCGCCTTGTGTTCTACAACTGTTGTATCCGCTACTACACAAAAGGTTATCTTAAGACATTAATTTAAGAAAAAAGTTTAATTTCATCTTAAATACATATGCTCACTTTTTAATTGTCTTAAATTAGACAAAAGGAAAAACAATATTTTACCCTCATAAGATCATGGGCTCAAGGCATTTGTAATGTCTTAAATTAAGACGAAAGAAACAAAAAAACCTTTCTCCTTCATCCCACGGGCTCAAGTCGTTTGTAGTTTCATTGCTGAATTCTATTAATTGAACTCATCTTTGTTGGGAGGTAGAGGCGATGGGAGGAAGAGGTGGGATCAGTCGTTTGTGGTTTCATTATTGAATTATATTACCTAAACTCAACCCCAGAGGGAGGCAGAGGCGGTGGGAGGTGAGGCAAGGCGGAGAAGATGGTTGAGGAAGTTAGGTCCCCCACAACTTAGGCTATTGGCTATCCAGTTATTGAGGGCTAATTCTACTAGTCATTTGCAAAAATTTCAGTGCAATGAAGGACTTTCGTACTAGAATGAGAAACCTAAATTATTTCCTGCTCACCCTATGAATGAAGTGAAGGGAAAAAGCTTATGCTATGTTTTTCAGTTTTCTAATATGAAATTAATACTAGAGTAAACCACACAGGTACCAGATTGAACCCCATTAAGTGTTAAACAAAGGGAAACAAATGGGCATCGATAGGGTTTTTAGAGTTTTGCTAAAGGTTTAAAAAAAGGCTTTGGTTAACTACCCTATGCACATTATTTTCTAACATAGTGTCATACACTTTCTACTAACCATTTAGGGTTTTGTTGCTACAACCATCCCTTAGATTTGACCATGTGACATCTCTAGTAAGAATAGTATTTTGGTTACATTTCATTTTTTGTTTTAAAGATGTTTTATTGATTATAGTCTCTTCGGGTTTTTGATTAAAAATTAGCCTAAGGGTTTCTTCGATTTACAAGTAAAATGTTGATTACTGTGCTCAAACTATTTTGAGGTTTTAGTGGAAACAATGCAGATAGAATAAACCCTTGTTTATTAGCATCACCAAGTAAATACTAATTCATTTGTCATCCATTGTTATCTATTTTGGAGATGAAAATGCTATAGGTTTACTAGATTGACAATCCAGTTGAATATTACACCATTCAAACTAACACCAACCATGAACCAAAAGGTATGGTTGAGAAGTTTTGAGTATGAAGGAGGTATTTATCCCATGAATTCATGTAATAAAAGAGACAACAATGTGAGCTTCGTGATCTTACCAATCCATCCTCGTAAATTGCTACCAAAATTCTAGTTTACGACCTATGACAAGTTTTATAATGCCTTATATAGTGGATGTACTGAAAAGGTCTAATTTTCACCCTCTTCCCTAATCCCCTATGCTCTTATTTGTATAGATTGATTTTATGTCACAGCTGATTACATATTTTATTTAACTTCAATAAATCAATTGACAATCATATAAAGGTGCGACATTTTCAGTTTTACATCATGAATTTTGTATATGCTTTTACTAATTCTTATGCGGTATTGAGAAATAATGGTTAGTGTTGGCATAAAATTATTTCATTTCAACAAATTTTTGGTGTAAATGCTGTTGTATACACCAAATCAATATTTCAGTGTGTTGGCATAGCCTCTGATATCACTACAAGTTCGCTTATCGGAGTTGCAAATGTCATTGGTTAGTATAGGATTTTAAAATAATATTTTCTTTGAGAGACCCTCTTGATTTTAAATGAATGAAACCTTTAAAACTAAGATAGCATAGAATATACTTAGATTCAAATTTTTGAAAGTAATGTGAACCTCTGAAATAGGTAAACGATATGCTAGTGGTTTCAGGCATAGTAGTGGCAACTTACTTAGTGGACAAACAGGGGAGAAAGAAGTCGTTGGTAGTAGGTTTTACTAGAATTGTAATATGTTTCTTATGGATTTGCAATGAGACTCTCTTGATTGTTTTATGATACCACTATGGTTTATATTCTTATTAGTGTCAACTTTAGCTTTCTTCTTAAATATATACATTTAAGCCTTTTTTATTCATTTCAGAGGGCACCCTATTCCCTTTATTAAAAATATCTAGGCTGACTATTTTTATTTTGATCTTATCAAGTGATCTTTTAATGTATGTTTAACGAAGACAAACAGAATTATATTACCAAAGCTGAATTAATTGAGGAAGATTCTGAGCCTTTACAATAAATACTAATTTAAACTGTATTGATATAGGACAATTTACAAAATTATATGGGTAGAGTAGGACTTTTGTTTTCTTTAATAGTGAATTCAACCTGTAGATGTCCTAATAATGACATTGTTATCATCTAAAACAAATTGGATAACAAATCCTGTAAAGTGTCACAAAACTACTAAGATTATACTCAAAACTTGATGGTATTGACAACTGATCTATGGAATACCAACATCATGTGTTGTTAGACAATTATTTTTTTACGATAACATGATCATAACTATTTTTTATGTTTGGACTATGTGTAGTTTAAATTGAAGAGTCATCACCCTTAAAATATATTAAACAAGTAGGGTAGTATAACCATTTTCACATAAGGACATCAATACTATCTATTCAATTTTCTCTATAGAAGGAAAACCTATGGCAATTATATGCCTATGTTGTGAATTTTCCAAAGTCGTTAAAAAATTAAAACATCATGGCTTAATATAGATTATACAATTAGGGTATACTTCTGCGGCAAACAATCGAGCTACCAGGTAGATGCAATGGGATTGTCTACCTTGTGTAAATATAGTAGAAATTCTATGATTTTGAAATCATTGAACAAGAAAATAAACAAGTCGACCTTTCTATAACTCCAAAGTAGTTGTCGTCTTGGTTAAGAAACAAACTATAAACTTTTTTGAATGTAATACTATGTGAGTAGAACTATTCGGATATCTAATTTGAACATCTGGAGATCCTTCTCCTCCAGGTCACTGAACAACTCCTTGTCACTAGTCCTGTGGAATGAAGCTCCACTGTCAAGGTACCATACACTACCCATCATTGATGACACCATGCATGTAATGCCAGTAAATTCCAATTCAAATTGAGAGGCCAAAGCCTCACCCGTCGCTCCTCTTGAGGACTTCTTCTTGGACTTCTTGAACAAACAGTTTGTAGCAAAATGTCCCAGCTCATGAAAATGAAAGCACTTAAATTTTGACATGTCTCTTCTTGTCTCCATGACAAGAATCCAATTTGGAATGGGACACCTTCCCTTTCCCCTTCCCTGCCTTACCCGCTAAGGCACAATTTTCCTCATCACCAGTCTTTAATGAGGAACCATATTTGGTGTTTCTTCTGATCTCCTCCTACATCAAATATGACCATAATCATTCCTAATCTGGTATTGTCTTCCTCCCATTGATAGAGTCCTGATATCTATTCCAACTCTTGGGAAGGCTTGGGAGAGCTAGGCTCACCATATCATCCTCAACAATGGTTATTCCAAAACTTCCAAGCTCATCATGACAGTGAGTGAACTTGGTCAAATATTTTGTAATGGTCTCGCCTTTCTCCATCTTGATTTTTAAAATTTTTTCTTTCAGTGCCAACTTCCTATGGAAACTCATGTTCTAGAATAAGCATGTCAATGCTTTCACCACACACTTCTTCCATTCAGCGAGATTTTGTGCATCTAATGTTGATGGCTTAGGAATTTCTTGATCAATGAATTCCTTGAAGCCGTTATCCTCTAGCACAACCTCCATACTATCCTTCTAGGCTATATAATTTGATATTCTTTCCAAGGCATACTCGAGCCTCAAACCTTAGAAATCCATTTACCGATCCTGAAGTATGTATTACAAATTCGAATTTCCCCTGTAACCCCAAACTCAAAACTTCAAAATCTCTTGTAGTATATTTTCTTCAACTCTAATACCATGTAGATTTTCCTATAGATTCAAAACTCATGTAATGTACTAAAACACAAGACAAGAATCTACTCTACTCTTTAAATAACGAAAACCAATGATCGATGAAAGCAATAATTGACAAGAGGAAGATAATCAAAGACACATAACACAATTGTTTCTCTGGGGAAAGACACTTCTCAAAACCCCAACTATCTATTGCATTAATTAGAAATCTGAGTGATAATACAAAGCTTGGTCTCACAAGAACAATTCCTGCACAAGTATGATCAACTATTTGCCTCACAAACACACACTGACCAACACTTAGCCAATTTCTGCTTCCTGCCAAGCCCATATTTCCTTGTGCAATTCCTGTGAGGATCAACCCATATTTATTTGGGAAATCCTTCCTCCATAACTGCACAATCTAAAACTAGGTCCTCTTCTAATTGCATGCATGACCTATACAACTCGGATCATCATACAACTAATAGTACATTGTCCCTGCACTCTAGTCTCAACGAGGTCTTTCTTTTTAGACATTCATGAGTTTCTCATGAGAGAATATTTAGCTAGATGGAGTGGTTATGAGGATGCACCAGTGCACCAACTCACTACTAGACCTCTACTAGTTCCACAAATAGTTAGAACTAGTTTAACTGACCGTAACTCAGTCAAAGATAGTTATCTAATTACAACTCAAATAAACTCATCCTTGACTCCTACAATTTAGGGAGAGCATATAAATGACTATAGAAAGACTTCCAACACGGATTTCCTAAGCTAATTAAGTTAATTAAACTTAATTATCTATTTACAAGTTGTTATGAGAATATAATTCAATTTTAATTCACCGTTTAATTCAAGCACAAATTAAACTGGAATTTCTTGTTGCCATTTCTAAACACTCCCTCTCAACAAGAAATGAATTATTATTTAACTTGATCCTGTCTCTGTGAAAATCGAATTTACATCTTGACAATGCCTTTGTCAAAAATGTCAGCACCTTTCTCCTCCGTGGCAGTGTACTCCAACAACATAATATACCTCAATACACAACCTCAAAGATGATGATATCAGATATCTATATGCTTGGACTGATCATGAAAAACTGGATTTTCAGAGAGTTTGATAAAACTTTAATTATCGCAGTAAATCACAATTGGATCCATTTGCTGACAAAAAAAACCATCCAGAATCTTCCTCATCTAGATGGCCTCACATGTTGCTTGACTTGCAACCATGTACTCTTCCTCTGCCAAATTGAGTGTAATCGATCTTTGTTTCCTATTATACTAAGAAATTGTTGTTGACCTAATACTAAAGATCCCTCCTGATGTGATCTTCTTGTCGGATGGGTTCCTTGTCTAATCTGCATCAGTGAAGCCTTGAAGATTCACTCCCTCTTTCTGTCTATACCACAATCCATACTAAGTAGTGCCCTTGAGGTATCTCAACACATGCTTGGCCACCTTCCAATACATCTTAGTAGGCCTAACCATCACTTGACTAAGCTAGTTAACTGCATAGCACATATTTGGTCATGTGTTCACGAAATACATGATTGAATCCACATGTTTCTTAAACAATAGCTTCCACTACTTCCCCTAAAGTAGAATCCCCCTTCCTCTAATTAACTGCTAGAGGAGTTTCCATGGGTTTGCTGGTCTCCATGTGGAATCTCCTGAGTATCATACTTGCCCTGAGACACAAAAATTTCCCCACCACCCTACGATACTTCCATGCCCAGAAAGTAATGCATGAGCCCTATTCCCTTCATCTCAAACTCTCTTGCAAGATCTTCCCTGCAAGCCTTCATCAACAGATCATCACCTGTCAAAATCAAATCATCAACATATAACAAAATGATCAACATTTTACCTTCCACCACTATGTGGTACAGGTTCACATCTGCTTCACACTTGGTGAATCCCAAACTGGTGAAGTAGCTATCAATCCTAGCGTACCAAGCATGAGGTGCTTGCTTCAGCCCATACAACTCTCTCTTGAGCCGACACACATGCGTCTCAAGGTCAAAGGACTAAAAACCTTCTAGCTTCTCTATGTACACCTCTTCCTCATTCATGCCATTCGGGAAGGTTGTCTTTACATCCATATGATATATCCTCAAACCCATCTACAATGATAATGCCAATATAGATATGATCAATGAGTACCTTGCGACAGAAGCAAAGGTCTCATCATAGTCAATCCCCTTTAACTGTGAAATCCCATGTGCCACAAACTTGGCCTTAAGCTTCTCCACACTACCATCTATAGCTTTATTTACCTTGTAAATCTATTGGGAGTTCACCACTGACTTGTCCTCCAATCTCGGGACCATATCCCAAACACTGTTATTAACTATGGAGTCATACTCCTCCATCATGACATCAACCCAAACTGGTTGTTCCACTGCCTCCTCAAAGGAAGATGGCTCCATCTCAACACATCTTCTCATAATATCAATGTATCTAGTGTATCTCTCAGGTGACCTCCTATGCAGGTGTTGAGATGTGGGTGCTCCCACATTATCTTGTGGATCGTGTAATAACCTATCAGCCTCTCTGGTGCATTTCTCGCATCTATGGAAGACTCTGCCTAAGTGGATGTATCCACTCTCAGATCCTCTTCATGTGGATTTTGCACATCAATCTGAGGCTCCTCAACCACATGTAGTTGAAGCCCCCTCTCAAGGGAAACTCGCATGGCCTCCTCCTCATCGAATCTGACATCCATGCAAACCATTGTCATACTGCTGGTCAACAAGTACACCCGATAGTTGTGAGGTGTATCAGTGTACCCCACAAATATCCCCAACTTTGTTGTCAGTTCAAGCTTTTTCTGTGCATCTTTGGTCACATGGAAATATACCGATGACCAAAAAATCCTAAGGTGATCAACATCTGGCCTCTTACCAGAGAAAGCCTCCTCTGGTGTCTTCATCCCAAGTATCTGATGCGGGTTTCTATTCTCCAAATAAACAATTGTGTTGCATGCCTTAGCCCATAAGTGTAGTAGTATGCCCTAATCATGCAACATCACCTGTGCTACCCCTACAATTCTTTTGTTCTTCCTTTCAAACAACCCATTCTATTGTGGGTTATGGGGTGTCATCAACTCTCATTTAATCCCTTCTACTATACAGACATTCTTAAACTCATTTGAGACATACCCACCATTGTTATCACTCCTCAGATCTTTAACCTTCTTTCCATACACTTTCTCAACCAATGCTTTAAATTGAAAAAACTTTGTGAAAATTTGATCCTTCATCGACATTAAAAATATCCATCATTTATGAGAAATGTCTTCAAAAAATATAACATAATACTTGTGTTTGGTTGTGGATGTTGTTGAGAATGGTCCACACACATCTGAACGGACTCACTCTATAATTTCCTCTGCTCGACTATCTCTATTGTGAAAGGAAGCCTTGATGTATTTTCCCAAAGTACACCCCTTTCATGTATCAACTTTCTCTAGCTTACCTTTGGGAAGACTAGTAGAGATCTGCTGCATGATTTTCAAAGCCCCATGATGCAAGTGACCTAGTCGCTTGTGCCACAACTCGCCAACGTCTCGGCTCTGCACCTTCTCTTCTTTCATGTTAAAATCCACACAATCCTCTACCTCTAACTTATAGAGATTCTTAACTCAAATCCCTGTCTTCTTTACTTGACCTATGGTTATTTGTTGAAGGAGCGCCTTTCCTTTGCTAAAGACCACATCATAGCCTCTATCCTCCAACATGGCGACTGATACTAAGTTCTTCTTCAACCCGGGCACATACATAACATCTCTCAAGGTTAGAGGAGCACCCTACTCTCTCTGAAAAGTAATTGTGCCCAATCCAGTAGCACTATAGCTCTCGTCATCACCCATCTCAATATGCATATGGAGATCCTTCTCCTCCAGGTCACTCAACAACTCCTTGTCACTAGTCATGTAGACTCAAGCTCCACTATCAAGGTACCATACGTTTCCCATCATTGATGAAACCATAAATGTAATGAGAGTAAATTCAAATTCGAATTGAGAGGCCAAAGCCTCACCTACTGCTCCTCTTGAGGACATATTCTTGGATTTCTTCAGTAGAGAGTTTGTAGCAAAATGTCCCAGCTCATGACAAGGAAAGCACTTAACTTTCGACATGTCTTTCTTCTTTCCTCCATGACAAGAATCTGATTTAGAATGGGATGCCTTCTCTTTCCCCTTCCTTGCCTTACCCGCTAAGGCAGTGTTTTCCTCATCATCAGTCTTTGATGAGGAACCATACTTGGTGTTTCTTCTGATCTTCTCCTACATCAAATCCATCCATAGTCGTTCCCAATCTGGCAACTTCTCCCTCCCATTGATAGAGTCCTGATAGCTATTCCAATTGTTGGGAAGGCTTAAGAGAGCTAGGATCACCATATCATCCTCACAAATTGTTATTCCAACATTTCCAAGCTCATCGTGACAATGAGTGAACTTGGTCAAGTATTTTGGAATGGTCTCGCCTTTCTCCATCTTGATTTTTTGAAGTTTGTCTTTTAGTGCCAACTTCATATGGTTACTGTTGTTCTAGAATAGGTCCATGAATTCTTTCCACATAGAATATGGATCTTCCTTCCCATGGAGACTTGAGACAATGTGGTCTCGAACTCCCTCAAGGATTATCTGCCTCGCCTTCACCACACACTTCTTCCATTCGACTAGATTTTATGCATTTGATGTTGCTGTCTTAGGAATGTCTTGATCAATGAATTCCTGGAGGCCATTACCCTCCAACACAACCTCCAACCTATCCTCCCAGGCTATATATTTCGAGTTGCCTTCCAAGGAATACTCGAGCCTTAAACCGTAGAAATCCATTTTCCAATCCTGAAGTATGTATTGCAAATTCGAATTTCCCATGTAACCCCAAACTCAAAACTTCAAAATCTCCTCTATTATATTGTCTTCAGCTCCAATACCATGTAGATATTCCTTTAGATTCACAACTCATGTAATGTATTAAAACATAAGACAAGAATCTACTGTACTCTTTAAACAGTGATGATCAATGAAAACAATAATCGATAAGAGGAATATAATTAAAGACACATAACACAATTATTTTTCTGGGGAAATCCACTACTAAAAAACCCAACTATATATTGCATTAATAAAAAATCTGAGTACCAATACAAAGTTTGTTCTCATAAGAAAAATTCTTGCAACCATATGATCAACTCTCTGCCTCACAAGCCCACATTAACCAACACTTAGCCAATTTTTGTTTCCTGCCAAGCCCCTATTTTCTTGCAAAATTGCTATGGGGATCAACCCATATTTAATTAGGAAATCCTTCCTCCATAATTACGCAATCCAAAACTAGGCCCTCTTTTGATTGCATGCATGACCTATACAACACGGATCATCATACAACTGATAGTACACTGTCGTTGCACTCTAGTCTCAACTAGGTCTTTCTTTCAATTGACATGCATGATTTTCGCATAAGGGAATATTCATTTAGCTAGAGTAGCACTGAGGATGCACCTGTGCACCAACTCACTACTAGACCTCTACTCGTTCCACAAACAATTAGAACTAGTTTAACTTACCATAACTTAGTCAAACTGAGTTATCTAATTACAACTCAAATAAGCTCATCCTCGACCCCTAAAATTTAGGCAACACATATACATGACTACAGAAATAATTCCAACTCGAAATTCCTAATACAATTAAGTTAATTAAACTTAATTAACTATTTACAAGTTGCTATGAGAAGAGAATTCGATTTCAATTGTTGTCATATCTCAATAAAAAATACAATAAAAAAATGTGAGTTGCTACTCAATTACTCTACTAATAAAAAACTTGATTGATTACAATTGAACCAGGTATGATGTGTTTATTATTTCTAACTATCTTCTTAACTAAAGATAACTAGGGAAAACTACTTCATGCAAATTCACACTTGAATTTTCTAAATTTAAATTGAACTAAAAGTAACTCAGAACCCTTCTCTAGAATATTTTGCATGCAATAGTAATTACCTATTTTAACATCCACTTAGGAGTGGACCAAATCACTCAAATTCTTGGATTGGGTAGATCACATCGATTAAAATGGTCCCATCCAAGTCCAATATGACTAACTAGATGCAAATTGAGCTAGGAAATACAGGTTGTCTAACTTCTTTAGGGTTCTTGTGAGTGATCAAATTTGAATGAATCATCACTAGTTTAAAGGAGATTGGTGATATGCTCAATTATAGATAGATGATCACTTGGATCAATCTATATGGCGAAGTATTATAATAATATTTGTGTTATGTTGATATATTTTGTGATAATACTATAATAATGTTTCTTAACACCACCAGCTCTTCCTTTATATGTCGTCTTCTTCTACAATACACCTTTGAGTTCTAACAAAAAGTCCACCTGACTAGAAAACTAGCCATAAAATTATTAGCATCCTACTTCCAGTCACAAGAGAAATGCATAGATGAAAAATGCATGAATAAAAAGATATAAGAATATATAGACATAAATATTAAAATATTTCTTCAAAGCAGATTCTAGAATGTTTCACAAGGACCAAGGTAAAATTGCTTTCTACATAAGGTCAATTAAAGAACTTAAAATAACCATTGCATGCATATAATACTAGATAAGAAGCCATACATGTTCTTGCATCTAGCCTTGTGCACTTGAAATTTAACCATTAGAGAAATTTTGAGGTCTAAAATGGGTCTCCTAAGGAATATTATAAAATAATAGTGGAAATAATAAAATAAGATTAGATTGCATCACCAAAGTTTAGAGGGAAACAAGAAAACACTACTTTTTCAACTCGTATTTTCAACTTTTCTCCATACAGTTTTACTCAAATTTTGAGCAGGATCAATTGTTTGATGTGGAATTTAATTCCTCATCCAAAGAGTAGCCATGTTTCATACTTTTAACGGTCCTTGCTACATGAAAAATGAGAAATACATGAAAAAATATGATTGCAATCACATTTTTCATGTATTTCTCATTTTTTGTGTAGAAGGCTCCATAAAAAGTATGCAACATGGGTATTGTTTTCGTTCTGTATTTTTGAGGTTGAGGAAGTAAACACATAGGACAACATCAAAACCACTTTGGAAGTTGGGATCTAACCCTGCCAGCTTCAGAGAGGGATTTCTCTGTTTAATTTAGCTTTATTTTTATGTAAATTTTAGGCTAGTTATGATTGTACTTGTTTGTTTTCATTTGATTGGTTTGGTTGATTTGAGTGTTATAGTTCCATTGGGCTATGGAGTCTATAAATTAAACTAGATTTTTCATCAATTTTTTGAGTTCTCACAGGGAAAGCTAGGTTACACTATCTGGATATTTTCATAAATTAAATGAAATTATGGAATAACAAAAGTGCAAGGTTCAATAGAAATCAAGGAGCAAATAAGAATTCCTTGATTTGAGTTCAATGGCAAACATTAAAATTATCAACAGCCAAAATAGGGTGCTCTAAGTAACAAATCCTATTTATCACAGTTTCTGTTGTATAATTCAGAAATTTAGAATAACAAAGAAATAAAAGCAATGTTTAAACAAATAGAAAGAAGAGGCGCATCACCATTTGGTACACCACATGAATCCTGTGAAATTTCCTTGTATTATTGATGCTCTAGTACTTGGGAAAATACAATAAGGAGAAGAAATTAAATTCGGTAATCAACCCTTAATACTTCAAACAGTGAAGTATTATACTGAAAACTATAAAAATCCTTTACAAAATTGTTGTCAAACTGACAGTGTATTATTAGTCTAATTACAAACAATATGATCTAATCCTGGCAGAAAAATAGGCCACATAGATAGCTGAAAAAGAAAGGTGGCCCTGTTTTGATGGTTTCGGTTGCTGAGTCAACCCGAAACTGTGGTGTGTTGCTAAACTGACTGTCGTGTTCGATATTGTGCTGGAAAATGTTTCACTATTTCTGAATTACCCTTCAATCTAGTAAATCGACCAATTCTTCCAATCTCTTTTCATCTAGTATTGTTAATTTTGTTACCCTGCAGTAAATTTCATCTTCGTCTGTGTATTTGGAAAAAGTTGGCTTAATAGTAAAAATGTGTTTTACCTCATTCTGTACATAGAATTCATTTGAAATGGTTTCCAAAAACATCCTTGCTATCATACTACCCTTAATCCCACTGAACTTTATACTTCTCTTGGCCATTTCTCTCATCTTCAGGACATAGTCTTCCCGAGTGATAAATTTGTCATTTATTAAATAAATGCTTGGCAATTCTTTCTAGATCAAAGCTTCAATTCTGTTAATAAACCTGTTTACTTGAAGCTCCAAGGTTTCACACCTTTCTTCCAACTGATGAATAAGATTTCTCTTTGTCAAGACTTTCTTGACTTCCAAAATAGTAGAAGTTCTATCACTAATTCCTACTTCTTCAAGCTCATACTTGGACTTAGAATTCAGGAACTTGATTATATTGGAGGCTTCTGTGGGTATTTCTCCAAGCTTCTCCCTTCCTTGCATAATAGTTTTTGTAGCCTTTTCTGTCAGCTCCTTTTGCTTAAACGTGATTTGGATAGAAGGCCAAATCCCATTCATAGAGTCTATTATATTCATCCAAATGGTTTCCTTGGCTTGGGCCAAGGTGTGACCAATTGAAGTGTCTCTCTCTACCTTCTGCAACTTCTCCATTAGTCTCTTGGATTTTTACATTTCAGTAACCCGAGCAGCTTCAGCGTTGGCCTTTCGTACTTCCAAAGCTTTGAGTTGGTCCTACAATGTCTCAATCTCCTTAGACTAGAGTGACATGTTCTCCAGTGTCTTTGTTACCTGTTCAACACTCATAGTCTAAGTGGAACAAGTGGTTGCAGTGGTTGTCCCTGTTGCTGGAAGATGAGAAATGGGTATGGCATCTAGGGGGATAATGGCCATCTTTTGAATCTCTTCTTTCTCCTTTATGATTTTCTCCAACTCTTCGTCCATCAGCATAATCTATATATTATGCTCTATGATCAGCTTCATCATGTTTGCGTTCTATGCTTCACTTTATTCAATATCCTTGGTCAATGGATCCTCTATGGTTGGTAGCTTGAGCTGCTTTCTCAAGGCTGCAATGTCCAAATTATTCTTCTTAATAATATCCTCAACAAAATTTACATATTTAGGGTCATATCCTATTTTTAACACCATGTCTTCCAAAGACTTGATCATGTTATCCTTCTCCAAGGAGGACACCTTCTCCATTTTCAGCCGAGATTCAACATTTTCAAATGAAACCCACATTTTAGATAGTGACATAGCAGTGTTAGTCAAAGTGGAGGATATCATTTCACCAGTTTGCTTGTGCATCTCCATTTGATCAATGTGATGTATGTTTTTAGTGCTGAATTCAAAAGTAGTGCTCTTGTAGTTTGCTGTCGATTTTGGCTGTGGAATTTAGGGCTCAAGAAAGGCCATCTGCATTTTTCCATGCTCTGTGTCAAAGGCCGACAACAACCTACTCTTTGAGCTGGAGGTATACTTCCATAACTGAGTATAAGTACTATTTTTGAGAATCTCATTTCTAAGCTTAATCTCCCTGTACCTATCAAAAATTGTCTTCTCCTTTTCTGTTTGGACATTCTATGATTCTAGCTTAGTTTCCTTGTGACCCTGTGAAGATGAAGGTCTAGTAGGAGATGTTGTGAATTTGTCAGTTGCAGGTGGTGAATCTGTGATTATGATAGTAGCTTTCTCCTTAGTATCTTTGTCCAACTCTACTCTAAGAGTCAACTTTGTCCTCTTCTTGTAGTTGATCCTGAACTCTTTTGCTTCACTTCCAGTTGTTGATGAAGAACCTTTCTCCCTTTGTCTTTATTTGATTTTTCCCGAGGAGTGGGAGTCTATAAACTAGAAGTAGAAACGAGTTGTTCTTCAGCTTCTTGTAAGGTGTTTTCTGTCCACTCCAGCTGATTGGAATACTGCTCTATTTCAGGCCTTGAAGTATGAATGTAAGGAGTCCTATTATTATCCACTCTATGCTTTGAAATAATTCCATAGGGATCATAAGACCATGTAAATCTCAGACTTAACTTCATTTCTTTAAGAATTCTATCTGCTTCTTCACCTGTTGTTCTTGTGTTGCATAAAAATGGGCCCACCCGTGTGTTTATTCTGAACTATGACTTCTTCTTGGCCACTACAAAGTGGATGTCATTCGAATTCAGCATCTGTCTAATATACTCTAGAGAAAAAATCCTCATTGGGAGGTATTTGGGGAGTTTGTAGGGTTCCAATTCACAACCATACAGCCTGATTTCTATATAATTTTGTTATAAATAGTAATCCCAAATATTTGCCTGATCTGTGAGGTGAAAAATTATGTTGATCGTTTTACTTATCCTAGGCTGAATGACACTATAAGGATTTTCATGGCTGGATGAACAAAATCCTCAATGAACTATTTATAAAGAAACTCATGTTGTTCTTTCATGACCACTGAGGTTCAAAAGATCATTGGTTGTTGATTTCCTGCATCATCAAGCTTCTGTAATGCAAATAGTAGAGGAACATACAAATCAAAATAGAGGTGTAATTGAACACCTATTCTATGGGAAACTTTATGAATTTTTCATGAATAGTGTCAGGCAAGAATTTATTGAAATTGAACAACAAGGAATTCTTGTTGTCTATGGAAAATATAGAGAGGAATCCTAAAATGGGCTCATCTACCCATTGATCAGAATAATGACCTAAAATGTAGGAAATCATGGATATAGTTTTCTTGGCCTGATCATGGAAGATGGAGGAAGGATATGGAGAATTCCTTTTACGAAATTGGGCATTCTCATGTACGAAGATCTCAAATATTCTGGCTTTGGTGGAGAAATCCAGCCTATGATAAAGTTGGGGGAGGGTTTCTAGGGAGAAATAGGTAGTATTTTCCATAGTGGGAGCCATCATCATTTTGTCAATAGACTGGGCAGTAATTGTGAAGAGAATGTCACCTGTAGGGGCGATGATAGCTCTATGAGCAAGGACATAACATGCTTGACACCTTTTTGTAAACTCTGGGGCTAGGAATATTAGGGGAAAAATGTAATGGGGAAGATTGGACTCCCAGAGCCCAATTTCATTGGTTTTATCTGCATGTTTATCTTCTAACCAACAATATAACTCAAGAAAATCACAGTCACATTGGGCTTCATTAATCCTGTAATCCCTATCAGCTAAAGGTATATGATCTAAATCTACAGAAGGGGGAATCAAAGGATTAACAGGCTTACCTTGAGTCTTAGTCTTTGGAGGCATGACTATAACAATTTGAGAACAAGAGGAAATTTATAGAAGAGCTTATTGGGAAAGTGTTTGAGTAACAAATTATCAAGTAAAAGAAATAGGGAACAGTCGTGTTTTTGTCATGGTCTGGTCGTGGAATAGCTCTGAGAATGATCTCTGTGCAAAATTGTCAATAACAGAAGACAAATAGTAAAAAGAAAGAAAGTAATAGGATAAGCAGTAAAGAAAGGAGAGTGATGGGTTCAGAAGGTTTTAAACATCGGGAAGGTTTCGTTGAAAATGGTGCGAGACTGTTAGTTTTTCGAACGGTTACTCGGGAGAATCAAATCAATGTCGAATGGTTATTTGTAGGGAGGGAATTCAATAGGCCAATGGTTATACAATATGGTGGGAGGAGAGTTGTGGAGGATTCGTGGTGGGGTGCGGTAGAGTGGGTGAGGGAAAGGTGGTTTTCGGAGGGTGTAGCAGGTGGTATGTGGTTTTGGTGAGGGGTATGCGAAATAGCGAAAGGGCGACATGTAGGGGATGTGGCCCGGTGGGAGAAACAACTTTTCGGACCCCCACTTGGAGGTAAAGGAAGGATGGAGAGGGGGGGTTGAAGGCGGATGAGGGTCGTTGATTGTGAGCAGGAAAAAATCTTGGTGTCGTTAACTGAAGTGTAATTTAATTGAATATGAAAAAGAAACTTTCTGTACATGCACTTTTTATAATTTACCTCCGAACTTAGGATAAGAGGAATTATAAAACATATGTAGTAACACTTTATCCATGGAGCATATTTTTTTCCCTTTCACCATATCCTTAAAACTTTTGATAAATATTACATATGAAAATATTTATAAACCGTCTAATCTACCTACCCTTAGCTAAACTAGCATTTTTTATTCTTCAAAAGCGTGCACTTAGACTAGAAGACCCACTTTATATTCTTTGATACAGAATCAAAAACTATCTAAACTATCTCTTATTTCTTCTATTGATCCATATTAAATAGTTAAATCAATGCCATTTTCTACCTAAATAATGATTTACCCAGATTAAATTGTTGGGCAAATCTTATTCTCTAATCTAATTTACAGAAATTTAAAGGAGTTTAATCATGATTACACTGTATGATTAAACTAAAAGCTAGTGATTGTGGAATTTTGAACAAGTTGCACACAGCCTTTATTTAACAATAATGAAGAAAACTAACTATCAGTAGTGGCCTTTAGACTTGCAACACTTCAATATTATTCTTTTCTTTGATGGGGTTCAATCTTTTCTTTTTTCAAAATTTCTATTTTTTTATTTTTTCTTATTTATACCCCCTTTTCATTTTTTTAATTCTATTTTCTTTATTTGGAAATCGTTGGAATATTGACAAGTATTTACAAAATAAGATTCCTGAGATACAATACTCAATTACCTTGAGATCCTATAAATTATAGGACCCTAACAATGATTCGAGCTGGGGATTGCACTCTGCCTGTGAGGTGCCAAGAACATTTGATCAGTAGCCTTGAGTGTTTTTGATCCATGTGGATGTTGGTGGCCACCCACGTATCCCACTTGGACCCCCACAACTATCTCTTTCAGCTTTTCAGTTTCCTTAATTGTAGCACAATTTACTATTTTTAGGAGTTTTTTCGGGTCCTAAACATCGAGATCCATTTTGAGGTTGTAAACGACGATTTTTGGGAAATTTGGGAGCAACATGGGTCCATGGACCGATGTTGCTCTTCCCAAAGCTATAGCTCTTGGATAGATATTTCTAACAAGCTATTGTACCATCAAATGGAGATCGAGTGCCAAAGTTACGACCCCAGGAAGTTGATGTACCAATTTACCCAAAATGGGGCCCACAGTTTGGCGTTTCATCTTCTAGGGTTAGGTTTTTGGATGTTTACGGTTTTCCATTATTTCTCAACAATAAATAGTCCTTCGAGCCTCATTGTAACATAGTTCAAAGGCATGTCACTGCCACATCACTTCTTAGAGATAAGCTACCATCATCCTAGCTGGTTTATTTCCATTTCTATTTGTAAGCATATTTTAGTATTTTACATTAATGAAATGAAGTATTATTTCCACTGCATCTTTGCGTATATGGTTATCTCTGTATTTTGTTGTGTTCCTGTTTGAATCTGGATCAGTGGTATCAGAGCAATATACTTTTTCTTTGTTTTTCTTTGCATGTCCCCAATGAGGTAGGGATATAAGGAGTTAGGGCTTGAATTGGTCGAACCTTTGCAAGACCAGCCTCGCAAGTCCTGATGGGGTCCCATGGCGGATAAAAAGAAGGACGAGGGCAGGAGATCCTATCAAAATCTTGCTCGAAGAAGCCCTTGAGCGGCAAAGGAACGCAATGATGGACAACTTTGCACAGATTCTTCAACGGCTACCCAAAGGCGACGCATTGGCTTCCAACAGCTACTCTGGAAATGCCACACCCTTTAAGGTACAAGTTAATTTTGAAATCCCCATATTTGAGGGTAAAATAGACATAGATACCGTAGATAAATGGTTAAATATGCTAGACGGGTATTTTTCTGTTCATGATTTTTCCAGTCGGGAAAAGATTATTTTTGGTGTTCTCAAAGTAGCCCCCCACGTGAAGGACTGGTGGGAAACTTACTGCGAGCAGAAGGATGAAAGTACAGGCTCACTATTTTCAGCTGCACCCACTTGGAATTCATTCCGATATGCCATCAAGGAGCATTACTACCCTTTCAAAAGCTATGAGGACAAATACATTAAGTGCACCACACTGCAACAGGGAAGGGACCAAGATGTGCTAGAGTTCACAAACATTTTTCATACCCTTCACACACACAGTTGGGTATCGAGGAATCTGAGCTACATTTGGTACTCAAATACCGTGACTGCCTACATCGATACATCCAGGAAGAGATGGAGTTCCTGAACATCTCCTCGCTCGACACGACATACCGATACACTGTCAAAATCGAACAAAAGTTCAAACAAAAGAAGTAAGGGAAAGGCTTCCCCAAATCGCAAAACCAAGGACAAAGCCAAGATGGGGCAACCTAAGAAAACCCTTAGACGCCACAAGAAAAGAACAACACCACGAATTCGAAAAAGGACATAGGAAAGTGGTGTGAGTTCCATAAGAGCACCACTCTCAACACAAGTGAGTGTCGGACAAAGTAGTCGCTAGTGGCCGAGTTGAAGGCTTCAGAATCAAATGCACGTTCCAACTTTGAGTCAAAACCTGACAAGGGGAATGGCAAAGGGAAATAGATCATTGATGTGGAACCCATTGTCACTGTTGCCACCACCAAGATCCAGAAGAATGAGCCCGAGGATCCAGAGGAGGGGAAGTGCCTTTTCCACTCACAGATGTGGGTGAAGGGTTCGCCATTGCAATTCATTGTCGACAGTGGCAGCCAAAAGAACCTCATTTCAGCAGAGGTCGTGAAGCGGTTGGGCCTATTGACTACATCACACCCATAACCATATAGTATCGGATGGCTTCACTAAGGACAAGATATCCAAGCTCGCCAGTAGTGTCGCCTTCCCTATAGCATCAAACCCTTTGCCGACGAGGCATTGTGTGATGTTACACCTCTGGATGTTTGTGATGTATTATTAGGCCATCCATACTTATGGAGGCGACATGTTGTGTATGAGTCAAGGCCTCGCATTGTTATTATTTCTTTGAGTAATTCATTATATAGGATACCGGAGGTAGCCCCACCTACCACCACCTCTTTTATCACTGCAAAGAAAGGCAGCAAGCTCATCTCACAGACAAGGAAATTTATTTATGTCTGGTTCACTCCCAAAGTAAGGGGAAGATCGTTGCCACATCCATGACCCCCACGAAGGGTCCCTCCATCTAGTAGCAGTAGCAAAGGGACACGGTCATGACAGAACACAGGAACAACTTCTCCTCACCCACAAGGGTACCACACAAGTTTTAGGTGGGCAACAAAGTCTGGTTGCATCTGTAGAAAGAACACCTTACAAGAGCCAATCAGAAGCTCCGACCACTTCGACATGGGCCTTACACCAGTACCAAGGCTGCGAGGAATAATTCTTTGGAGCACAACATTCCCCCATTCCTTCACTTGCACCAACTGTTCAATGTGGAATACCCTCTACCATGCTTCCCACCATTGCTGGACACTTCATAGATTGTAGAACAACTCACTAAGGACCAAGTTCAGTAGATGGAGGAACTCAACGCAATGGGGACCATTGCTTCCTAAGGGGGGAGGAATGATCCAGGTAGATGTTGGTGGCCACCCCCGTATCCCACTTGGACCCCCACAACTGTCTCTTTCAACTTTTCAGTTTCCTTAATTTTAGTACAATTTACTATTTTTAGTAGTTTTTCAGGTCCCGAACTTCGAGAGTCATTTTGAGGCCCTAAACGATGTTTTTTGGGAAATATGGGAGCAACATGGGTCGATGGACGGATGTTGCTTTTCCCAAAATTATATTCCTCAGATAGATCTTTCACTTAAGGCTGGGGTCTTGCTGAAGGCTTGGTTCTGAGGGTTGGCTTCTGGTTGGGCTCTGGCTTCATTTGAGAGGTGGGCTTGCTTATGGCTTCTTCTTCAGGCATGGCCTTGCTTCTGGTGGTCTTCATGCTCATTGGGGTTATAACGAGCTATTTTATGCGTCAAATGGAGATCGGGTGCCAAAGTTACGACCCCGGGAAGTTGATGTACCAATTTACCCAAAACAGGGCCCATAGTTTGGTGTTTCATCTTCTAGGGTGATGTTTAGGGTTTTCCGTTGTTTCTCAACAATAAATAGGCCTTTGAGCCTCATTGTAACACAGTTCAGAGGCATGTAGCCGCCACATCTCTTCTCAGAGATAAGCTACCATTGCCCTAGCTGGTTTATTTCCATTTATGTTTGTAAGCATATTTCAATATTTTACATTAATGAAATGAAGTATTATTTCCACTGAATCTTTGTGTATATGGTTATCTCTATATTTTGTTGCGTTTCTATTTAAATCCAAATCAATTTTATTTTGGCAATATCCACATCACATTTCCTTTTGTTATATTACTTATGGTAACATATAAATGGAAGCTTAGGGCTTCTCTACGGGGCTTCAACTTGTGTTAATAGGTCACCCAATCCAAATAATAAAGAAAATGATATTTACAATGATAAATGCTAGAAAAATATCTATTGCTCAGAGAAATAGTGTTTAAGCATCCTGCCATTAACATGTCCACCAGGTAAGTATGTCCCATCTACATTTCTAAGAAAAAATGCATTATGCCCTCTCAAAGCATAAATGACATAAGGTCCCATCCATAAATTGTCAAATTTTCCATGCTTCCCTTTGTCTTCTCTTCTAGAATCCCACTTTAAAACTTTATCAGCCAAGGTGAAATCATCTGCTTTTGTCCTTCTGTAAACACTTTCTTGATATTCTCATGGATGACCTCAGCCTTGTTATACACTTCTTCCCTAGATTGCTAAAACTGGATTATTTGATCAATTCTCCTTTGAATGTCATTTGGCTCAACCTGTAATTCCTGAATTAAATTCATTACTGGAACTCCCAAAGAGGATGGAAGGACAACATCCATTCCTTAAACCAATTGGTATGGTGACATGCCAATTGATTTCTTTGTGGTGAGCCTATCAGCCCAAAGTGCATTTATCAACTTGTTGTGCCATGACTTTTTGTTGTTTGCTAACAACTTCTTAATAATATTTACCAGACTTTTATTTGAAGATTCAGGCAACCTATTACCCTATGGGTAATAAGCAGTTGAATGTCCCAATGTGATATGGTATTTATTGTAGAAATCTATCATTTTCTTAGACCAAATCTAGACAAGATATTGTTTTCTAAGAATGTGATGATAACAACATCTGTGGCTAGTCTAGAAGGAGTGGCCTCAATCCATTTGATGAAGTAGTTAGTAGCAGTAAGGATCCATTTATGTTGAGAAGAGGATGGTGGATGGATTTCTCTATTGAAATCCAATCCCCACTATTGGAAAGGGCTTACAATAGACATGGGCTTCAAAGGTAGAGGCAAAAGGTTTCTTTTAACCTTAAAGATTTGACATTTGTGGAAAGAGGTTACCTTCTTATGAACATCTAGGAAAAGTGTAGGCCAGTAAAAACTAGCTCTAAGGATCTTGTTGGCAGTAGTTTTCCAATACAGATGGCCACCACAATCACCTTCATGGAATTCCTACTTTGTTCTTTCAGCATCATCTCTCAATAAACACTTTAGTAGAATACCACCAGCATCGTTCCAATATAAAACACTTTCTATGATGCAAAATTTAATTGCTTTTAGCTTCAGAAATCTAGCCTTTGTCTTTGTTAGACCAGGAGGCGCATTTAAATTAAATAAAACATAAATAAGGTCTACATACCAGAGTGAGGTCATGAAAGCCTCATCTAGTTGTGGAGTCGTGTGTTCCTCTTGATCATCTAATTCAGCTACAAAGTTGATATCCAAAGCATTAAAATTAGATTCATCCATTAATTTGGCTAATCCTTGTCCTTTGATAAGCTTGGTTGGCTTGATTTCCATGTCATACTCAAGGACGATGGCAATCCATTTGCCTCTTTTGCCATCTGGTCCATTCTTTGTCAAAATATCTTTAATTACAACATTTGGTACATAAGAAATTATGTGAGAATGAAGGATATATACTCTGAAATTTTTAATTGATGTTATCAATGATAAAGCTTGTTTCTCCATTATATTATACTTGAGTGCAGAATCCCTTAAATCCTTGCTAAAGAAAGAAATGGATTGTTCAAATCCTTCATCACTTTTTTGTAAAAGGAGAACTGCAACAGTATGTTCAGAAGCAAATGACAAAATTAAAAAATCTTTAGTAAAATATGGACTGGTTCTTTTGTTAAGGCTTGTTTAACCTGGTCAAATGATTGCCTAGCTTCTACGCTCCATATCATTTCGGAATCTCGTTTCGGCATGTTTGTTATGTTTCTGAGAAATTCGACAAGGTTATGGATAAATATTCTCAGGAAGTTTATTCTTCCAATAAATGATTGAAGTTCCTTAATATTTCTGGTATGATTGATTTTCATAATAGCTTCAACCCTTTTGGGGTCAATTTTAATACCTTCCTTGGAGATGATATGACTAAGAAGTCTTCCCTCTTCAAGGCCAAACATTGTTTTCTTAGGATTTAGTTAAATCCAAAACCTTCTACATTTCTCAAATACTCTTCTCAGATGTAATAAATGTTCTTCATCAATTTTAGAATATATAGTGATGTCATCTATATAAATCACAATAAATTTTCCAATTTCATCAAAAAACACAATATCTATTTCTCTTTAAAATGTGGCTCCAATATTCATTAATCCAAAAGGCATCTTCACATATATGAAGGTACTCCATGGAGTAGTAAAGGATGTTTTATCTTAGTCCCCTAGATGGACTAAGACCTGATTATAACTTGAGAAACCTAGAAGATCCAACTACCTTTTGCAGAAAATGATCCATTTTATATAGAGGATAGTTTTCCTTTAGGGAAACTTTGTTGAGGTTTCTAAAATCTATGCACAATCGGATTTCACCTATTTTCTTCCTAGTTGGCACAATATTGGAAACCCATTTAGAGTACCTAAGAGGAACTATGATTTTAGAGTCATACATTCTTTTAATTTCCTTCTCAATTAAAGGCATCAGAGATGGATTTATTCTTCGAAGCTTTTGTTTAAATTGTTTATGATCTTCTTTAATTGGAATTTTGTGTTGTATAAGCTCTATATCATATGTTTTAAGATCTTCATAGCTCCAGGAAAAGACATCACTAAATTCCTTGAATAAAGAAATGTACTTTTGTTTTTCAGTAGTTGGGATTGATTTAGGCAATTTTATGATTTTGGGGTCTTTTTCAGTACCTAAATTACATTATTCAAATGCTTTTCTTGTGGGCTCAATCTGAGGATTTTGAGCCACATCATTGAAATCCAATAACTCTTCTGATGGGACTAGACCTCTTGGAAAAACATTATCTTTAAGATGGAGTGTTTCAAATTCTTCTTTTTCAGGGTCTATCTCAAGCAATTCTAATTTATTTACAACTTTATCTATGGGTGTATTTACATATGAATTATCTAATTGCCTTTCTAGATTAGAATAAATGACTATTTGATTATATACTTCAAATTCCAAATCAATACTATAATCTTGAAATTCATCTTTTGATTGCAGAAAAATTTCAATATGTTTATCATTTCCAAACACCTACCAATACCTCATGTTATCTGGTACAGCTGGTCGATGTTTCACCTCTAGTATATATTCTTGATTAGGATAAGGCATTTTATAGGAACTGGCTGAAAAATCTAGATTATTTGGAATGATATTTTGTTTTCTAGGAATTGCAGAAATGTCATATTCAACAAAAGTTTCTAGAAAGTCAAGCACAACATTTCTGCATGCTCTCATTCTAGGGTGTTTAGCTGAATACTTTCCTTTAATCAGTTTTATAATTAATTCAAAATCTCATTGAATGGAGACCCTCTTGGAACCTAACTTTTTTAGCAATTGCAATCCTAAAATAATGGCTCCATACTATGCTATGTTATTAATACATTGGAAATTAAGCCTCTATGAATGACCTTCAGCATGATTGTTTCCTGTGTTAACCACCCAAATTCCTACTCCAGAACCATCTTTGCTACAGGAGCCATCAAGAATCATGTTCCAAGGAGGTCCAGGAGGAGTATTTAGTTCTGTTATTTGCATTTGGGCCAAGTATGTTATAGAAATTTCAGTTTTAGCATTGATCACCTGAGTGTTGATCTGTGATTTGTTTTGTTATGGGCACTTTTTGTTGATTGGTGTTTGGGATATCTATTTGAGTAGTTTTAGAAACACTATCAACTATATTCTTCATACGGGTTTCTACTTTTTTCTTACCAGAATTATCCACAGTTTTATTAGGAAGACTATCTGTGGTTTTTGTAGGTTCAAGTTCATAGGATTTTTTAGCAGGATAATCTACGTTTTTTGTGTTGAGAGTGTCTGGATTGTGTTATACTTCGTATGGACTTCCATTATGACAATTTCAAACCCTTTTTTATATTCATCTGATTCTTTTGAATCGAGTTCAGTTTAAGCTAGGATAAAAAGTTCTTGCTCCTCTTCAGTGAGAAAATTGTTTCATAATAATTTATTCCCGTCTTATTTATTTGATTATCATCCAAATCTTCAACAATATTTGCCTCATAATTTGTGTAGTTTTCCTGAAAAGCAGGCCGAACCTGCTGGTCTGGACCATTTTGGTCTCTTTGTTTGACTTGGGGAATATTTCTTCTAAAGTTTTGCTTTCTATTTTGAGGAGAATTTTGGTTTTCTCTCACCTGAGTTTGGTCATTTAGGTTTACTCTTTGCATCATCTGATTCACTACTCTTACTAGGTTGTCAATTTTATGATCAACAACAAAAGTACAAGTCTCTTCTTTTATGGTAACCCTGCGTTCAGATATTAATTTGGCATTCTTGGCTAAGATATTAGCTTCAAATTTGATATCATTTGCTTGTATTTCTTCCAAAGTTGTCGGGTATCTCTCTCTAAGTTGATATTCCATGTCTACATCGAAATCATTAGGAAAATCAATTAAAGTTAGGACAAGGGAGGGCTTGATGTCTTTTGGAATGGCATTGTAAACAATATTAAACCTTTCATATTATTCTTCCACACGTTCATTTGGTTTTCTTTTCAGTATTTTATATTCATTTAGGAGTTGAAGTGGATTTTTCTTGATCTCCCATCTAGCTAAGAAAGTTTGATGGAAAGCATGGCTATACTTCTTGCAGATAAAATCCTAAACCATTTCTTGACATTACCTCCTAAACACTGAGCACACAATCTCATTTTTACATTAGCTTCATCTACTTCTTGAAGGTCAAACACATCATTCATCCTATCCACATGTTGTTGAGCAGTGCGAGAACTAGTGTTATCAAAGATCAGAATTTTGGACTGGTAATCTGCAGGCATAACATTTAGTTGGCCTGCTAACACCAAAAGTGCATACCTACCTGCCATAGCTGGTCTATTAGATTGACTGGAAAATGGACCTGTGATAGGTGTAGTTGGGATAACTACAGGGATAGTAGGAATAAAGGTCTGAGATATTACAGTAGAAGAAGTAGAGACTATGGATTGAGTAGGATTGGGGGGTTGTAGATGAACAAACTAGGAAGATTGGGTAGACAAAGAGGCTGTTACAACTGTTAAAGAAGAAAATTCAACAGATTGTTGAATATAAGCTTCTTCAATAGCTTGGTCCAAAACTAAAACTAGACCTTGTAATTTGTCAAATTGTTGTAGGGATTCAAGATCAAGATCTGTTTCAAGAAGTTGGGTTTGGGGTATGTATGGTTGCAGTAGGGCTTTATCAATGATAATATGATCTACAAAAGCCTCAGATTTTGATCTAAACAAACTATGCTGGAAAGGCAAATCAAACTCTATATCTTGAATAGTTTCAAATTTCTCTAGAAGAGAGTTAGACCTTGACAAAGGACTATTCTCAGGAAGACAATTGAATCTAGACAAAGGACTATTACTACCTTGACTCTCTATAAAGCTTCTCTTTCTCACCAATTTTTCTAGGTTGTCTACAAATTCAGCAAGGTTTGGATTAGGGTGAGCTCTAGTAAAAATTCTTTTGGAGCCATGTGTATTAAAAATCATCACACAAATAAAAATCAAAATCAATGAAACACTAGAATATTTACAAAATAACAACCTGAGATCATGTATTTCATAATGATATAACAATTTTTTTTTATTGAAATAGTGATTAAATAGCAAGGAATAATGATTTTTCAATCTAAAGAGTTTTCCTTCCCCAGTATGGTTTCCACTATGTTTTTGTTATGTCTTTTTCAGGTTTGGGGAGTAAACACATAGGACAATATCAAAACCACTTTGGAAGTTGGGGGATCTAGCCTTTCCATCTTCAGAGAGGGATCTCTATATTTAATTTAGCTTTGTTTTTGTGTAAATTATAGACTAGTAATGATTGTACTTGTTTGTTTTGATTTGATTGGTTTGGCTGACTTGAGTGTTATAATTCCATTGGGCTATGGAGTCTATAAATTAAACTAGATTTTGCATCAATTTTAAGAGGATTTCTCACAGGGCAAGCTAGGTTGCACATAGATAGTTGAAAAGAAAGGTGGCCCTGTTTTGATGGTTTCAGTTGTTGAGTCAACCCGAAACTGTGTTGCGTTGCTGAACTGACTGTCGTGTTGGCTGTTGTGCTGGCAAATGTTTTACTATTTTTGAATTACCCTTCAATCTAGTAAATCAACCAATTCTTCCCATCTCTTTTCATCTGGTATTGTCAATTTTGTTACCCTACGGTAAATTTCATCTACCTTTGTGTATTTGGAAAAAGTTGGCTTAACAGTAAAAATGTGTTTTACCTCATTCTGTACATAAAAGTCATTTGAAAAGATTTCCAAAAACGCCCTTGCTGTCATACTTCCCTTAATCCCAGTGAACTTTATACTGCTCTTGGTCATTTCTTTCATCTTCAGGTCATAGTCTTCCTGAGTGATCAAATTGTCATTTATTACATAAATGCTTGGCAGTCCTTTCTGGATCAAAGCTTCAATTCAGTTAGTAAACATGTTTACTTACAGCTCCAAGGTTTCACACCTTTCTTCCAACTGATCAATAAGATTTCTCTGCGCCAAGACTTTCTCAATTTCCAAAATAGTAGCAGTTCCGTCACAAATTCCTAATTCTTCAAGCTCATAATTGGACTTAGAATTTAGGAACTTGATTATATTGGATGCTTTTGTGGGCATTTCTCCAAGATTCTCCCTTCCCTGCAAAATAGTTTTTGTAGTCTTTTCTATCAACTCCTTCTGCTCAAAGATGATTTGGATAGAAGGCCAAATATCATTCATAGAGTCTAGTATATTCATCCAAATGGTTTCCTTGGCTTGGGCCAAGGTCTGACCAATTGAAGTGTATCTCTTTACCTTCTGCAACTTCTCCAACATTATCTGGGATTTCTACATTTTAGTAACCTGAGCAGGTTCAGCTTTGGCCTTTTGTACTTCTAAATATTTGATTGGCCCTACAAAGTCTCAATCTCCTTGGACTGGAGTGACATGTTCTCCAGTGTCTTTGTTACTTGTTCAACACTCACAGTCTGAGTGGAATAAGTGGTTGTAGTGGCTCTCCCTATTGCTGGAAGCTAAGAAATTGGTATGGCATCTAGGGGGATAGTGTCCATCTTCTGACTCTATTCTTTCTCCTTTATCATTTTCTCCATCTCCGCCTCCATCTCCCTAATTTGTATATTCTGCTCTATGATCAACTTCATCATGTCTGCCCTCCGTGCTTCACTTTCTTCAATGCCCTTGGTCAATGGATCCACTGTGGCTGGTAGCTTGAGCTACTTTCTCAAGGCTATAGTGTCCAAATTATCCTTTTTGATAATCTCCTGGGCATCATTGACATCTTTAGGTCATATCCTATTTTTAACACCAAGTCTTCCAAAGACTTGATCCTGTTATCCTTCGCCAAGGAGTACACCTTCTCCATTTTCAACTGAGATTGAACATTTGCAAATGAAACCTGCAATTTAGATAGTGACATAGCAATGTTAGTCAAAGTGGACGATATCATTTCACCAGTTTGGTTGTGCATCTCCATTTGATCAATGGGATGTATATCTTTAGTGTTGAATTCAAAAGTAGTGCTCTTGTAGTATGCTGTTGATTTTGGCTATGGAATTTGGGCCTCAAGGAAAAGTCATCTGCATTTTTCCATGCTCTATGTCAAAGACCGACAACAACCTACTTTGTGAGCTGGAGGTCTGCCTCTAGAACTGATTATAAGTACTATTTTTTAGAATCTCATTTCTAACTATAGGAATTTACACGGTAAGTTCCTCAGATAGAACACCAAAGGACACTGCTCACAAACAGATCACAAATCAATACACCAGTATTTTTGACATGGTTAAAACCATCAAAGAGAGAAACAGTCCACGGCTTGAGCCAACGCGACCACTTCAGGAAATTTATTAATAAAAGAATGAAAATTTACATAAGCTTCTCTCATGGACGGTTACCCTACAAATGAACCTCCATGCTCTTTAAATAGAGATCATGGGCCAATTGGGTGTTAAGCCACGGATCAAGTGTCGGTAATACCGAGGAGAGAATGAACCGTCAGATCACTACATATCGTGACCGTCGAATTGTAAGTTACAAAATGTACATAGTAAAGAAACACACTTTACCTAACTCTACACTAGACCAAGTTATACTTAACTATTTCGCATGTGTCGGAATATCCTAACATCCCCCCTTAAGAACAACTTGGGATAGGATTGAAGGATTTACAAATATGACACAATAGGAGAAGGAAGGAGGCACTAGAGCCTATCCCCCCTTAGTGACAACTTTCTGAACTCCAAGCATAAATCGAAGTTTAGTAAACTTTGCCTCTGTGAGAGCCTTTGTAAAGATGTCTGCAACTTGATCATCTGTTGAACAATATTGCACTTCAAGAACATGGTCATGAATGAGATTTCTTATGAAGTGCATGTGTAGTTCAATGTGTTTGCTTCGCTAATGTTGGACTGGATCTTTGCATAGTTGAATGGCACTTTGATTATCACACCAAAGTGTAGTCGGATGTTGTTGCTGAAAGCCAAACTCTGACAGGATCTAATGAAGCCACAAGGCTTCCTTACCGGCTTCTACAACACCACAATACTTTGCTTCTACTGAAGAAAGAGAAATGGCACCTTGTTTCTTGCAAGCCCATGTAATAGGTCCTAAACCAAGAGTGAACACATAACCTGCAGTAGAATTCCAATCATCAGGGTCACCAGCCCAATAGGAATCAATGAAATCAACCAATAGAGGAGCTGCTTTGGCACTGTAATGAATCCCAAACTGAACTGTACCTTGAACATAACAAAGTATTCTTTTAGCTGCTTTCCAATGACTTTCATGTGGGTTTTGCATAAACTGAGCAGCAAGGCCAATGGCAAAGGAAAGTTCAGGATGAGTATGGGTTAGATACAAAAGTTTTCCTACAAGTTGATGGTATAAGGTAGCATAAACTTCAGGAGAAGTACAAGTGACTGAAAGTTTGACTCCAGACTGAAAGGGAGAAGGGGCTGGCTTACAATCTTCCATGTGAAAATGGCGTAGAATATCCTCTGATACCATGTAGGAATTTACAGGGTAAGTTCCTCAGATAGAACACCAAAGGACACCGCTCACAAACATATCACAGATCAATACACCCGTATTTTTGACGTGGTTAAAACCCTCAAAGAGGGAAACAGTCCACGGCCTGAGCCAACGCAGCCACCTCAGGCAATTTATTAATAAAAGAATCAAAATTTACATAAGCTTCTCTCATGGATGGTTACCCTACAAATGACCCTCCATGCTCTTTAAATAGAGATCATGGACCAATCGGGTGTTATGCCACGGATCAAGTGTCGGTAATACCCAGGAGAGAATGAACCATCGGATCACTACATATCATGACCGGCGGATTGTAAGTTACAAAATTTACATAGTAAAGAAACACACTTTACCTAACTCTACACTAGACCAAGTTATACTTAACTATTTCCTATGTGTCGGAATATCCTAACACTAACCTTAATCTCCCTGTACCTATCAAAACCTATCTTCTCCTTTTTTGTTTGGACATTATGTGATTCTAGCTTAGTTTCCTTATGACCCTATGAAGATGAAGGTCCAGTAGGAGATGTTGTGAATTTTCTGGTTGCAAGTGGTGAATCTGTGATTATGATAGCATCCTGCTCCTCAGTCTCTTTGTCCAACTCTACTCTAGGAGTCAAATTTGTCCTCTTCCTGTAGTTGATCCTGAACTCTTTGGATTCACTCCCAGTTGTTGATGAAGATCCTTACTCCCTTTTTCTTTTACTTGATTTTTCCTGAGGAGTGGGAGTCTGTAAACTGGAAGTAGAAACAAGTTATCCTTCAGCTTCCTGTAAGGTGTTTTCTATCAACTCGAGCTGATTTTCATACTTCTCTATTTCAGGCCTTGAAGTATGAATGTAAGGAGTTCTTTTATTCTCCACTCTGAGCTTTGAAATAATGCCACAGGGGTCATAAGACCATGTAAAGCTCAGACTAAAATTCATTTATTTAAGCATTCTATCTACTCCTTCACTTGTTGTTCTTGTGTTTCATACAAATGGGCCCACATGTGTCTTTTTTCTGAACTGTGACTTCTTCTTGGCCACTACAAAGTGGATGTCATATGAATTCAGCATCTGTCTAATATACTCCACAGAAAAAATCCTCATTGGGAGGTATTTGGGGAGTTTGTAGGGTGCCAATTCACAACCATACACCCTGATCTCTGTATAATTTTGGTATCAATACCAATGCCTAGTCTTTGCCTGATCTATCAGGTGAAAGATTCTCTTGATTTCTTCACTTATCCTAGGCTGAATTGCACTATTAAGGATGTTCATGGATGGATGAACAAAATCCTCAATTAACTATTTATAAAGAAGCTCTTGTTGTTCTTTCATGACCAATGAGGTCCAAAAGATCACTGATTGTTGATTTCCTGCATCGTCAAGCTTCTGAAATGCAAAACTAAATTTCTCTACCTGACAGTAGAGGAACATATAAATAAAAATAGAGGTGTAATTGAAGACCTGTTCTATGGGAAGCTTTATGATTGTTCATGAATACTGTCAGCCAAGAATTGAATGAAATTGAACAGCAAGGAAGGCTTGTTGCCTGTGGAAAATATAGAGAGGAATCCTAAAATGGGCTCATCTACCCATTGATCAGAATAATAACATAAAATGTAGGAAATCATGGATATAATCTGTTTGACCTGATCAAAGAAGACGGAGGAAGGATATGGAGGATTATTTTTAGGAAATTAGGCATTCTCAGGTAAGAAGATCTCAAAGATTCTGGCTCTGGTGGAGAAATCCAGCCTCTGGTAAAGCTGGGTGAGGGTTTCTAGGGAGAAAGAAGCAGTATTTTCCACAGTGGTAGCCAACATCATTTGGTCAATGGATTGGGTAGTAATTTCGAAGATAATGTCACCTGTAGGGGCGATGATAGATCTCTAAGCAGGGACATAACATGCTTAACACCTTATGGTAAACTCTCGGGCTTGGAATGTTTGGGGGGAAAATGTAATGGGGAAGATTGGACTCCCAGAGCCCAATTTCATTGGTTTTATTTGCAATATTATCTTCTAACCAACAATATAACTCAAGAAAATCACAGTCACATTGGGTTTCATTAATCTTGTAATCCCTATCGTCTAAAGGTATATGATCTAAATCTATCGAAGGGGGAAACAAAGGATTAACAAGCTTATCTTGAGTCTTATTCTGTGGAGGCATAATTGTAACAATCTAAGAACAAGAGGAAATTTACAGAAGAGCTTACCAAGAAAGTGTTTGAGTAACAAACTGTCAGGTAAAAGAAATAGGGCACTGTTAGGTTTCTGTCGTTGTCTGGTTGCGAAATATCTCTAAAAGTGATCGATGTGTAAAACTGTCAATAACAGAAGACAAACAGTAAAAATAAAGAAAGCGATAGGATAAGCAGTAAGGAAAGGAGAGTGATGGGTTCAAAAGGTTTTAAACGCCGAGAAGATTCTGTTGAAAATGGCGCGAGATTGTTAGTTTTTCAAATAGTTACTCGGGAGAATAAAATCAATGTCGAACGGTTATTTTCTAGGAGGGAATTCAATAGGCCAATGGTTATGCAACGTGTCAGGAGGAGAGTGGTGGAGGAGTCATGGTGGGGCGCGGTAGAGTGGGCGAAGGAAATGTGGTTTTCAGAGGGGGTAGCAGGCGGTATGTGGTTTTGGTGAGGGGGGGTGCAAAATTGCAAGAGGGTGACATGTAGGGGATGGTTCCTGGCAGGAGAAACAACTTTTTGGACCCCCCCCCCCCCCCAAGTGGTAAAGGCAGGATGGAGAGGGGGGGACGAAGGCAGATGAGGGTCATTGATTGTGATTGGGAACAGATCCAAGTGTCGTTAACTAAAGTGTAATTTAACTGAATACGACAAAGAAAATTTCTCTGCCTGCGCTTTTTATAATTTACCTCCAAACTTAGGATAAGAGGAATTATAAAACATATGTAGTAACACTTTATCCATGGCACATATTTTTGGCCCTTTCACCATATCCTTAAAACTTAGGATAAAAATTACATATGCAAATATTTACAAATCATCTAATCTACCTACCCTTATCTAAACTAGCATTTTTTATTCTTCAAAAGTGTGCACTTAGACTAGCAGACCCACTTTATTTTCTTTTATACATAATGAAAAACTATCTAACCTATCCCTTATTTCTTCTATTGATCCAGATTAAACAGTTGAATCAATGTCATTTTCTACCTAACTACTGATTTACCCAAATTAAATTGTTGGGAAAATCTTATTCTCTAATCTAATTTACAGAAATTTAAAGGAGTTTAGTCATGATTACACTATATGATTAAACTAAAAGCTAGTGATTATGGCATTTTGAACAAGCTGAACACAACCTTTATTTAACAATAATGAACAAAACTAACTATCAATAGTGGCCTTTAGACTTGCAACACTTTTAATATTATTCCTTTCTTTGTTGGGGTTCAATATTTTCTTCCTTTCTTTCTTTCTTTTTTCAATATTTATGTTTTTCTCTTTTTTCTTATTTATACTCTCTTTTCATTTTTTAATTCTTTTTTCTTTTTTTTGGAAATCATTGGCAAATTGACAAGTATTTACAAAATAATATTCATGAGATACAATACTCAATTACCTTGGGATCTTATAAATTATAAGACTCTAACAAATACTCCTTGTATGAGGAATTAAATTATGTATTCAATAAGTGCTCCCGTTCAAAATTGGGTAAACCCATAGGGAGATAAGTTGAAAATATGAGTTGAAAAAATAGATTTTTTACTTTTTATTGTTTAATCTTTTTACTTTTTACTCTAAAAATGGTGAATCATCTCCCATGGTTGACATAATCATCTTGAATCCTGTTGGTTATTATAAAGTTTATTTGGGTTGTAAATTTTTTTTTTGAGGCCCATTTTTGACCTCAAAATTTCTCTAATGACTATTTTGCGGGGCTCTCAAGGCTGATATGACAAAACATTACCATTTATGTTGAGAAATATCACATTGACATTCCCTACAGGACAAAATATCAGAGTTTTTGGACACACTAAGGTGGAAAATCTACTCGCATTCTAGGTTTCTTTAGATTTGTAAAACCAACAAAAGAAAATATTATTATTGATGGCTTGAATATCTTCTTAGTAGGTTTGCATAATATCATATCCAAATTAAGCATCAACCCTGAATACCTAACAATGTTTGGAGGAACAATGTGAGTGAATCTTGATCCACTTGAATAACACTCAAATCTTGAGATGTGGCAGGTAAATAATCCCAAGCCCAAGCACTCATTTGAATTGAATCTTTGTTGTCAATAATAAGTATTTTCTTAAAACTACCTTTTGTAACTATATGTTGCTCTTTCCCCATTAGTTCTAGGTGAATAGTTTCCATCAAGCATTGGGTATATTTTGTAACAAGAAAAGTTACTGATTTTTTTAACACATAGGTTCTTTTCTTGCCAATGCTTTCTGAAGTTTTAGATAAATGTCAAATGGGAGAGATAATATGGGTAACGGAAGGAAAAATAAATTCAATAGGTATCTTGAATGTGTGGATCATATCAAGGGTATCTTCCAACCTATATTAGAGACTGTAGAAAATTATTTACATTAGATGATTTCTAAAATAATCTTATAAAATCATCCTGACAAAAGGATATCCATTTCATGGAAACACTGAGGTACATGCAGAGATTTTTTCATAGGGCCATTCAACTTTAGAAAATGGGATCATCCTGGGAGAAACCCAATTATTGAATTGAATCCATTTTCTTGGACAAAGGTGATGAACGTGGTACAAAGTTTTCTATTTTTCTTGAATCTTAGGAAAACCTGAACTACAATGTTATTGTGTGAGTGTTATAAAAAAATAAGTACCTTTCATTTTTTTCTTGCATTGACTTCGAGTCTTTTCCTATACCTAATTTTTAGCTGGTTAATTTTCCATATTTTGAATTTTTGAAAGAAATATACCAAACTGATAAGCTGGAAACTTTGTTCTGGCATATTTCAAGCATCATCTATCTAGAATCTCTAGCAGGAGTTGGATATTATTTATCAAATACATAAAATTATTACATATTTGTGAATCTAAGTAAATCCTTTGATAATTATACTTTCTTCTATAGGTCCATGTCATTTCCTTTCAAGATTTGAAAGTTTAATGTTTAGATGTAAATCTTTCATAGAACTTTGAAAACAAACAGGGCAGTGGTTTACTCTTGTTGCGGTATTTTTAGAGTGTTTACATGTAAAGTTTTGCTTGAATTCAATAGGGAATTGGTTCACTATCGTTGTCATCTTTCCCTCTTATGTGGCATGAATATCTAAGAGATCATAGCTCCACCCATTGATGAGGCTACGTGCATGTATTATATTATTTTAGAAAGTGCATTAGGATTTTTTCATAATAATTATCTTTTCATACTGACACTCAAGAATGTCTCTTAAAGCATTGCCATGAAAATAATTTAATGAAATAGTATGTCTCTATGAATGGATATAAACATGAGCTGAAATCAATCCATTGTTTGCATTATTGAAGTAAATACATTCATGGAGAAAACCTGAAATGAATCAGGAGAAATAATTCATAAAATAAAAGTGAAATTACATTGGCTGAACTGTACATTATTGTAATGAATTTGTTCGAGGAGTACCCAAAATTCATACACAATACTTTCTTTATTACAAATGAATCATATGCATGTGTCTACATTCCTACTCTTTCCCATGAAGTGGCACGTGAGTGCATGACGCGCTGGTGGGGGCAGTAGGCTTTCGCACCCCCCAGCCATGATTGATTCCTGCCGGTGCCGCGCGCTGCTGCTGCAGCATTTGATTCAATGATGACGTATTATGTTCCGATGTTGACTTATTCCACACGTATTCTGCTCGCTTCGGTGATATTGTATGATGAAATCTGCTCGCTTCAGCGATATATGATGTATTGTGATTGTTCAACGGGGATTCGCTCCCCCACTAAAAAAATGGTTATATAGATATAAATCATCAACAAATTTTATGTTTTTACATTTCTTTCAAAATTACATGTCCTTACTTCTAGGTGTATTGTTTTCCCTTTGTTTTACACTTTTTTTTATTTCTTGTAGGTATTGAAGTAGGTGTTGAACCAGCTATGAACTTTCAAATAAGGGCATGGTTTTGAGTCAACGCTTAGAAAGTTTATTGTACTTCTCTAAACCAAGTTATCGTATTTTCAAAGGTAGTTCTTAATTAAATACTACATTCCACAAATATGTAGCATAAATCACATAATCCATAATTATCTATCGAAAAATTGAAATTACATAGCTTGGTATCACTAATATTGAACATTTATTTCTAATATTTTTTTACTTTTAATCAAATATGAACAAATGATAACAATAAATAATATCATGGAAATATTTCGATATAATTTAAAAATTAAACATAAATTTCTAATATTTTTTTACTTTTAATCGAAATATGAACAAATGATAACAATAAATAATATCATGACAATATCATTGTATAATTTTAAAATTGAGAATTAATTTCTTTATTCAGGCTTCTGTAATCCATAATGAATTAAGCAAAGTTTTACGGTGGAAATCACATAAGAGAATATTTTGGCCGACACATTTCAAACTAACAAGTGTAATCCATAATGAATTAAGCAAAGTTTTTTGGTAGAAATCACATAAGAGAATATTTTGGCTGACACGTTTTGAACCAACAAGTGTGGTTCATCATCAGGACCAGATGAAGAAGTAGACCATGGCAAAGGCTTAAATAGAGAGCAATGTAGAGACCAAAATTTTAAGTAACAGATATATTTGAACAATAATATTTAAATTATGATACTAATTTATTAATATATTAAAAACAAATATTATTAAATAATAGTTATATTAAACGGTTAGTTTTTGAAAATAATATTTAAATTATTATATTAGTTTATTAATTTATTAAAATAAATATTGATAAGTAACAGCTATATTAAACAACTAGTTTTTGAAAAAATAATATTTAAATTAATTTATTAAAAACAAATATTATTAAAAAAACTAAGAAGAATAAAAAATCAAAGTGAAACTTAAAACAAGGAGGGAAGTCAGAAATTATAAAAGAGTCAAGACCCTAATCGAGACAAGATCATTTAATAAATAAAAATAATTAATGGCAATAAAATAAACTAAATTAAAAATAATTAATGGAAATAAAACAGAATAAAACAAAGATATACACAAGTCAAAAGAAATATATAAATAAATAAATAAATAAAAATAAAAGTAAAAAAAAAATTATATATATATATATATATATATATATATATATATATATTCAAAGAAAAGTAATCAATAAATAAAACAGGGTCAACAATAAAATATGGGGTAGAGGCCCATTAAACAAATAACAAAGATACTAAAAGGAGTTAAGAACGAATATGATGATAAAATACTTAAGAAGACACGAAGGGTAAAGAAAATAAACTCTAATAAAGAATAAATCAACAACAAATACTATAAAAATGACACCAAAACCTACATAGATAAAAAAAAAAACAAAATAAATCCCGAAAAGGAACCTAAAAAAACTAGGAGGATAGGACAAGGACCCAACTTCTCTAATGTTCCAACCATCGTCTCTATTCAAATTATTGGTTCTTTTTTCAATTTCTAGGGCCTCCCTCAATTTACGATGATGTCAATGACTAACCCTGGCAATGACTTAGGTCTCTTCAATGCAGACGTGATGCTTAGATCTATCTACATGCTTTGCAAAAGCAAAGGACCGGGTCCTGCCATCCTTGATGTCAGCGACATGGTCATGAATCCTTTGATTAATCGAGTGACCAGTCTCACGAATGTAGGGAGTCTCACACGAACATGGGATAACATAAACACCCTTCATATTCTTGGGGTCCACTTGGTCTTTTACATATCTAAGGGAGCTCCAGATGGTATTTACAGGCCTAAATTTTGAATCTGCCTTATGCTTCCTTAGGATTCTCGCAATCTTGTCAGTGGTCCCTTTGATAAAAGGAATATGAACACCATAAAATCAATCCTTGGTATCTTTCTTAACACTAGGACCTTCTTCAGCTCTGAAGCAAGCCTTAGTACATTGGTGTCTACTATACCCATTATTAAGGAAAACACTTAAGAGATGTGTTTTGTCTTGATTAAGATGGTTGTCATTAGAAACTCTTAATGCTCTAGTCACTAAGGTGTTGAGAATGCCAAGTTTTTGAGCTACGAAATGACGATAATTAGCATGAAGATATTGTTTTATATGAGTTTTCCTACAAAATACCTGATGAGAAAAAGAGCCATCATCATTCCTTGAGAGGAGGAAGTCAAGGAAGGACAGAAAAACCATTACTTTCAAATTCCATGGTGAACTTTATGGAACTATATTGATTGTTAAGATGGAGGACAAACAGTTCCAACTCTTCCTTGCCATGGGACCAGATGACACAAGTGTCATCCACAAACCTCTTCCACATCTTAAAGACGAGAAGAAGCTAAGGCCTTTGATTCAAAATCCTCCATGAATAGGTCAGCTACCATAGAGGAGAGGGGAACCCATGGCAACACCACAATTTTGATCATAGAATTCCCCATCGAATGAGAAGAAAGTAGAGGTAAGAGAAATACAAACTAAATTAGCTCTATCAGGATCCATAATGTGCTTTATGACTTTTATGGCTTCGTTGATATGGATATTAGTGTAGAGGGAGAACACATCAAAGCTCATACTAAGCTTGTCATCTGGATCAATCTTGAAACTCTTTAACTCATTGACAAACAATACAGAGTCCTTGACAAAGGATTTTGTATGGCCAACAAGGGGATTAAGTTTTTGGGCTAATATTTAGGAAGAAGATAAGTTGTCCCTCCTATCGTGTTGACAATGGGTCCTAGAGGATCCCCTTCCTTATGACTCTTTGGCAGACCATAGACTCTAGGGGTAAGAGGGAAAATTTCTATAAACTTATGACTGAACGAGCTGATCGTGCTACTAACCTTTATAGAAAGAGCCACAGTTTTGGAAATCTTCTTCAGGGGATCCTTGTTGAGTTTCCTATAGCTTTCGCTATTATGGATGTGGCCCAACATCTTCCGGCGGTAATCATATTTATCAAGAATAACCACATCATCACCTTTATCAGCTTTGAGAACAACGCTATTCTTATTATTCTTTAATGATTTGAGAGCATCAAACTCAGGTATGTTGATGTTGTTCTTGGGGGACTTTTCCTTTCTAAGGACAACCACACAACCTTTACGAATGATATCTTTAGTGACGTCCGTTAAGTCTCTAATACCATACTCAATGTCACAGATGATATCGTCGACTAGGATCTTTCTAGGAGAAAGAGAAAATTTTAGACCTTTCTTCAAAAAACTAAAGATAGGGGGATCAAAAGAAAAGTTGGAGAGATTGACAACCCTATCACTAGAAGAGGAAAGAAAACTAGAACAAACATTATTATCCAAACCTAGAGCCTTATTACCAATCCTAATATTATTACAAGTATCAGAATTGAAAACATAGTCAATAACCTCATTAATACTATTATTATTAAGCCCAATGATATTATTATTAATACACAAATTATTATTATTATTATTATACAAATAATAATAATAATAATAATAATGATAATTATTATTATTATTATTATTATTATTATTATTATTATTATTATTATTATTATTATTATTATTATTATTATTATTATTATTCAATTGAATATTATAAAAATTATTATTAATAGAACCACTTCCACTCTTTTCGAAACCAACAAAAACCAAAGAAGAATTAACGGACAACGAACCTGAGGGAATCTAACCCGGTGAATTTGCAGAGTCATTACAACCGATACACAAGGCCATTCTAGCTTCATCCTCAATGGAGAAAGGGTGAGAAACATTCTCAACCCAAGATCAGAGAGCAGATATTTGATTAGAACTAATTCTGCTTCTTGAAATACCACGAAAGAAACTAGACTCATTAGGCTGCGAGATCGATTTCTTCGAGAGACTATTGAACTTCTTGGACTTCTTTACTTTCGATATTTCTTCCAGACAAGTAGATTTAAGTGCGAGCATGCCTTGATCCTTGACCAAAGGGGAGAAGAGATCTCATTTGAAAGTTCCAAATGCATAGAAAACAAATCACAAGAAGTGAAATCTAGAAAATTTCTCACCCTGCTAATCTCCAAACGAACCACTTCCAAGCCAACATTAAGAAAAATATGAAAGTAACTATTAAGCGGGTTCTTAATCTGAATGAATGGAGGAACAAGGGAAGAGTCTCTACATCCTTTTAGAATATATAGATTTGTATTCAACTTGGAAACCCTTATGCGAGACCCTTGAAAGTGATGAAATTTAATAGGAGTATCCCTTCCATATAGTGTAGTAATTCCTGCATTGAGGCTTCTATGATCCATAATGAATTAAGCAAAGTCTATTGGTAGAAAACACATAAGAGAATATTTTGGCTATTGTGTTTCGAACCAACAAGTGTGGTTCATCATCAGGACCAAATGAAGAGGCAGACCATGGAAAAGTCTTAAATAGAGAGCAATGTAAACACCAAAATTTCAAGTAACGGCTATATTTGAACAATAATATCTAATTTATGATATTAATTTATTAATGTATTAAAAGCAAATATTATTAAGTAACGAATATATTAAATGGCTAGTTTTTGAAAAATAATATTTAAATTAGGTATTATTTTATTAATTTATTAAAACAAATATTAATAAGTAACGACTGTATTAAACGATGTAGAGACTCTCCCCTTGTTCCTCTGTTCACTCAGATTAAGCACCCTCTTAATAATTCTAGTTACTTTCATATTTTTCTTAATTCTAGCATGACATTGGTTCGTTTGGAGATTGGCAGGGTGAGAAATTTTATGGATTTCATTTCTCATGATTTGTTGTCTCTACATTTGGAACTTTCATATGAGATCTCTTCTCCCCTTTGGTCAAGGATCGAGGCATGCTCGGCACTGAAATCTACTCGTATGGAAGAAATCTGGAAAGTAAAGGAGTCCAAGAAGTTCAATAAGCTCTCGAAGAAATTGATCTCGCAGCCTAATGAGTCTAGTTGATTTCGTGGTCTTTCCAGAAGAAAAATTAGTTCTAATCAAATCTCTTCTATCTGATATTCGATTGATGGTGTTTCTCACCCTTCTGCCATTGAGGGTGAATTTGGAACGGTCTCATGTTTTGGCTGTAATAACTCTGCAAATTCACCGAGTCAGATTCCCTCAGGTTCATTATCTGTTAATTCTTATTTGTTTTCTATTATTTTCGAAAAGAGTGGAACTGGTTCTATTAATAATATTTTTTATAATATTCAATTGAATAATAATAATAATAATAATAATAATAATTTGTATAATAATAATATCACTGGGCTTAATAATAATAATAATATTAATGAGGTTAGTGACTATGTTTTCAATTATGATAATTGTGATAATATTAGGATTGGCAATAAGCCTCTAGGTTTGGATAATAATATTTGTTCCAAATTTCTTTCCTCTTCTAGTAATAGGGATGTCAATATCTCTAGCTTTTCTTTTGATCCCCCTATCTTTAGTCTTTTGGAGAAAGTTTTAAAATCTTCTCTTTCTCCTAGAAAGATCCCAGTTGATGATATCATCTTTGACATTGAAAATAGAATTAGAGAATTACCAGATGTCACTAAAGATATCATTCATCAAGATTGTATGGTTTTCCTTAGAAAGGAAAAGCCCCCCAAGAACAACATCGACAAACCTAAATTTGATGCTTTCAAATCGTTAAACAATAATAATAATATTGTTGTTCTCAAAGATGACAAAGGTGGTTATGTGGTTATTCTTGACAACTATGATTATCGTCGGAAGGTGTTGGACCACCTCCATAATAGCGAGAGCTATATGAAACTAAACAATGATCCCCTAAAGAAGATTTCAAAAAGTGTGGCTCTTGCTATAAAGGCTAGTCGCTCGGTCAGCTCGTTCAGTCATAAGATTATAGAAAGTTTCCCTCTTCCCCCATAATCTATGGTCTAGAAAATATTCAAAAGTAAGGTCCAACTTATCTTCTTGCTAAATATTTAGCCCAGAAGCTTAATCCCCTTGTTGGCCATACAAAATCCTTCATCAAGGACTTTGCATTATTTTTCAATGAGTTAAAGAGTTTCAAGGTTGATCCAGATGACAAGCTTGTGAGCTTCAATGTCGTCTCCCTATACACCAATATCCTTATCAACGAGGCCATCGAATTCATCAAGCGCATTACAGATCCTGATAGAGCTAATTTAGTTGGTATTTGTCTTACTTCTGCTTTCTTTTCATTCAATGGGGAATTCTATGAGCAAACTTTCGGTGTCGCCATGGGTTCCCCCCTCTCTCCTGTGGTAGCTAATCTATTCATGAAGGATTTTGAATCAAAGGCCTTAGCTTCTTCTCATCTTCTACCTAAGATGTGGAAGAGGTTTGTGGATGACACTTGTGTCATCTGGTCCCATGGTAAGGAAGATTTGGAACTGTTTTTCCTCCATCTTAACAATCAATCTAGTTCCATAAAGTTCACCATGGAATTTGAAAGTAATGGTAGTCTGCCCTTCCTTTACATCCTCCTCTCATGGAATGATGATGGCTCTTTTTCTCATTAGGTATTTCATAAGAAAACTCATACAAAACAATATCTTCATGCTAATTCTCATCATTTCCTAGCTAGAGATTTAAGAGTTCTTGACAACAACCATCTCAATGAAGAGAAAGCGCATCTGCTAAGTGTTTTATTTAATAATGGGTATAGTAGACACCAATGTACTAAGGATTTCCTCAGAGTTGAAAAATTTCCTAGTACTAAGAAAGATACCAAGGATCGATTTTCGAGTGTTCATCTTCCTTTTATCAAAGGGACCACTAACAAGATTGTGAGGATCCTAAGGAAGTATAAAGTGGATTCAACCTTTAGGCCTTTAAATACCATTCAGAGCTCCCTTATATTTGTAAAAGACTCATTGTACCCCAAGAATATGAAGGGTGTTTACGTTATTCCATTCTCTTGTGGGACTCCTTACTATGCCTTTGAGAGACTCCCAACCATCTAGTTTGGTCTTCTGAAGGAAATTAAACATGTAGTAGGGTGATATGGCTTTGAAAAACTTGGGGTTCCACCAAATTATGTTGTAAATACCAATGCTACTGATGCAGAGAATTCAAGTTATAATGAAGGGTGTAAATATAAAACCAAAATTCTAAGTGCCTAAGTGTTGAAGTGCAAAGAGTCCCACCAAATGACAAATGCAATGAACACAATGTACCCTGCCAAATATTAAGTCAATAAAACATCATCCTCAAATTCAATAATAGACAATTGAATATTGATAGGGTTTATAGGGTAGAATTTTTATCACTATCATTGAGATGAGCGACCTTAACTTTTATGCCTTGAACTACTGACAGATATGCCCCAAAAAAGAAGAAGATCAAAAAACCTAAAGCTCTAATATGAACTTAGCCTGAAAATTTCCACTTAGAATTAAAGAAATTTCATACACAAATGGCCAATATAGCTCCAAATTTTCACATAAAATACATTATTTTTTTCATTTTTATATATTGAAATTACTAATTACAAACCAGTTTTTTCAAAACTATAGTTCATTCATGAAAAAAAAATTCCAACTAGAGATTGTTGGAGTGAGCACTCCATCCCTAATCACCAACGAGGTTCCCAACAACATAACTAACATAAGCCAAATATGTTGTTTATAATGTTTTTCAAAGAAGGGCTTTATTGCACAACTTAGGCTAGTTTCGCGAGGTTTGGAAACCTTATATGTGGACAAATATGCATCTAAAGGTTTTTGGTTGGGAAAAAGGCTCAAGTTGCATGTCTACACAACAATGAATAGAGAGAAAATGTCCCACCTTCCATTGCAAGAAAAAAGAGAAACAAAAGTCAGAGCACTATGATATTTGAACCATTGACCAAGGGAAAAAACATGAGAAAACCATAACTTCAATGTTGTCATTTGCTCTCAAGACAAAAAATATATATTTTCAAATAGGAACAAGTGTGAATGTCTAGAAGATAAATGAGAGAACTTGCAGAATCTCATCGTCGTGATCATGTAGCCTTAGCTTCCCAAAAAACATTCTCTTATATACATATAGAGGTGATGTGTTTAAATCCCCATACACCACTCCGAAGGTTCTCTGGTAAGCCAAGGCCAACACTATTCCATAGGACATCTGTTCAACAAGAAAATCAATCAAAAATCACATCTGACATAAGAAATCGTAGCACAGTTAGCCCAAACAATTGTGATTTCATCAAAATGGAGCTCAAACTGAACCACCAATATGATGAGCACCTCATATCGAACCACCAAGGCTCCAAGTTCGTTTCTTCCCTCAATATTGGTCAATATTACCTCCATGCCTAGACTCTTGACCTATGCATTTTCTCTCCCACTCTCGACCCCGCCTCACTCTCGACCTACACATTTTCTCTCTTACTCTCGATCCCACCTATTTTTTTGCAAATGACTGGCCAATGTACCTTATAAACAATACCTTATAATACATATATTACTATATAACATATAAAAACCCTTTAGCCCCCTATTATATGTTCAATATATTATTTTGTGTTTTCCTCATTTTTTATGCCTCAATATGGACACACGTGGTATGGTATTGCTTTGTCAATGAAGCCCGCATGATGAGAAGTACCTCCTTGAGCTATATAAATGTAAATGAAGTCTCTCCTAGAGCTGTGAAAATAATTAATGATTTTCATCTTCAAGCCCTATGAGTTTTAATGAAATCTCTACTCAATCCATGTGAGAATAACCGAGTTGAACAAAATACTACTCAGTTGTGAGGGGAGAATCTAGCCAGATTGAATTTATGTGTAGTTTGTTGAAGAGATGAGGAAGGTTGTACATTATATAAGTCCTGTGAGTGAATGGGCTGAGACTGTTAATGTTGTAGTTGAGAATCGAGGCTAGGGATGCATAGTGTGTATTTTCAAACTTTAAGATACTATAAGAGACTGTGAGGGTTGAGAGAGCCTGAAGAGTTGTTGAAGTATATATGACTGTTTTGATCAGAACTGAGTGAGAGAAGAGCTACAAAGTAGAGATAGAGTTGGAGCATGTTGTTTATTTAGTGAGTTATCTAGCTGAGTAAGAATTGTAGTAGAGAGAGAAACAAGTTTTATATGACTTGATCACTTGTGGATATCAATCTAAAAATGAATGAAATATAGGTATGTTAGGTTTTGCAGGCCAATACTTGTACATCAAGGAGTTCGTGCTTCATGCTGGTTAGTGCCAGCAAAACAAATAAAGGAGTCGGTGCTTCCTGTTGGATAGTGCAAGCAAAAAAAATTAGGGAATTGGTGCTTCCTGGTGGTTGGTGCAAGAAAAAAAACTAGGGTTGGTGCCTCATGTGAGTGGGTACTCACAAAAATTTATGTAGTGAGAAGTGGTGGCTTAAGGTTTACATCATAACAAAACAAGATTGATGGTTTTGTCCCTTTATGGGTTTCCACGTACATCTGGTGTCTCTATGTGTATGATGATTATGATGTTGTTGTGTGATTCATGATTTTCTTTAGGGTGATCCTCAGATGATTGATTATTAAGTAAATTGAAACATTTTAAAGTGGTAATAATTGTTAAAATTGGTCATAATATTGATTCACCCCCTTCTGAGGATTATCCTTGTTTCCAATAGTCATGTGTGTGAGGATTTATATCCAAGAATTTAGGTGCTTAATACAAATGAAGGTCCAATTTGCATAAGAAGTAGAAGAGAAGGAACTCATTAGACTAATGTTAGACATATTTAACATATTAAAAAAAGTTATATTAATCATATGTTTGAAGAATTTTGTGTAGCCGCACATGACTGAAACCAACCTAGATCCATCTAACTTTGGATATATCAAATGTGAAAAAGGATCAAATATCTCAAGGCACAAACCTTTCCTTCTATCTTGCACTAAAAAAGAGTTTTACACATCGTGATATTTGACTATTCTCGATACTTAAATTTCACCCTCATTAACCTTTTTTAACTAATTTTTTTTTGTAAGTGGTCTGAGTTTATGGCTTGAGAAACCACGACACATGGGCATCTAAGCCATCAAATACACCTGAATACCGCACCCGGCCTGGGCCACAAAAACCCTTAACATGACGATTTTTGCTCATGGAATTTCAAGCAAGTAACCTTTACATAACAAAATGACTTAACAGTACACATCATCACCATTTATTCTATACACATGTGTTATTTTAACTATTTTTTAATTAAATTAAAATATCGAAAATAATAATACCAATAATAATTTTATTACTATTTTTAATAAAAAATTATCAATTAATCAAAAAAAATTATTAAATTAATAAAAAACATTTATTAAATACTTTACCCGTCATATATCAACTATACATATTTATTAAATCCTTTACATATCATATATCAATAATAATCATCGTTAATGTCACCATCTATTATATATTTATATATATATATATATATATATATATATATATATATATATATATATTATAATCCCCTATATATTATAATACTCTCTATATTATACTCTTTTTCATCTCTCAATGCATATTAGGTTTCATATATTAAGATTTATAAATTAAAAATAATACCAACGCCAAACGTACTCCAAAAAAAACAATATATTTGAATCTTTGTTTATTTCAACATGTTTTATGCATCTATATATTAAAAATAATTTCAAATTTATATAATATATATATATATATATATATATATATATATATATTCAAATTTATTATATATATATATATATATATTCTCGAATCTTTGCTTATTTCCACGTGTTTTATGCATGTTTAAATAATAATAAAAATTGAACATTTATGCTTAAATTCAATAAGCAAAATTAAAAATTTATTAATTAGATAAAAATATTATTTTTTTCATTTTTGAAAAAAATAATATATATTAAAAAAATAATATATTTGAATCTTTGTTTATTTCAACCTGTTTTATGCAAGTTTAAATATAGAATCATTTTTGTTTTGAACATTTATGCTTAAATTCAATAAGCAAAATAAAAAATTTATTAATTAAATAAAAATTATTATTTTCTTAATTTTTGAAAATATTTAAAAAATGATATATTAGAATTTCTTTGTTCATTTCAACATGTTTAAATATAGATTCATTTTTTTGGACATTTATTCTTAAATTCAATAAGCAAAATTAAAAATTTATTAGCTAAATAAAAATATTATTTTTTTAATTTTTGAAAATATTTAAAAATATGATATATTAGAATTCTTTTATTTAACATATTCTGTACTTTTTATGTAATAAAATATCTTTTATATTAATATTTCAAAAAGATTATTTAAAATATTTATACATTAAAATTCTTTTTATATCTATATTTAAAATTTTTAATAATAATATATAATTTTATTTTAACATTAAATTTTTTAATAATAAAATAAATATATATATATATATATATATATATATTAACAGTTCAAAATAATTAAAAATAATATATAAATTTATGCATGTTGATATATTAAAATTATTTTTAGGTCAACATCCCAAAAATATATATATATTAAAAAGAAAAAATATTTTATATATTAGAATCTCATGATGAGATTATCCCAAAACATAAAAATTAGAGATAAACGAAAGCATCACTTTCAAATCCTACAAAGTTCCCCATGGCAATTTCAAAACCCACGCATTAAAAATGGGGGGTGTGAGTGGGTAATACAAGCGACCCTTTATTGCGGGCTAATAATATGAACCGCGTGCTTTCACTGTACAAGAGACGTCTTCATCCAAGTGACATTTTGCAGCAAGAAAACAAGAAAAACAAAGCATCTCCATGTTAATTATTATTTTCTTTTTTTTTTCATGATTGCATCGTTATGAGTAAGTACTATATGATGTTAATGTCAATTTTACTGTCCTGGAATTTGGATTTCTTTTTACTTAGATAATTATATTTTTGGCCGATTTAGATTTTTATATTTCCTAAAATTTTTTCTTTCAAGAATAATATTTTCATAATAAATAAATTTTTTACTAATAAAATATTGAATAAAAAATTTATCCAAGTGACATTTTGCAGCAAGAAAACAAGAAAAACAAAGCATCTCCATGTTAATTATTATTTTCTTTTTCCTTTCATGATTGGATCGTTATGAGTAAGTACTGTATGATGTCAATGTCAATTTCAGTGTCCTGGAATTTGGATTTCTTTTTACTTAGATAATTCTATTTTTGGCCGATTTAGATTTTTATATTTCCTAAAATTTTGTCTTTCAAGAATAATATTTTCATAATAAATAAATTTTTTACTAATAAAATATTGAATAAAAAATTCATCCAAGTGACATTTTGCAGCAAGAAAACAACAAAAACAAAGCATCTCCATGTTAATTATTATTTTCTTTTTCCTTTCATGATTGGATCGTTATGAGTAAGTACAATGTCAATTTCAGTGTCCTGGAATTTGGATTTCTTTTTACTTAGATAATTCTATTTTTGGCCAATTTAGAATTTTATATTTCCTAAAATTTTGTCTTTCAAGAATAATATTTTCATAATAAATAATTTTTTTACTAATAAAATATTGAATAAAAAATTCATCCGGGTGACATTTTGCAGCAAGAAAACAACAAAAACAAAGCATCTCCATGTTAATTATTATTTTCTTTTTCCTTTCATGATTGGATCGTTATGACTAAGTACTGTATGATGTCAATGTCAATTTCAGTGTCCTGGAATTTGGATTTCTTTTTACTTAAATAATTCTAATTTTGGCTGATTTAGATTTTTATATTTCCTAAAATTTTGTCTTTCAAGAATAATATTTTCATAATAAATAAATTTTTTACTAATAAAATATTGAATAATTTTTTTCATCCAAGTGACATTTTGCAGCAAGAAAACAACAAAAACAAAGCATCTCCATGTTAATTATTATTTTCTTTTTCCTTTCATGATTGGATCGTTATGAGTAAGTACTGTATGATGTCAATGTCAATTTCAGTGTCCTGGAATTTAGATTTCTTTTTACTTAGATAATTCTATTTTTGGCCGATTTAGATTTTTATATTTCCTAAAATTTTGTCTTTCAAGAATAATATTTTCATAATAAATAAATTTTCTACTAATAAAATATTGAATAAAAAATTCCTCCAAGTGACATTTTGCAGCAAGAAAACAACAAAAACAAAGCATCTCCATGTTAATTATTATTTTCTTTTTCCTTTCATGATTGGATCGTTATGAGTAAGTACTCTATGATGTCAATGTCAATTTCAGTGTCCTGGAATTTGGATTTCTTTTTACTTAGATAATTCTATTTTTGGCCGATTTAGATTTTTATATTTCCTAAAATTTTGTCTTTCAAGAATAATATTTTCATAATAAATAAATTTTCTACTAATAAAATATTGAATAAAAAATTCATCCAAGTGACATTTTGCAGCGAGAAAACAACAAAAACAAAGCATCTCCATGTTAATTATTATTTTCTTTTTCCTTTCATGATTGGATCGTTATGAGTAAGTACTGTATGATGTCAATGTCAATTTCAGTGTCCTGGAATTTGGATTTCTTTTTACTTAGATAATTCTATTTTTGGCCGATTTAGATTTTTATATTTCCTAAAATTTTGTCTTTCAAGAATAATATTTTCATAATAAATAAATTTTTTACTAATAAAATATTGAATAAAAAATTCATCCAAGTGACATTTTGCAGCAAGAAAACAACAAAAACAAAGCATCTCCATGTTAATTATTATTTTCTTTTTCCTTTCATGATTGGATCGTTATAAGTAAGTACTGTACAGAAAACTCACAAACTTCATTAATCTATTTGCTCTGTTACATCACACTTATATAGGAAATATGTGCAACCAATTCCTAACCACACAAACTGATTCTTGTTCAACTGCTCACAACTAATTCAGTTCAACTGCTCATAACTAATTCTATTTCTACATTATTCTCACATCCTCCCTTAATGGAGAAATGGATTCTCTACAATACCTAACTGACTTCTAAAAACTTCAAATTTGATTTTACCAAGGGGCTTAGTAAATATATCAGCCACATTATCCTTGGTGTTACAAAATAGCAATCCAATTTCTTTTGACATAATTTTCTCACGTACAAAGTGGTACTGTAACTCAACATGTTTTGTTCTAGCATGGTAAACTGGATTATGTGCTAATTTGATAGCACTCTGATTATCACAATTGATACATGTTGCACCACTTTGCGCTTCTTCAAGATCAACAAGAACTCTCCGCAACCAAATAGCTTCACAGGTGGCATTGGTTAAGGCTTTGTACTCTGATTCTGTTGATGATAAAGAAACAGTTGGCTGTTTCTTACTGCTCCAAGATACGACCCCTGATCCAATATGGAATGCATAGCCAGAGGTAGATCGTCTGTCATCTGGATTTCCTGCCCAATCTGAATCAGAAAAACCTGTCAGTACAACATCAGATACATCAGTATACATAATACCAAGATTCACTGTTTCCTTTAAGTATCGGAGAACTTTCTTTGCAGCAATCCAGTGATTTCCTGAAGGCTTAGCCATGAATTGACTAAGGATACTGACTGAGTATGCAATGTCTGGCCTGGTAGTGGTGAGATAGTTCAAACTTCCCACTAACTGATGATATAATGTTCCATCTGCCTCTTTCGAACCATCTTCTTTATACAACTTTTCATTCTGTTCTAAGGGAGTTGACATAGCTTTACAATCTATCATATTGAACTTTTTAAGAATCTCCTTTGTATATTTGCTTTGAGTGATCAATGTTTTACCAGTTTCTCTCCATACCTCAATGCCCAAACAGTAATGCATTTCACCCAAATCTTTCATTTAAAAAAACTGTGACAACTGAACTTTAATTTCTTCAATTAACCTGTGAGCACTGCCTGTTATAATGAGATCATCCACATATAAAGATATTAAAGCAACATGTCCTTTTTCATCTTTCTTTACATAAAAGTTAGGATCATTTTTGCTTTTCACAAACCCATTCTGAAGAAAGAAAGTATCAATCTTTACATACCAAATTAAACAGAAAACTCACAAACTTCATTAATCTATTTGCTCTGTTACATCACACTTATATAGGAAATATGTGCAACCAATTCCTAACCACACAAACTAATTCTTGTTCAACTACTCACAACTAATTCAGTTCAACTACTCATAACTAATTCTATTTCTACATTATTCTCACATACTGTATGATGTCAATGTCAATTTCAGTGTCCTGGAATTTGGATTTCTTTTTACGTAGATAATTCTATTTTTGGCCGATTCAGATTTTTATATTTCCTAAAATTTTGTCTTTCAAGAATAATATTTTCATAATAAATAAATTTTTTACTAATAAAATATTGAATAAAAAATTCATCCAAGTGACATTTCGCAGCAAGAAAACAACAAAAACAAAGCATCTCCATGTTAATTATTATTTTCTTTTTCCTTTCATGATTGGATCGTTATGAGTAAGTACTGTATAGTGTCCTGGAATTTGGATTTCTTGTTACTTCTCAGATAATTTTATTTTTGGCCGATTTAGATTTTTATATTTCCTAAAATTTTGTCTTTCAAAAATAATATTTTCATAATAATAAAACTTTCAGTAATAAAATATTGAATAAAAAATTATCTTTTAATAATATAAGTATATTAAAAATTTTACATATTTATTATTAAAAAAAATACCCATAATATATAAATAACTTATTGAACCCTAAATTTTATTCATTTATAATTAATACTGATAATATATGTTATTTTCTAAAATATATATTTTATATGAAAATTTCTAAATAACCAAATATTAAATTTAATTGTTAAATTCACAATCAAACTAAGATTAAAATTAATTGTTAAAGATTAAAAGTACATGATTGTAAGTCTTGTTCAAAAAATTATACACAGTTCTTAGTAGCAAAGGCCATTCACTGGGGCCTACTTTGGCAATCTTGATATATTTTAAACTTAAAACAAATCAAGAAAATCTTTCGGGTAGAGTATAACAAAATTATAGTGGATAAATTTACACTAAAATATGTCATAAAACAAAGTAAAAGCAATCTTTATATTATATAATGATTTATGATTTGTTGTAGAATGATAGTGACTTGTGGAAAATAACTATCAAAATGGTGAAAAATAACTACATACACTACCAAGAAAAACAAAAATGAAGTGAGTACCTAAGTTTTCTCTCGCAAATTCATTAGTCCGTGACTTATTTCCACTAGCCATTTTGTAGAGCTTGAGAAGTGGACAAACATTATGAAACTCTATGGGGTTTCTTCAATCAAATATTTGAGTTACTCTGTGACTTATTTCCACTAGCCATTTTGTAGAGGTGGAGAAGTGGACAAAATGAAACTCTATGGGATTTCTTCATTCAAATATCTTTTTCGAATTTTCTTGCAAGTAAGATTTTCAAAATAGAAAATGTAAAATTGATTAAAACCCCTCTACATAATTTTAACAAATTTATGTTTTGGAATTTTATTACATAGTAAAATTTTCAAAATAAAAAATAAAAAATTGATTAAAACCCACTTGGGTAAACGCTGTACATAATTTTAACTCACAAAAAATAATATACACAAGGAAAAATAAGCACATTTTTTAATGGTTTAATATACATAAAGAAAACTAAGCACATTTTTGAATGCTTTAATGGCCTCCATCCACTGCAAAGCAAACTAAGGACATTTTTGAATGGTTTAATGGCGCTATCCAACCACTAAGGTATTAAGACCATGCTAAGATGGAGGAGACTACCTCCAAAACAAGTAATGCCCCATGGAGTGCAATGATTTTAACATAGAACAAATCGATGGAGGAGGCATTCATTTTATAAGGCACGAAAAGTTTGGTTTACCCGTGATTCTTCAATTGCACATCCCATCCATGATCTGGTGCTCTCCATGTGGAGTCGTTATAAGTTTTCCCCTACACTTTTTTTTAATAACATTACAGAGCTGGGCACATTCAAGAATGATTTGGAAATAAATCATTTTCAATGATAGTACTCTATTGATACATTAGTTGAAGATCATAAATTCTCCAATGTAATGTGTTAAATCAATTTCCGGCATACATTTTAGTAGATAAGAGAGGTGCAAGGACATACAACATAGTTGTATTCCTACTCACAGTCTCACTCCATACTCTGTGAATAAATGGATGGATGTGACACCATGCCATGCCCTAGTCTAAATGAAACACAACTTGATATACAGTATTCAGAACGTTTTTGAAAATAATAACCAATCAAAAATACATTTTGTAAATTGTAGAACACATCACGGAAGATGGTTATGCGAAAATTTTAAACATTAAATACGGTCAAAATGCCCTATGAGAGGCATTTTTCCCATCAACGAAAATTTTAAATATCAAATACGGTCAAAATGCCCTATGAGAGGCATTTTTCCCATCAAATTCCAACACTGATTGGAACTTTTAATTCGTTAATTTGATTCGAATGTTGGGTCATTTCTATCTTATCATTGGCTTCCAAATCCTTCCTCCCTATCAATTTCTCTTTCCCTTCGAGTTTCAAATGAAAACACAATTTGAAATAGAAACTTACTACATAACTAATAAACAAATAACATGCACTAGAGCTCTTTCTAGAGTAGTGGTCACACACTTAAGCTCATGCAATAACAAATAGATCCTTCCAGTGGTGAAAGATTGGCTCTCCTATATCCATAAGGCTTTTGTTCTAGATAATCCACTTTTCTTTTATTGCATTTTATTATACTAACAATTTTCTTGACAAGAAGGAGATAACATCCATGCATTGCTTCGGAAAGGGAGATGGAAGTTAGCTACATTTTTCTTCCAAGTTTTATATTATTGGTTATTAAATTTGCTTGTTCTAGGTCTATTTAACTGTAAGAAATTGTAGTCAATGCATTATTGGAAGACTAATTTATGCCTTATTGTCTAATTAGACTTAAAACATAAACCTCACACAAAAAACACACAACTTCCTTGATCATTTGCTCAATTACATCACACTTATATAGGAAACTCATAACTAATTCTGACAACCAATTCCTAACCACTCTCAACTAATTCTGTTCAACTAATTCACAACTAATTCTATTTCTACATTATTCTCACATCCTCCCTTAATGGAGAAATGCATTTTCTACAACACCTAACTGACTTCTAAAAACTTCAAATTTGATTTTACCAAGGGGCTTAGTAAATATATCAGCCACATTATCCTTGGTGTTACAAAATATCAATTCAATTTCATTTGACTCAATTTTCTCACGTACAAAGTGGTACTGTAACCCAACATGTTTTGTTCTAGCATGGTAAACTGGATTATGTGCTAATTTGATAGCACTCTGATTATCACAATTGATACATGTTGCACCACTTTGCGCTTCTTCAAGATCTGCAAGAACTCTTCGCAACCAAATAGCTTCACAGGTGGCATTGGTCAAAGCTTTGTACTCAGATTCTGTTGAAGATAAAGAAACAGTTGGTTGTTTCTTACTACTCCAAGATACGACCCCTGATCCAATATGAAATGCATAGCCAGAGGTAGATCGTCTGTCATCTGGATTTCCTGCCCAATCTGAATCAGAAAAACCTGTCAGTGCAACATCAGATACATCAGTATACATAATACCAAGATTCACTGTTCCTTTTAAGTATCAGAGAACTTTCTTTGCAGCAATCCAGTGATTTCCTGAAGGCTTAGCCATGAATTGACTAAGAATACTGACTGAGTATGCAATGTATGGTCTGGTAGTGGTAAGATAGTTCAAACTTCCCACTAACTGACGATATAATGTTCCATCTGCCTCTTTCGATCCATCTTCTTTGTACAACTTTGCATTCTGTTCTAAGGGAGTTGACATAGCTTTGCAATCTGTCATATTGAACTTTTTAAGAATCTCCTTTGTATATTTGCTTTGAGTGATCAAAGTTTTACCAGGTTCTCTCCATACCTCAATGCCTAAATAGTAATGCATTTCACCCAAATCTTTCATTTCAAAAACCTGTGACAACTGAACTTTAATTTCTTCAATTAACTTGTGAGCACTGCCTGTTATGATAAGATCATCCACATACAAAGATATTAAAGCAACATTTCCTTTTTCATCTTTCTTAACATACAAGTTAGGATCATTTTTGCTTTTCACAAACCCATTCTGAAGAAAGAAGGTATCAATCTTTACATACCATGATCTTGGTGCCTGTTTCAAACCATACAATGCCTTTCGTAACCTGCAAACCAGATGCTCCTGTCCCTGTTTGACAAACCCTTCAGGTTGAACCAAATAAACTTCTTCCTTTAAATCACCATTTAGAAAAGTAGATTTGACATCCATTTGATGTATATTCCAATTATGTTTTGTGGCTAAGGCAATCAGTAATCTAATTGTATTCAACTTAGCTACTGGTGCAAAAGTGTCTTCATAATCAATTCCCTCCTGTTGAGCATATCCTTTTGCTACTAATCTTGCCTTAAATTTATCAATTGTACCATCTGCTTTAAATTTTGTTTTGTACAACCATTTGCTTCCAATTGGAACTTTATTTTCAGGAAGTTCCACTAATTCCCATGTTTGATTTTTCATAATAGAAGCATACTCATCATTCATAGCATTAATCCATGGTTCATGTTGTTTAGCCTGCTCATAATCAATTGGTTCTTCAACATTCATTATATTAGACATTAAGGCATAGTCTCTATACCTTTCAGGAAGCCGATTCTGTCGGGATGACCTTCTTGGTGTGGGTGTTCCATCCAAGATTCGTTGGCTTTGAGGTGGATCACCTCCTTGTGATGACTCACTACTGCTAGATGTGCTCATACTGCTGCTATCATCCTGATCCTGTACCTGTACCTGGACCTGTTCCTGTTCCTGCTTAATCAAAGTATCAAGCTTGAGATGTGCATCATTAGAAATATGCCATGTATCATTCTTTGTGTTACTTTTATCAGTCTGCTCATGAAACAATACATCACGACTTGCAAATAGTTTATGAGAACTTGGATCAAACAATTTATAGGCTTTCTGATCCGTACAATATCCAATGAAAACACACTTGATGGACTTGGCATCAAGTTTGCTTCTGTTAGCTTCAGGAATATGAGCAAAAGCAGTACATCCAAAGACTTTGAAATGACTCACATCAGGTTTATAACCATAAAGAACCTCAAAAGGAGTTTGAAAAACTAATTTCTTAGTGGGACATCGATTCTTCAGATAAACAGCAGTGTTAATGGCTTCTGCCCAGAAACCATTAGAGATGTTCTTCCCAGGTATATCTAGATCTATCATCAATAAAAATAACAAAGTATGAAGCACCACCAAGAGACCTAGTTTGCATAGGTCCGCATACATCAGTGTGAATTAATTCAAGAATATCATACTTGCGTTTCTCAGTATGAACAGGAAACTCTTCTCTATGCTGCTTACCAAGTGCACAAGCTTCACATGGTAAATGTTCACACTTCATAACAGGAAGACCTTCAACCATTGATTTCCTTTGTAACAACGATAAATCATTGTAATTTAGGTGCCCATACCTGTGATGCCATAATTCTGCTGTCGATGTCTCTTGGGATGTCAATGCAACATGGCGCTTGACTGTCACATCCAATCTGTATAATCCTCCAACCCTGGTACCTGTAGAAACAACCTTGTAGTGGTCCTGAACATCTTTCACTATACACCCCAATTTACCAAATTCTACTTTTAAATGATTATCAGTGATAGTGGAAACAGATAGCAAATTCTTTTTAAGAGCAGGTACATACATCACATTATGAATCTGGCGCATTTGTCCATTAGGTAAGTACACATTTATTATGCCATAGCCTTGAACTTTAAGTGACCTATCATCTCCTAGGTAAATGTGTGTACCATCAGATTTCTCATAATATTTATCATACCATTCTTTATTACAAGTCATGTGTGCCGAGGCACCAGAATCTATAAACCAAGCATTCTCATCATCAGTTTCAGCAAACAATGCAGCATCAGAAAGAAATAACTTAAGATTTTTAAATCCATCATTCACTGAGGTGTCTCTGTTTATGTAATTTCCATTATGCTTGCGATGTCTTTTATTTGATTCATTATTCTTTCTCCTATAGCAATCTTTTGCCAGATGTCCAGGTTTTCCACAATAATGACATTCAATGTTCCTTTTAACATAAGAATCAGGAGGTGCCATACCTTTCTGCTTTGCTTGAAACCGGCCTCTGTTTCTGTCCCATGGTCTCCCTCGGAATGGTCTTTGGCCTCTTGCAGTCAAAGCCAAATCAGAACCATTTGACTCCAGTTCAAAATTTTTCATGCGCTCTTCTTCTTGAAGAAGAATTCCAGCCAATTCTTCAAATGTAGGAGGTGTCGGTCTAGCGGAGAGAGCTGAAATAAAGACTTTATAGTCTGGGACTAACCCCTTTAAAGTAACAGTTACCAAGTCTGTACTAGAAACCTTTTCACCAATATCACCAAGTTTATCACTAAAGTCTTTAATTCGGGAAACAAAGTTGCTAATGCTTTCATTGGTATCCATTTTGATAGATAGCAGCTTTGTTTTTAAAAATAAAATACGGTTTGCATTAGAAGTTTCATACAAACCTTTGAGAGTGTCCCATGTCGCCTTTGAAGTTTCACAGTCCCGAATGTGAGGAATAATATTGTCCTTCACGGACATGCGTAGCAGCACCCTTGCTTTCATTTCACGCTTCTCCCAATCTTGAGTATTAGTAGGAGGTTGAGGCTTGGTCTCGTCACCTTTGACAATCGGCCAAAGATTGTATGCCTCTAGTACTGTTATGATCTTAAATTTCCAATTGACATAATTTTCTCCATCAAGTCTTGAAGACTCATTTAAATATGAATCTGCAAGGGGATTAGCCATCTCTCCACCAATGACCAAATTCAAACAAAAAATTGCAAGCTTCTTAAAGTTGGAAAACTGGTTAATAAATAAAACTCTGCAAATTACAAGAATACTGCAGGCCTCACTGCCTGAGAAATGCTACTGCGGGCCTCACTGACGTCAAGGGTATACAAATTATACCAAACCAAAGAAAACCGGGCCGACTGAAAAAAAATATGACCACGGCACAACAGTTTCTGCAAAGAAACACAATAATGAAACCACGGCACCAGCACAACAGTTTCTGAATTACCTCCACGCAGCGGCACAAACTCTCTGCACAAACGCAGCGCACACACTCTCTGCACAACGGACTCTTGCTGGTCTTCACACAACACGTCTTTCACTTCTGGCAGCGCTTCACGACTGCTCAGATTTCCGTTTGACTTCAAACAGCAACAAACAGCAAGACGGCTTCTCACGGCCCTTCAAACAGCAAGACGGCTTCTCACCCGATGCACTCACACGCACTCAAATTCACAGACTGTGACGCACCCACGGCTTATTCGACCTCATTCAACTCTAATATGATTCGATCCTGGCCTCGATTAATTCCAGAGGGAATAATCAGTAGGCTCTGATACCAACTTAAAACATAAACCTCACACAAAAAACACACAACTTCCTTGATCATTTGCTCAATTACATCACACTTATATAGGAAACTCATAACTAATTCTGACAACCAATTCCTAACCACTCTCAACTAATTCTGTTCAACTAATTCACAACTAATTCTATTTCTACATTATTCTCACAATTAGAGCATTCCTTATTCTTTCCTTATTTTTGAATACATTTTCCTTATTTCTTTCATGGATAGATTTTTCATTTCTAACCTGTTAAACAAAGATAGACCAAAGCAATCCTAATAAACTCTAGAAAGGATGAGATTATCCAACTCAAAGTGATCGTAACTAAAGATTAAGAGAAAGAGTAATATAAAGCTCAAGAATTGTTGATGGATAGTGAATTCTAAAAGCATAACTAGGACCATGAAATGATATAAAAACAACAAATATCTACAATGAGAGCAAGGGTTACTTGGTCAAGGGCATGGAAATAACGTACATAGATCCCTAAAAGGGGATGATCAACCACAAATCATGACCAAGGATGGATTAAATTACGAACATGATAAAGAAAATTCACCATAAAAAGGGTGATAGATATGTCCCTTATCACTAGAATCACAATCTTGAAAAGTAAAACTAGTGATAGGTGCCAAGACACTACCCTAAACAACACACCTCATAACATTTGCCAAAGTAGAGATTTTGAAGCAAATGAGATTATAGCTTAGTACCACATTATCCCATATGCTATGCCAAGACTTAAATACAATGATTCACCATTGGCTAGTTACTTTGAAACAAGTGAAATGTGTTAGGATACCTCAAACTCTTATCCCTTACATATATTGTCCTCTTCTACCTTACATTTATTGCCCCTCTTTTCAATTGTAGTGACTGTCACACCATTTGATCAAAATGTTTTATGGGTTCTTTTCAATTGTAGTGACTTTCACACCATTTAATCAAAATATTTTATGAGTTTCTTAATTCAAAAAATGATTGAATTTAGTTGGATCATTATCTTCCAAAAATGAAAAATTCTAGCTTAATCTTACCATTTATATATGTTCATTATTATTTTTATTATGATTATTCAATACCCTAAAACTTAAAAAAAATATATACTTCAATATTTAAAAGTAAATATTAACCGACAAATATTAACTTACTTAGAAATCATAATTCTTAACCATTTAACATTTTCACACTCTACATTCTTAACTATAATAAGTTCAATTCAAATACTAGAATATAGGCCTCAAGAGCATTATTTACTAGGTATCACAAAGCTCAAGAGTAAAATACCCTTGTATCGAGAGAAATCTCAAGGACAACCCCTCTTGCTACTCTTCCAGAATATTATTATTAATTCATAAATAATGCTTTCTTAATTCTTATTTTATAAAATATCATGTATTATTTTTGAAATATAAATTTTGATATTATAAGTTATAATTAAAAGAGTAAAACTATAATCCCAAGGCAATATCAAAACCCACGGATTAAATATGCACGGTGTAGGTCGGTAATACTGTGTGTCTTATTCCGCTAATAATATGAAACGTGTCTTTTACTGTGCTTATCCTTCCGCGATCATTTCGCTGAGGAAACAACAAAAACCAAGCATCTGCGTGGGTAATTATTACTGTTTTCCTCTTTCTTGAATGGATGGTTATGAGGACGTCAGCTGTATCCTATAAATATGACTTCCTTATTTCGAATCGCTCAACCAAAACCTTTCAGTTCAACTTTTAGCTTCCTAATTCGATTCCAATGGCTCTCCTTTCTATCTCCCCCCTTCAGAAACCGCTTACCAGTTGTAGTCCTTTCTCTGCAACAATCCCAACTCTTGGTGTACGCACGCGACGAAAAACTGTGACACCCTCCATTACCATGTGTTCGACAGCCCCTGTATCGGATGATGGTGCAAAGAGACGCATAGCGAATCATCATTCCAACCTCTGGGGCGACGACTTCATACAGTCTCTCTCCACACATTATGAGGTAATTTTCAACTTGTTTTTAAATGCATATTTCTCCTATTGAAGCGAACGAAATGACTACATTTTTCCTTTTTATTTACTGTGTTGAATATTGTGTATGGGTCAGGCGCCTTCATACCGTGAACGTGCAGAGACACTTATTAAGGAAGTGAAAGAGATGTTCACTGAAATTGAAGATGGACTATCAATCACTCCCCTCAATGATCTGCTTTCACGGCTTTCCATGGTCGATAGCATCGAACGTTTGGGAATCGATAGGCATTTCAAAATGGAGATCAAATCAGCGCTGGATTATGTTCACAGGCCAGTCATCGTAGCCTCATCATCATTATTTATTTATGCTTTATATACTATGGCATACACATGATTAAATTAGTTTCACGTACAGTTACTGGAGCGAGAAAGGCATCGGATGTGGCAGAGAAAGTGGTGTTACTGATCTCAACTCAACTGCACTGGGCCTTCGAACTCTTCGACTACACGGGTACCCGGTGACTTCAAGTAGGTAGATCCACATTTAATTAGGAAATCCGTCGTATAATTTCCTGTATGAAGGCATCAACTCACATAGATTTGATAATGCATGAATATCAGGTGTATTGGAAGAATTTAAAGACGAGAAGGGGCAGTTTGCCAGTTCTTCCATTCAAGGAGAGATCAGAAGTGTTTTCAATTTATTTCGGGCATCGCTCGTTGCTTTTCCAAATGAGAAAGTTATGGAAGACGCTCAAATCTTTTCTACGATATACTTGAAAGAATATCTAGAAAAGATTCCGCTATCCAGTCTTTCACGACAGGTGAGGCAGGGAAGTTGATAAGAAGAAGCAGGGAAGTTGATAACATATAAATAAATTTCGCTAGTAAATTTCTTTGGGTGTCTATTTTTGGAAAAAAAAAGGATTTTCGAATGCCGAGGGAGCGATTCTGATGTGATATACACCTTCTAATTTACAACAAGCGTTTACAACCGTCCCTTGAGTTTTTTTATAATAGTGTGAATTTTGTGGCTGCAGATAGAATACGTCATGGAATATGGTTGGCACACAAACCTTCCACGATTGGAATCAAGGCATTACATTGACGTATTTGGATATCATGAGTAGGACAATTATCTCACCGTCCATTTAATTTCCTTGCCTTCAACTTTATAAGTACAAGTAAAAATTTCTTTTACTTCATAGATTTTTCTAGTTGGTATGGTTGGCACACCAACCTTTCACAATGGGAAACAAGGCATTTCATGGACGTATTTGGATATAATGAGTAGACAATTATCAAGTAACAAATATACAATTTGTCAATGCGTATTAAGTAAGTGAGATTATATATATTTATAATGGGTCTGCTAAAATTTAATAAAGTAAACTAGTTATACGACCTCAGTTCATTTAATGCTTATAATAAAGTAAACTAGTTATACGACCTCAGTTCATTTAATGCTTATAGACAAACTAGTTATTTTGAACGCAATTGAAGTATGAAAATCCAACCATAAACATATACAGCCTCCGCCCATTGACAAAGTAGTTATTTTTATCCTATTTATCTCACTTTCAATTTAACTTCCGCGCCTTCAACTTTATACGTACAAGTAAAAATTTATTTTATTTTGTAGATTTTTCAAGTAGGTATTTTATAGACTTTTGTCTTTATGTTGAAAGCGATCCTACTCTCATCCTGAAATAGTCAGCCAATCTGACTTTATTTCCTGGTTAAGCAGTCAGGCTTGCCTTTTCAACTTTCATCACAGAACTCCGTTCTCGAATGTCTTTGTTTCCACGTGGTATTTCCAGTTAATACTAGTTGGACTTTTGTTTACAGAAAGCCATGGATGTCATATGTGAACACCGAAAAACTTTTAGAACTTGCAAAATTGGAGTTCAATATATTTCACTCCATACAACAAAGAGAGTTAAAACATATCTCCAGGTGATGAGCTTTCTTACTGGATTGTATTTTCTTCTTACACAAAATCTGGGTGTCAATAGTCTAATGATTTCCAATATTCAATAGTAAAATATAATCGTTTGTGATTAGATGGTGGAAGGATTCAGGTTTCTCTCAAATGAATTTTGTTCGCCACCGTCATGTCGAATACTACACTTTGGCCTCATGCTTTGCGATTGATCCTCAACATTCTGCATTCCGAGTCAGTTTTGCCAAAATGTGTCATCTTGTCACTGTTCTGGATGATATCTATGACACCTTCGGAACGATGGAAGAGCTCCAACTCTTCACAGCAGCAGTTAAGAGGTGGTAACAGCGGTGAAAAACTTTGAGAAGAATATTTTCTTGCTCTTAAAATGCCTATACAGCGATCAACTGATCTGACCAAAATTTGTTCTTATGATTGCATATGATCAGATGGGATCCATCAGCGACAGACTCCCTTCCAGGATACATGAAACGAGTGTACACAGTGCTTTATGAAACCGTAAATGAAATGGCACAAGTGGCGAAGAAGTCTCAAGGCCGAGATACCATCATCTATGCTCGACACGCTGTATGGATAATAAGGATTCTTACATATATTTGAAGAATGATTTGGCCAAGTTGGTGATTAGTTAATTTGCTTTGCTTGTGTATGTGCAGTGGGAAGCCTATCTTGATTCGTATGTGAAAGAAGCAGAGTGGATCTCCACTGGTTGTCTTCCAACATTCGAGGAGTACTACGAAAATGGCAAGATTAGTTTTGGCTATCGTATAACCATGTTACAACCGATCCTCTCGATGGACATTCCTTTTCCTCACCACATCCTACAAGAAATCGACTATCCATCCAGGTTCAGTAGCTTGGCGGCTGGCATCCTTCGACTTAAAGGTGACACTCGCTGTTACCAGGTATGACATATATCAAACCAAATTCAAATAGAAGAAGTTTTGTGTGGCATTGCACCACTAATTTTAGGGAGTTTTCATTAGAATATAAATTTTTACATTGGCATGGCTATTGCAGGCAGATAGTGCCCGTGGAGAAGAAGCTTCATGCATATCATGTTATATGAAAGAGAATCCCGGATTAACAGAGGAAGATGTTGTCAATCATATACATGCCATGGTCGATGACTTAATCAAAGAATTAAATTGGGAGCTTCTCAAACCAGACTGCAATGTTCCCATATCCTCTAAGAAACATGCTTTTGACATCTGCAGAGCTGTTCATCATGGCTACAAATACCGAGATGGCTACAGCGTCGCCACCAATGAAATAAAGGATTTGGTAATGATAACCGTTCTTGAACCTGTGCCTCTGTAATCACACGTTAGACCTAAAGTGATAACCGTATGTACCTTCTTGCCTGACTGTGTGCTGGATTAGATATACCTAATGATGAAGGTTGCTTATGGAGTTAAGATAGGTTGATGACTTGCAGCTTCTTCAATTTCTGTGTCCTGCCACTATTTAAATAAAAAAGGGCCTTTTTAAGTTACATGTGCAGCTTATCCATGTCAAACTTTGGAAAATGTTTAATACCATCACACAAATTCAGCAAAAAGGCTAAATAACATACATGCATTTTGATTTCTTTGGATGAGGAACCACATATAGATTTAAATTATTTTTTAACATATAAAAGATACGGTGTTTATATTAGCATATTCATAAATTTGAAGCACTTGTTTTGATTTCAATTTAATTATACATTTATTTAGTTTTATAATTTTGGGTAATATTTTTATCTAAATAATATAAAGAATTATTTACATATATACCATGAAAAATATTAAATATAATAGTCTTAAATTTTAAATTAAATAAATTTAACTTATCATATATATATATATACATATACATTTGGTTTTAAAGAGAAATTAATAAATCTCGTCCATTTAAATTTGAAATTATTTATTTACTAAATTTCTAAATATTTAAAATTTAATTAACACATTAGAAATAAATAAATTTCATACTATAATATTGGTCTTTTTTTTTTATCAATTAAATCTTAAGAGACTACGACTAAATAAATTTCCATACCATTAAAAGAATATTTGTCTTTTTTTATCAATTAAATCTTATTAAATTTTAAATATTATAAATTCAATTTTATTTTTGCAAATAAATAAATTTCCACAAAATGATAGCAATATGTGTAGTCTTCTAGTTAATTTTCAAAGTGTTTAAAATGATATGTTAGTTCTTAAAATACAATTATAAATTTAGACATAACATTTATTTCTATGTATGATACTAAAAATGAACAATGTATTTTGGATTTAGATCAAATATCATGCTCAATGATGAGAGTTGATTCTTTTTAATGTACCAAACATATTTGCCAAAGGCTTCTTATTTCAACTTAAGGTGGGTGACCATTAATGGAAAGCCTAGATTGATTCTCAAAAGAATATACTTAACATATGCTTTGATTGAATGCATTGAACAATTATAGTGTGTTAGAAAGTGTTTTAAGTTGCATTGAATTTTAATAAATTTTAATAAATATATATTTGCCACCCCACCAACCAATTTCCTAAAAATTTTCAAACCATAACTAATTTTATAAAATCTTGCGAGGCATCGAGACTCACTGTCTACTTTCTGTACTATGAGATGGACAGAGCGAAAACACTGCAATGCTACTCTACAAACATGCCAAACACTAAGGGATGTATATACCCAAACAATAAGAATTAGTAACAGATAAAAAGGAACATGGAAACGAATGGGAAAGAAAATTATCTTGCACACTTAGTTACCTGGATTCCATAACAAAGACCCGCCATCGTAGAGCTCTGACCTCCACATGCTAAGGTTTTGAATGAATTGAGTCACCATGAGGGATGGAAGGAGGTCATTACTTTCGTAACAACCCACCCAAAATCAATTACCGGGATTACACTCGTGAATTGCACCGTCTCATGTATGCCTACCAACACCGCAAGGACAACTAGAGATCACTGTAGCTAGTTGGAAGTCCAAAAGTTTCCAATGGTTAATGAGCAGTGTCAAGTTTAGGTGAGGCTATATTAATTAACACCAATACTAATTCCATTAAAATGTTGATGTACGGTTTAACAGCCATTAGTAAGCGTTATTTATATATAAACTATAAAACATAATTTAACACGGATGTGGACATTCTAACTACATTTATATCCACACCAATGCGTAGTAATAAGCGTAGAAAACATAGTTATAGCTACGTTTATCATAATTTGGGAATGTGCTAGGGGTGTTACATTCTTTAAAGTAGAAACTGAAATAATTTATATTTGTATTCACAAATTATAATATTTAATCTAGAAGCCCTATATGTTTAGTTGGACTTAAAAAGTTTGTATCCAATCAATACAATTAGGGTTTTATAGGGAGAAAAAAGTATTCTAATTTTGAATTCTTATGGATCTAAAAATCAATTGTTCATCTGAATTCTTATAAGTTAACACTTAAATATATGAAAAATCTTATGTACACAGATGACCTTACCCTAATTATTCAATATAAAAAAAACACAATCGGAAGATTTTTTAATTGTATATTTTTAAATATATCACTCAGTGTTGTTGCGATATATTTATTTGAATTACATAATTTTAACCATTAATATTTTCAATTTCAAGAGTATTTTTTATTAATTTACAATTAACAAGATTTCATAAAAAATATAGAGATAAATTTAGTGTTATGAAAAAAGTTCTATTCTCAATTTCAATAATTTTTATTTTTATATTTTTATTTTTTAAGAGATGGATTTTAAACAAGGTGTTCTCTATACTACTAGTATAACCCCTTATTGTTATTAGTGCAACCCCCTTATTATATTGTTGTGCCCATGCAGTCTCATATTGTTATTATTGTGCCCCATATAAGCCCACTATTGTTATTGTTTTGCCCTTACGTTATTATTTTTATGTCGGCTTTGATTACATTATGACCCCTTGGACTCGTATATCTAGAAAGAAGGTCTTGTCATTTGTATCATCCAAGAATTGTTCATTTGTGCAATGTAAAGGAGGTTTCCCCCTCGAAGTTTCTTATTTTTAAGGCGTTTGTCTTCTTTTCTATCTTTTGTGAGCTGGTTTCATAACATTTGGTATCAGAGCTTTGGAATCTATGGTTTCGCTCCTCCAAACAGGTCATCAGGGGCATTTTCTCTATAATGTTTTTTCTGCGACGTTTCATAAGGTAAAACGAAAACCCATTTGAAATGACATCTCACTGCACCTCGGGTGCAAATTTTAGAGCTTGTCTCGCTATATTTTTGGAGATATGATCTGAGGAAGTTAGGGTTTTTACAAGCTCTAGAATTTCATATGAAATAGGCCATCGTGGAATTTTCACTATAATTGTTTTTCTACATTAAGTTTCAAACTCTGAAATTAAAACCCATTTGAGCCGAAAACTTGGTGAAGCACGGGCCTGAATTTCAGTTTTTTTTTTGTTATATTTTGGGAGATACAGTCCGAGACATTTAGGGTTTATTTATCCTCCCAAATTACATCCCAAATAGGTGACCTTGGGAAAACCGTCATAAATTTCTCTTTAGGAATCTTGAAATTTCATGAGAAGTTGCAGAAAGAGGACGGCCTACAGTTTTTTGTGTATCGGCTTCAGGTCCAAAGGTTGAAACAATGACACGGGGCACTTTGTACAAGTTCATTCTACTGAACTAGTCTATAATCAAGTCATCGTGCTAGATTTGACATTACCCTTCCTTGTAGAATCCAATCTTGATCAGACTTGCGGCGTTAGAAAGAGGACTTAAAGGGCTATTGCAGGACAAAATTGTAGAACTTGGAGATATGAAATTACAAAGTTACAGTCATTTCAAGATAGAGCTCCTAATTTCATGAAAAGGAGATATGATCAAGTTTGATGGCAATGATTCGTTAAATTTGATACTACATATGAAGCGATATTTTGATCTACATGAGGTGAAATTGTTATAAAACGTACGTAGTGCATCTTTATATTTAGAACCAAATCAATTTTTATGGTATGAAGGGATTTTTTCTCGTAAACCACTTGTCATGTGGTCAATTTTCACAGAGAAAATGATAGCACGTTATGAGGATATAAAGAGAAACACCTTCTTTAGCTAATTGATAAATCTCAAACAAAAGGATTCAATGGCAGAGCACATTGAGGACTTTCAAAAATTCAATATAAGGGTAAGTGATATTCCAGAGAAGAAAAGGATTGATGTCTTCATAAGGAATTTAAAGGATAACATTCGACATGAGGTTCATCTTTGGGAACCTGATTCATTGGAGAAGGCATTCATGTTGGCAAGAAAAATTGAAAGTGAAATTATGGAAACAAGGAATCCCACCACTGAGGACTATAATTATGGAAGTGTTTTTTCTCCTATCCTTCCACAACCTGCAACGTTTACACCACAAACATTGGAAGATAAAAGAGAAAAAGAGCTTTGTTACAATTGTGATAGCAAATAAACTAAATGTTGGCATTATGAGACAAGTGTTGTCCTTGATGGCAAACCACACTGATGAGAAATCATAGTGCAGAAGGACAGCAGCAAGGAATTGATGATCAGACTATAAGAAGGAGAGAAAGTTAATACACGCAGGTTTGTCAAGCCCAAGTCGCGTGTACACGCAGGTTGGCTTCATTAAAAACGCGTGTATGTGGAAAACTCATTTTGGTCCATGGCGGTTAGTCCTTGGAAGTTGTGCCTATGGTTTTGGACCTTGGTGTCTCGACGGACGTGTTGATCCCTAGTTTTAAAGTTGATGGTATTGGATTTCTATGGTTGTGGCCCTTGGTATTGAACAAGGCCTAAGGTTATATAAGGAGAAGGAAATCATTAGGCAAGTGCATCTGAAATGTCTTGAATATCTGATGAAGCATTAGATCTAGTATGCAGGGTTATGGGTTGATGATGCATTGCTTGATCTGAGCTAAGAAGAGATCTCACCGGTTGATGGAGAACTAGATCTAAGGAGAGATCGGGATCAAATGGTTGAAATGAACTATCTTTATGATGCTTATTCTAGATCTACATACTGACGCATGTATTGTTATGAGTATGACTGATGTCTGGTACAGCTGCAAGTTATGAGAAATTATTTTTAGATCTGTACGCGGGTTGTCTTTGGTAAAAGCGCGTATACACGCGGGTTTGATTCATCTAAGTAGCGTATACATTGTAAAGCTTGATATTTGAAGTTGCAGATGGATCTGATGGTTATTACAGAGTTCTGTGTCTGCTCTGTGTTCTGGTGACTGTTGTTAACAGGGTTTCAGTGATTCAGGGTTTGATGATTGTTTTGAGCTTCAATGATAGTTATGGGTCCAGTATGAAAATTGGATGAAAAGTGGCCTTACAGATTATGTGTTGTGCTTCAGTGTATCCAGTCTGAAAATTGATGAAACGTGGTACCTGGAGGTGAGAAGATTGTAGGCAAGCATCTACGTACTAGTATCTAAGCTAGTACAAAAGCTAAAGGAGATCTTTGGAGCATTGTAGCAGGTAGCAGCCTGCGTACTAGTAAATGGATCGGCTAGTACAAGAGCAAAGGGGGTTGTAGCTCCCGTACTGGTATAAGACTGCACCAGTACAAATATTGTAAAAGGATTTTCTTATTAAGAAGAAGATTGAGTTGACTTGCAGCAGGTGGTTTTCACCCACATTGGGTTTCCACCTTATATCTTTGTGTTCATGTGTGTGGCTCTAGTGTGATGTTCTGTTCTGTTATTCTGCACCTGTTTACTGTTAATATGCTTAATAATGATCTGATGCATTTACTGAAGATTAAGCTAACTGAATTATAAGATCTCTGGATATACGCGAGTTTCATTAGACACAGTAGCGTGTACACGCAGGTTCACTTAATTTAAGTAGCGTATATGTTTCTGAGTATGAAATTGAAAAGTTTGATTGATCTGATAATACTGATTCACCCCCCCTCTCAGTATTATTTCCAACAATTGGTATCAGAGCAGGTCCTTTGATAGAAGCTTGATCGCTTGAAGGAGATCCGTGGAACAATGGGAAAGAAGCTTAAGAAGAAAGCTCATAAGAAGAAGAAGACATCTCATAAGATCTATGACAGTGGGAGAGTCGATTGGGGATTAGGTATAAGAAGCTCTTCAGATTCAGAATCAGATTCAGAATCATTATCAGGTATGAATGTGTTATCCTCTGATGTTCCTGCTATATTTCCTTGTGAAAGTGATGGAAGTGATAGTGAAACTACTGAACATGCTTTTATGGGTGAGCAAGAAAAGTATCAAATAGAGGCATTATTTAGAAGGCTTACAGACAAAGTTAAAGATCAACATGATCTATTGAACAAAAGGGAATGTGCTTTCAAAGAAGAATTTACCAAACTAAAGGCCCAACTAGAAGAAGGAAACAAGGTAAGAAAGCTACTCAAGGACAAGGAAGACCAATGTCAAAAATTGCAGCATGAAGTGACATCATTAAGAAAAGAAGTCAACAAAAGAAGCACAACCATCAAGAAACTCAAAGATAGATCCAGCTACTATGAAAATCTTGAAGCTACAATCCCCTCACTAAAAGGAGATCTTGAAGAATCAAAGAAGCAGAATACAGATCTACTCCAAGCTATTGCAAAACAAGAAAACGAAGCCACTTGCTTAAAATCTCAACTAGAATGTGCCTTCCGAGTTCGTCAAATGCAGCAAGATCTGTATGAAGAACAAGAAAAAGAAATTCTCAAACTAAGGGAACAAATGGAAGAAGGAAGGAAAGATGAAGAAGTTTTGAAAAAGAAATCTCTAGAAAAGGAGGAACAACTTCAAGTTGAGGTAAATATCTTGAAAGGTAAAATAGAAGAAAAGGATAAGCTTTTACGATTTCAAGATAGTTCTAAAGTCTTGGATGATATTCTTAGTAATCAAAGGTCTCCTGCTATCAAGACTAGTCTTGGTTTCCATGAATCTGTTGAAGGTGAATCTAGTGAGGCAAGGAACTCTAAAGAGAAATCCAAAATGATCAACAAGGAGATGAAAGGTCAATCTCATCATCAACCAAGGAAAGAAAGTCTTCAAAGAAAATCTTTTACTCCTCCTATGAATAATGTTGAATGTTATGTATGTCATAATCTTGGACATGTTGCAGCTAGATGTAGAAGAAGAAGAGTTCAAGACTATTATGCGGACAGGTCATCTCAATCAAGGTACTTTAATGGATATTGCTTTGCTTGCAATATGTATGGTCACAAAGCTGCTGATTGCTACAGGAGGAATATGAAACATGTAAGATGTTATACATGTAACAAGCCTAGACATATAGCAAAGGAATGCAGGAACAAAGGATGGACATCACACCAAAAGGAGAAAACCTCATCACACTTAAAGATATGGAGGAAGAAGGAAGTACAGTCAGCACAATGTACTGAGACACAGCACAGCACAGACATATCAGACTCAGGGGGAGCTGAAAGTGTAAAACTTCAGTGTTCTGAATCTCATACGCAAGTTCCTTAAAGGGAAGTCGCGTATATACGCGAGTTAGACACTGCAAAGTCGCGTATATGTCAGTCTGAGGAAAAGCAGTGGGGACAGGCTCAGAAAAGGGATCTGATATGATTCAGTCCATTATTTGCTCTATTGGTTAATAGCTACAGTCTGCTAAGGATGTGTGGAAATGTTTTGTTACTTGTATGATGTTTAGAAGTGTTTTTGATCCTAACTTGAGGATGATGATGTTTTGATGCTTATTGCTGATATATGCATGATCAGATCTAACAGATGGCACTGGTTGAGGGGGAGCATATGCCTTTAGTAATTCATTGTTGGCATTATGGTTAATAATCCTTGGTGATGATTCTTATATGGCTAAATGATATATCTTGCTATGATGTGGTTGTGAGTTGTCTATGATAAACTCTCATATGATTCTTGAAGATACATAGAAGATGTTCAGATCAGATTTATGGTTGATTCTTTGATGATGCATGTATGGTGCTTACATGGTGATCTTCATAAGAACAAGGAGAAGTACAAAGCTTGAATACACATCTTCCTCACTTGATGATGAGTCACTTATATACTGCTGTTGTCATATGCATAAAGATCATACAGTTATGATGCAGGCACTCATGTGGATAAGGATTGTTGCTGTTGATGATATCAAGAAGTTTTGTCAAATGAGCTTGAGCTCAAGATACTTAGTGCTGACACATGGATGACTACTCAAAGTTGCTTTATTGGAGACATGGTGATGAGTTCTTATCTATATGATGATAGGTTGATACTTACATATGATGATTGATGCAGATGTTCCCATGAAATGATACTTGGATCTTGTAGATCTTGACGTTGATGTAATGGCTATAGTGGTTTCACATGTAATGTGAATGATTTGATGATGATGTTTAAAAGGAGGAGTTGACATCTATGTTCAGACATACCTTGCTGCAGGACATTTACAGGTTGTTGATATGGAAATTTGTGTACGCGTGTTGTTTAAAGGATATTCGCGTGCATATGCCGTTTTACAAGAGGATAGTCGCGTATACGCGTGTTGCGTAAGGGATATCCGCGTGTATACGCCTGTTTATATGTATACAGACGCGTATATTGAGTTTTGAAGGAAATCAGGAGAGACAGATGTTGGTTGCAGAAAGTCTGATATAGGTCTGACAGAGACCATTTGGCACAGGTTCAGGGGGAGCAGATAATCTTCCAATGATGCATTGTTGGCATTATCTCAAAGCTTTTGGTTCTAGTTCACAATTGGTGTTGATTTCAGGAGGAACAAAGGCGAAAGGAAAACAAAAGGATCTCTTGGTTGCTGATCTGAATTGTGATTGACAAGATGCTGGCGATTTTTGGTGACTTTCATAAGTTTTGGTCTAGTTCTTATGTCTCTATGTCATATATCTCTTTTGTGGTATCTCTTTCATGGTGTCAAGGTCATGTAACGGCCTATTTTGGTTTCCCCACTATGCCTGGGATGATTGATGCAATATGATTGGTTGTCATATGTAAACTTTTGATGTATCCCCACTTGGTTGGGTGGATGAGTCAATTTTTGTATATCCTCACTTAGTTGAGAGATGGATGTATGTATGAGTCTTTGGTGATAGGAAGGTCTTTTATGATGTATAGAGTCATGTTCTTCTTGAAGAACATCTTTTGCAGATCTTGCCTACAGTCAGGAAGAGCATGTACAACACACTTCAGCAGTACAGAGATTCAGCATGTACTCAGGGGGAGCATGGACAGATTAGTACACCTTGGCATATACAAAGGGGGAGACTATTCAGAGATTTCAGCAGGTACTCAGGGGGAGTATGGACAGTGGAATGATTCAGCAAAGGAAGAGAATATCTTGGTCCACCCTTTGCCCTTGATGTCAAAGGGGGAGAGTGATTTGGTGTTGTTGCCATCAAGTCCAAAGGGGGAGATTGTTGGCATTATGATGCATGTGTTGTACTTGATGGCAACCCTCTCATAGAAGAATATCTCACTTATGTATAACTGGATGAATCTTCAGACGAGATATCAGATGTGACCCATGGAAGAAGGCTCAAAGGAATCAAATGATAGTTCTAAGTGTGACAAGTTAGCTTTGCCATCAAGTCCAAAGGGGGAGATTGTTGGCATTATGAGACAAGTGTTGTCCTTGATGGAAAACCACACTGATGAGAAATCATAGTGCAGAAGGACAGCAGCAAGGAATTGATGATCAGACTATAAGAAGGAGAGAAAGTTAATACACGCAGGTTTGTCAAGCCCAAGTCGCGTGTACACGCAGGTTGGCTTCATTAAAAACGCGTGTATGTGGAAAACTCATTTTGGTCCATGGCGGTTAGTCCTTGGAAGTTGTGCCTATGGTTTTGGACCTTGGTGTCTCGACGGACGTGTTGATCCCTAGTTTTAAAGTTGATGGTATTGGATTTCTATGGTTGTGGCCCTTGGTATTGAACAAGGCCTAAGGTTATATAAGGAGAAGGAAATCATTAGGCAAGTGCATCTGAAATGTCTTGAATATCTGATGAAGCATTAGATCTAGTATGCAGGGTTATGGGTTGATGATGCATTGCTTGATCTGAGCTAAGAAGAGATCTCACCGGTTGATGGAGAACTAGATCTAAGGAGAGATCGGGATCAAATGGTTGAAATGAACTATCTTTATGATGCTTATTCTAGATCTACATACTGACGCATGTATTGTTATGAGTATGACTGATGTCTGGTACAGCTGCAAGTTATGAGAAATTATTTTTAGATCTGTACGCGGGTTGTCTTTGGTAAAAGCGCGTATACACGCGGGTTTGATTCATCTAAGTAGCGTATACATTGTAAAGCTTGATATTTGAAGTTGCAGATGGATCTGATGGTTATTACAGAGTTCTGTGTCTGCTCTGTGTTCTGGTGACTGTTGTTAACAGGGTTTCAGTGATTCAGGGTTTGATGATTGTTTTGAGCTTCAATGATAGTTATGGGTCCAGTATGAAAATTGGATGAAAAGTGGCCTTACAGATTATGTGTTGTGCTTCAGTGTATCCAGTCTGAAAATTGATGAAACGTGGTACCTGGAGGTGAGAAGATTGTAGGCAAGCACCTACGTACTAGTATCTAAGCTAGTACAAAAGCTAAAGGAGATCTTTGGAGCATTGTAGCAGGTAGCAGCCTGCGTACTAGTAAATGGATCGGCTATTACAAGAGCAAAGGGGGTTGTAGCTCCCGTACTGGTATAAGACTGCACCAGTACAAATATTGTAAAAGGATTTTCTTATTAAGAAGAAGATTGAGATGACTTGCAGCAGGTGGTTTTCACCCACATTGGGTTTCCACCTTATATCTTTGTGTTCATGTGTGTGGCTCTAGTGTGATGTTCTGTTCTGTTATTCTGCACCTGTTTACTGTTAATATGCTTAATAATGATCTGATGCATTTACTGAAGATTAAGCTAACTGAATTATAAGATCTCTGGATATACGCGAGTTTCATTAGACACAGTAGCGTGTACACGCGGGTTCACTTAATTTAAGTAGCGTATATGTTTCTGAGTATGAAATTGAAAAGTTTGATTGATCTGATAATACTGATTCACCCCCCCTCTCAGTATTATTTCCAACACTAAAAGTCATAAGTGCATTGAGAAGAAATTATTTTACATAGATTATGAAGAGGAGGAAGAAAAGGATCAAGAAACATCAAAAGAAGAGGATATACACCAGGAACCAACCCCAGAGAAAGATGAAATGAATCCGATCGTATCTTGTAAATAATTGGAAAGAATTACCACTCCTCAAACTCTGAAGATAGAGGGACATATCAAGAAGAAAAAGGTTCAAGAAGTGAAATATCACATTGAGAAAGAAGAAATGAATCTGACCATATCATGTAATGCATTGGCCAGAATTACCACTCCTCAAACTATTAAGATAGAAGGACATATGAAGAAGAAAAATGTTCAAGAAGTGAAAGATCACATCAAGCATCAAGAAATGAATCCGACCATATCTTGTAATGCATTGGAAGAAATTACCAATCCTAAAACTCTCAAGATAGAAGGACATATCAAGAAGAAAAAGATTCAAGCAGTGAAAGATCACATTCAGCATCAACAACAAGTTCTCCAACTTTTAAGGATAATGCCACTTTGGTGCGGAATCAAATGAAATAACATACATATCAACATCATAGTGAAAGAAGTTTTGATGTAGGGGATTGGGTATTTTTACGACTACATGTCAAGAAAGCTATTTATGAGAAGGAAATGTTGGCAATAACACATGCACTTAAGAAAAAGCGACCTTACCTAATGGGAAGACACTTCAAGGTAAAAATGGATCATGATAATCTTAAATACTTTTTAGAACAAATATTATCTTTAGAGGAACAAAAAAAATGGGTCACAAATATGTTGGGTTATGACTTTGAAATCATCTACGAAAAAGGGAAGCAAAATGTTGCTACAAATGCACTCTCAAGAAAGGATGAGGATGTGGAAGCATTGTTTTGTGTTATTTCTATTATCCAACTATATTGGATAAACGAAGCAAGGGATGAATTGAAGAAGGAAGAATTAGTGTGGTGACTCATTCAAAAGTTGTAGAAGATCCTAGTTCAAACAATATTGCCAGAACTTGACGAGGAAGGAAAAGTCATATTGGAACCTGTAGCAGTCATAGAAACAAGAACCTGATAGCTATGAAATCGATAAACTTCAGAGTATCTCATTAAGTGGAAGAACTTATTTGCTGAAGATTCCACATGGGAGGACAAGAATTTTATATAGAAGCATCAAGAACTACTCAAACGTTGAGGACAACACTTTTTGAATGAGAGTGGCATGTTAGGTCCCTATACTACTAGTATAACCCCTTATTGTTATTAGTGCAACCCCATTATTATATTGTTGTGCCCATGTAGTCCCCATATTGTTATTATTGTGCCCCATATAAGCCCATTATTGTTATTGTTTTGCCCTTACATTATTATTGTTATGTCAGCTCTGATTACATTATGACTCCTTAGACTCCTATATATAGAAAGGAGGTATTGTCATTTGTATCATCCAAGAATTGTTCATTTGTGTTATGTAAAGGAGGTTTCCCCCTCGAAGAAGTTTATTTTTAAGGCGTTTATCTCTCTTTTCTATCTTTTTGTGAGCTAGTTTCATAACACAATGATTATCTCAAAATAAATGAGAAAAAATTAAAAAGTGGAATTCTTCACAGAGGATAAATAATACTTTGAAAATATTTTAATCTTCACATTTTTTATTTTTATTTTTGAGTAGACTAATATATTATATTTTTGTTCAAGTATCGTTTTTTTCTACTATTATAGAATTAGCCACTATTGCAGAAACAACTTCAAGTTCAATTTAAAAATAATTCAAGTTATTTTTTACTATTTAAATTTTAGTTGATAAATAATAAGTTAAGTTCTGAAGATGGTATTGTTAAATATTTTATAATTAATAAGTTGTAAAACAATAATTTTATATATGAAAATTCCATTATTCTTAAATTTCACATTAAAAAAAAAGAAAATTAATTTTAACTTGTCATAATAAAAGAGATAAATAAATTTAACCCTTGAATATGAGATATTTGTTTACAATTCCTATTAAAAGTAGTATCGAAAAATCTAATAAAAATTTTGGTTGATCTACAACCTTGGAAGCAACCACTTATATTAAGGGATCGAAGGATACAACTACAATGAATCTAGAGTTTCACGCTTGCATACCAGTGAAATGGAAAATAAAAGCATATGAATTATACCAACCTATAAATTTATAAAAAATTGAGAGATGAGCATAGAGATTCCATAATACAACACAAATCTCACTTCATATTTGATCAGTAGAGGTACAAATATATAATACACATATTATTGACTTCGAGACAACTAGATCATCATTACAACTCACACATTGGAAACAAGACTGAGTCCTAGTAACTCCTAATCACTACTACACATGACATCGAAGCATTACTTCCAACACCATCCCATAATGCTTACATGGAAAACATATTACAACAATAAATAAATATATGTTTGACCAGTCTTCATGAGCACCCACACCTGATCTGGAATCTTGCAAACGCTATTGTTTCACGAACACATCTTCGACTTGTCACTTGTCCTCCATTTAAAATGCAACCACCTCTGACCATCGTTGATGAACATTGTGGGATCAACAATATTGACAACTCGGTGCATAAGGGCTTCCGCGATAAGAGTCGTCAAGTAATGAACCATCCTAAGGACCAACCATCACCTGTTGGATATTTCTCTTTCAACTATCCATGAGTTGATAGGATGGAGGTATAGATACTGAATATGCTCAAGAGTTTATCAAACAACTTGACCTTACACAATAATTGATGTTTTAGACACTGGGGCTTCCAATTTAAGAACCACCAAGCCTTTTTATAACCAAAATTAGTAATGCACAAGAATTGACATTTTGGACATCGGGGCTTCTAGTTTAAGAACCACCAACTCTTTTAATAAAAACACCATAAACACCAACACCATCTCTCACACTCTTTTTATTTTTAATAATAATAGATATATAACCACACACAATATATTAAAACCAAATCTTGGACCAGAACTCGCCCAAATATTGAAGATTTGGAGACAAAATATTTGTTCTTCTTTTCCAAACTCGTGATCCAATTCCTTTGCCACCACTCTAGAGCTCTTATGCAAACCAAATAAACTACAGATCTATGCTAGCCTCCATCAATAAGCAAATTCACTACAGATCCTGGATTCGAAATTTACCATTCTACCATCATTACTTTTATTCCTCCATGTCATCCATTTTGAATATCGGGGGCTTAAACCAGTTAACTCAGACTGAGAAAAAATTGCATGGCCTTTGGAGTCTTAAGGAGGACGTAGCGAGCACAAATACTAGGCGAACTATTTCCCATTTCCTGGAGTTAGATATGTTGTTATTAGGTGTCACATAAATGTTTATGTGCCCAGATCTAAGAAATACATGATATTTTGATAGTACTCGGGTTAGAAAGTCCATTCATATCCTACAATACTGCCATGGACGCCACCACTTTGCAAGCACTTTATAGGACTAATCGTCATGCAAACTTCTGAGAAACCATGAATCTCCTTATAATTGCATCTGATTGACAATGTTGAACACATGCAATTTATGAAGAGTTGAAGACCTAATGGACAAGGCTGAGGTAGCATGTGCTTCCACTGTTAAAGTAGGGGAATTTTGAGGTATTAAATGGGCCTCCTAAGGAAATTATAAAATAATAGTGGAAATAAAAAATAATATTAGATTACATCATCAAATTTTAGAGGGAAAAAAGAAAAAACTGTTTTTTCAACTCGTATATTCAAGCTATCTCCCTATGGGTTTACTCAGCGGAAACACTCATTGGATGCATAATTTGATTCCTCATCCAAGGAGTACCCTTGTTTCATACTTTTGATGGACCCTGCTACACAACAAATGAGAAATACATTAAAAACGTGACTGCAATCAGATTTTTTCATGTATTTCTCATTTTCCGTATAGCAGGGTCCATCAAAAGTATGTAACATGGGTACTCCTTGGATGAGGAATTATATTTTTCATCCAATGAGTACTCTCACTTAAAATTGGAGTAAAACCTTAGGGAGATAAGTTGAAAATACGAGTTGAAAAAGTAGTTTTATTATTTTATTATTTTTTAATCTTTTTACTTTTTTACTCCAAAAATGGTGAATCATCCCCCATGGTTGACATCACCATATTGAATCCTATTTGTTATTATAAACTGTATTTTGGTTGTACATTTTTCTTAGGAGACCCATTTTAGACCTCAAAAGTCCCCTAAAGGTTGCGATCTTTGACACAAATCGAAATTGATGCTTGACCAATGGGATCATCCAATGAGGTTGCAGCCGCGGGAAAATTTACTACATACCAAAACACTCTCCATAATTTTGCAGTCAAATTTATACACAAAATGATCTAGCAGGTTTACGCCAAGTACATAAAACAAATATAAGATTTGCTACTAATGCACCACGATGAACCATAGAAACCATAAAATTTGAACAACGTCCTCAAGACTGGGATTTTGGAATGAATGGCCAACCGATGAAGGAGAAGGAAGACATATTGATCCATATGTTTGGATTGTAATCCAAAGGTTTCGGTAGCAGTTTCTTTTAAATTTCCATGCGCCAATATTGAGGGAGTGACCTAGACAACACAATCACACCTAGATTTACACTGTACGTAAAACATTAAAAAAAAAAAAACAAAACAAACAAAGAAACAAACAAAAAAACAATATTTTCTACCATACCGAAATCCACACACTCTTATACTAATCTATTTATAGATAAACAGTTCTCAGATATATTCCATTTCCTTAAGCCCACCCGTGAGGGAGTGAGGCTCCGATTAGCTCTCATACCATATTAGAAATTGAGAAATGAGCAGAGAGATTCCATAATACAACACAAATATCACGTCATGCTTTATTGATCAGCACAAGTACAAATATATAATACACATATTACTCACTTCGACACAACTAGATTATCATTACAACTCACACATTGGAAATACGACTCACTCCTCATAACTCCTAATGACAACTACACATGACATGGAAGCATTACTTCCAACAAAATCCTCTCAAATGTCGAAAAGAAAATCATATGAATTATACCAACCTATAAATTCTCCCAATGTTAAATTCAAAGCAATAAGAAAAAAAAAATCCCTTATATCACGTTATGATCCAAAAACTGCAACAACAATTTAATCCCTTTTGAGTGCTTCACAACTGCAATCTCTTTAGTTATTTTTTTTTCATTTGTTAGTGCCATTTATTTCCCTATCATTTTTGTAATACACGTGGTGTAGTTTCCATATTTATGTCCTTATATATTACCTATGTGATGTTCAAAGTTTTGAAAGGGCTAAGACACTATGCCAAATGGCATTTCATTGTGACATGTGGACGTATGAACATTGCTATGAAGAATCGATTGGAAATATGGTTTTTACAAAATACCATGAAACCCTATGATAATTAACAGCATAAATGTATAATATGAGTCAGTGAAACAAATCAATTTCAATTAGTAATGAGTTTGATGGTGGTTTAGACTTGTATTAATTGCTAGGTAACTAGTTATTATGTGTAACTTTTTAAAGAAAAATGGGTCGTTCAGGTATCAATAAGGGCTGAATTCTTCACAAGATCGGCTATATGAAATAATTATTTTCCTATTTAGAGTAATCGATTATTATTTATTATAAAGATAACCAAAATTATTAAACAATAAATTCAATTATAAGTCTTTGATACATGAAGCATAGTAGCATTTTTCCTAATGGTTGGTTATTTCAATGAAATAAAGATATTTTTTAGTCAAATTTTTTTTATCATGATTACATATAAATTATTAGATAATAAATGTCATAAGAAAAACAAAAATTTCAAACGAAGTTTAAATGATGTTATTCAAAAACATGTTTTACATTTTGATGAAACATATAAACGAAATGAAAAAGGTAAGCATATAAATGAATGAGTTTGGATATTATGGTTTCTTTTTACAACTAAGAAAAAAAAATTAAATAAATGTCTGAAAAAATTCGTTTTCAAACCAAAAGCCATGAGAAATAAAAACCATCATGGTTACACTTGTATGTGTCATGTATTCCCAAGGAAGGATCGTTATAGAGGAGAGGAGGGGGTCGTTAACTAAACATAGAGTGTTATTAACAAAACATAGAGGTGAGAAAAGAAACATGAATGCATTCTAAGTCAATAGAACACAGAAAAAAATAAGATCACCAAAACCTATGTTTTTTATCTGAATAATTAAATGAAATTCTGTTTTGTTAAACATACACGGAATGTGGAAGATAATCGTGTGTTACATTATTACTCACATGATGTACATTTATAATACATTTACATGACCATTGGATTCCATATTCCAAGGTATCTTGGACTTCTTTTGACTCCTCACATTTGAAACCAACCCTTAGAGGATTAGGTTTCCAACATTCCCCCCTTAATATGAAGGGGTATGTATGATTCCAAGAAGCTCTGTAATACAAAATGTGCAAAACTATGCATGGAAACACTAGGTTGAATGTGCTATGTGAAATTTTGGTATAAGGTGGTGGCTTAAGAATGACCACCAACACTAGAATGCTTAATGAAATTCCTGAAACTCTTCCAAATCTAGCAATAAATTGATGTCTTCTACCAGAGGAAGTTATCCTTAATGTTTTAAAGAGGGAGACCTTCAACCTCGAAGAAGGGAGGTCTACAACCTATGTTAAAAAGGGAGAACCTCAACCTGTAAAGGGAGGTCTCAACCTACAGTGGTTTAAGGACGACCACCAACTCTGGAATGCTTAATGCAATTCCCATAACTCTTCCAAATCTGGCAAGAAGTTGAAGTGTTCTACTAGAGGAAGTGTCCCCAACTATTTGAAGAGGGAGAATCTCAACCTCGCATAGATGGTTTAAGGCTTCCCACCAACCAAAGGCATGCTTAAGGGAATCTCTATATAGGGCTAGAACTTTGAATCTGGTATGGTAGGTTATGGCTAAGGATTACTTGAATTTATGTGTTCTCATTACAACCCTAAATTAGGCTGCAGATTCAGGTTGTGGCTCAAGCTCGCTTGATGTGGCTTTGAATCTTGTATATGACCATCACTCCCCCTATTAGATACAAGGTAAGATGATGGTGAAATCTCAACTACAAGATTGTTCAATACTTTAGAGCAAGTTCTGACATGTGACTAAAATATCTTCTTGGTTGTTGAAGCCCATTTCCATGAAGTGATAATCTTTGTTCGTATAGGAGGCCTTTTTTTGAAGCATTTGTTTTAGTAATGAGTGGTTTTATGACATGCTCACATAGATGAAGATCAAAACAATGATATTTCATATGGCCAACTCAGTCACATTGCTGGCATCTAACATTTTTTTGTTGCTGCTATGGAAGATGAGCATAATTTGGAATGCCTGAAAGTGAATTGTCATGAAGGAATCCAACACTCTAAAACTGAATGAACCCTGAGTAATATGGAATATGAAAGGAAACATCCTTGTCATATCCAAGACCAATTTTGTGCTTTTTATCGAAAAGCTCTTCCCAAGGTCTGATGATGAGCTTGGGAAATACAGATTAAACTTTTGCATCTGCATGCAAATCTACTCTTGAACTAGGTACTGAATGTGAATCAACCTTAACTTTATATTCTTGCTATTTTAGGAGACTGTCTCAATGTTCTGAACAGAAACAAGTTCAAAATGATCACTCCACTACTGTAATTCTTCCTGTTGAAGCTGAGATTCATGCTTCAAAAAATCTATTTTTTCTTGTGTATTCTGCATACGGGTTTTAATATCACAAAGAGTATTCTTTCTTATTTGCACTATATCATGATCGGTGGAACCTATTCGAGTTTTCAAGAACTCTAATAACTCATTAATTTTGGTCATTTTCTTAACAAGTCAATCTTATGAAATAAGGGGTGGCATCTTCTCAATGGTGCATATATTGAACATAATGCATTACATGTGATAGTGCCAATGCTAATAAAGGCAATGCTCGTAAAAAAACTAGTTCAGACTAGTGAAGGATAACCTTTATTTGGTTCTTTCAAAGTTACTTTTTAACACTGAAGTGCACATTCCTCTTATGAAATCCTTCACATCTATTCTTAAATTTAGTGGCTGGTAGATCAATTATATAGGTATATGGTAGCTATATAAACAACATAAGTTTATAAACGATAGCAACAATATAAACAACACATAGAGAATGAATTAAGACACATAAAAAATTCAACCTATGTGTACCACACATTCTCACATACCGAGCTCAAGTTGAGGGTGTTGTTGCCCCACTGAAATTCCTCTTCTACTCATTTGTGTCTCAGCCTCTCATGCAAGAAAATGATTTCAAGCATTGTTTGGCTCTAAATCAATAATTTTTACATTGAATGAAATGTGAGATACATATGAATAATCCAACCATGACACACAATATCATAACACCAATAGATTCAAATAGGGCCCGCCTATTATCTCAATTGTACATGAGTCCCCCTCATCCTCTACGTAACAACTCACCCCATAAAATCTAATTTATATAGAAAGTGGCTACAGACATGGATTTACCGCTTCCACTTCTCCTCCACTCTCCATGATTTTTGTCGTTTTGGAAAATATATTTGCCCAATACTTACATCTCATTAACCGTTCTTGGCCAGAGTTCCTTCTCCACTAAGAAACAAAACACACACAAAAATTTAGCTTTCACCAATGTATTGTTGTGTGGAAAAAACCTTTAGCAATGAGGGTGAGAGCCCACATGCAGAAGTTTCTTATCTATCTACCCATCTCCACAAAACCTCAGCTTTACCAACCATTTTACTGGATTTCCATGCTCTTTTCACGGGTTTCGGTTGCAATTTATTTTATTATTTTCTCTCCCTTTCCATCTTCAATGAATAGTTAAATGGATTGGGACACAAAATCAGGCACACTGTACATTGTGTCACAGAGACTCTCTGAATTGATATTCACATTTTCATTCTAATTCAAGCCAAAAATTTTGGTTTATGTTTGGATCTTGATTCCTATTCGGTGATGCATTTTGATATAATGAAAGACTTTTATGCTCTTGTATATGTGCTTGGAGTGTTCTACTGCAATAGATTTGTAGACCAGTTTATAGCTAGCTACTTTACTGGATTCATTGCTCTTCTCTGGTGAGACACAATGCTTCCTCGTAGCGTGACTTCTCATGAAATCAACTCACTTGTCTCATATAGTGATACTAAGAATTGTAACAATGCATATTCTAACTGTACCCAATTCACGTGAATAGAAGCAAATCATTTCTCTCTTATAATTTTTTGGCATATTTGATGATGTAGAGAGGTTCCTCAATGCTCCAACCTTCCCTTATGTGTGTAACACGAAGACTAGGATTCAAAATTTATTCTTAACACTTTGCAGGGGTGCTTACGAGTAGCTATCCTTTCTGATTGAAGGAAACTATTGATGGTGTAAGCCCTTCAAATTATAATCCCTTGCTACAACAATCCGTTTATGAGAAAGCTGGGACGATTGCAACATAATGCACAACCTCATAATGCACAATCTCTCAATTTCTTGAACTCAAGTAGTGTGCCTACTCTATGGACGATGTAAAGAGAAACTACCAAGGACAGAGCTAAGGAGACTCTAAGCCTGGAAAGGTTAGATAAATTGTTGTAAATACACTGGGCATATAAAAATAGCTTATAACAGTTAGAAAGCAAATCTCAGAGGGACAGAAATATTCAAGGTAGAATCAGGTATTGACTATCACGCATAGAAATGATGGGTCAAGGATGGCAGGACTAAAGCAGGGCATGAATTCGCCTGCAGTTCTGATACCATGTTAAACATACATGAAATGTGAAAGATAATCGTGTGTTACCTTATTATTCACATGATGTACATTTATAATACATTTTACATGAACCTTGGATTCCATATTCCAAGGTCTCTTTGACATCCTTTGACTCCTCACATTCCACACCAACCCTTAGAGGATTAGGTTTCTGACATCTTTCTAAACTAAATTTTGAAGAATTAATAAATGAAATTCTTTTTCTAAAATATTTTTAAGAAATAAGTTTCTTATGCTTTTCCTAAAGGATCTTTGCTTCAACTAATTTTTTATTCAACTCATGATTAATCATTGTCAATCTGAAGATCTAAAAATATCTAATAATATTAATATTATTATGGTTTAGAATTCATTTACTAATATTAATAAAGTTTGATAAAAGTTTATTTTATATATTTTATATATTAATACAAATAGTAACACATGTTAATCGTGATTAACTTGGTCAACCATAAGTCAATAATGATCAAAATAAAGCATTATGTTCAGTATGCATATAGTTAACAATAGATATCATGCTTAACATTCCTATCACATACTCAAACATAGTTAACCTTTATAGATAATGTTTAAACAATCAACTATGGTCAACCTCAATCAATAATATGTTTAACATAGTCAACAAACAAAACCAACATCAGAAGATAATGCAAACAAATTGACATTACAATGTGATTAACATAGTAAAATATTCTCAACCTTTGTATACCTTTATAGTCAATATCTAAGTATTAAATGTTAATTTCAAGTAATCAATTATAGTCAAACTTAGTTAACCATGCTCGATGATAGCCGATATTACTAAATCATAGTCAAAGTTTAAAATTATTTAACAGTATTGATATTAATATTGATAAAGTTTATTAATTAGTTTTAATAAGGTATTATATTGTTAGATGATCCAAAAATAAAATATTATCATAGGTTATAAAGTTAGAATAAAATAATTATTAATTTAATATTTTAAATTAATAATTATTAATATAGAATATTTAATTATTAAATGTAGACATTTAGGATTATAATATTGTTGTAAAAAGATATGACTCTACAAATGTGTCGTATCTTAGGCTCTAATATAGGAGAATTGTTAGTAAGTTGTTTAAATAGATTTTATTGTAAATGGACACTTGTTATTTTATAAGTGATCCATAATTAGAGGTAGTTAGGACATCAAGCTTATAAATAGCTCATTGCAAGAGTGTTTTCTTGTTCGGGCGTAAACTCTTGCAAAATTCCAGATGTAATTTATTTTCTTATTAGTAATATTACGTGTCCGAGGACACTTCTGCCATTATTGTGGTATCAGGGCTCCAGTAATGTTGTAGCTGATGTGAGGAGGAGATTCGAGCTCTATAGGCACGTGGAAAACTCTATTAATTTGGTCAGTTAATATTTGGTATCTATATTTTTTTTTCTTGAAAAGAAATTTAATTATATCATTGATTTTAGATTGAGTTGAAAACAATGGATTGCCTTCCATAGTAGGCATTCATAAGTTTGAGAAATTGAATGCTCCTCTTAATTCGAAAAAAAAAAGTTTGCGCAATTTGGGTACTGTAAAGTATTACTTTTATTTTCGATTGGAGCCCACATTTTTCTTACAGTTGTGCTTGAAAAATTCCCAACATTCACTAGGTGCTCTTGCCCAAGAAGGCTGGAGAAAATCCTGGGTTTCATGATTTTGGTATCTTTTTGTGTGACTTTGATGCTAATGTTGTAGCCTTCGAAGGTTTTATGGGTTACAATACCTGTATGGCCATGTTACTCCTTGTTTCGCTGGCGTGGAATTGATCTGGAGACTGGTGGTGATTCCTATCATTGCTACAAGAAGGTTGAATACTATGAAATATTGCAAGCATTGCATGATTTAATTCGTAAATTAGCCGAAACAAAGATAAAATGTGACAGATTCAGCATAAGGAGATTGATTTTTCATTAATGTAGCCTCTTTTTGTAGAAGTGATTGTTAAGATCTGCGATCAATGAGGTTGCCATGGAGAGAGCCAATGATTATAGTGATGATGTCCATCTGTTTTGGCACCCCCAAATCAAACAGGCCCAGGTTCGAACCTCAAAAATTGGATTAGAAATTTTGACTGATTAGGAAAGGAAGACAAAGATTCTTCAAATATTTTCATGATTATATTCACTCTGGTTGCTGGAATAAGCGGATTCCTATTTGGATTTGATATTGGTGAGATTTTATTCTTCTTCTCTAGCATCCCCACGGTGGTCCTCTGATCCTAGTTTCTTAAGGCATTCCAGGCTTTATCATTAACATAATTTGGTGCAAGTCCTACTTCAAATGTTGCATTAGTTGTGGACCAACCTATTTCCTCTCCATTCAACTGCTCGTTGTTTCACTTAGTTGTTTCAACAGCTCGTGCCGAGGAAAAGGACAACAATCTTCTACATTTAGTAGTGTATTTGAGATTGGCCAGGCCAGAAAATTTGGTGAGTCGTGCATTTGCAATTATGAAAACAAAAACAAACAATATTGAAGTAAAGTCACAAGATTTCTCTCATGCGGAGCAGTATCTCTCACAATATCTCTCACGCAGCAGCGCCAAGCGACATCTCTCAAGCATAGCGACTCTCACTAATCAAAAACTATGTTGAAAGAAATTGTGGTACATCCAAGACAAAGACATTGTTTTAATGCTTTAATAGCTCCATGCATGCGTAGTATTATTCTTTTTGTAATGGTTTAATAAGAAGAGTAATTTTTGGAATAATTTTTTTTGGAGTAATAAGGAAACTTAATCAGGAGATAAGTTTTTTTTTTTTTTTTTTTGCAATGGAGAGATAAAGTTTTTTTTTTGTAGTGGAGAAATAAGGTGAGTTGGGTAATTTCTCAAAGAAGTGATTTTTATTTAAAAATATGTAAATTTGGGTTCATCACATTGCAACTAAAAGTAATTTTACTTTGAAGGGGGGTGACAATTTTTTTTTACCAAGATTTGCAAGAGCATTGTAAAAGTCAAATTTTGAAAGTTACCTTGTAAATATTTGAGAAATTGACTAGAGCCAAGTGCAAAGCTCAGTCATTTTTCTCCTGTTTCAATGACTGTACGAGGGTCAAGGACAAGCTCGATAGATTGTTTTTTTTTTCTTTACGTATTCTGTTGCATGTTGTGTTACCCATCTTGATTTTTTTCTGAGCCTGATTATTGGCGTGAACCTTCAACACTACAACGTCAAAGTTGATTAATTTGTTTTCTAATTCCAACAAACTTGAAGGCACAAAAGCTTACAAAAAATGGCAACACCTCATCGAAAGTACTCTCATTTATAATGAACTTTGGCATGATATATGTGATGGTGATATTAAGCCAAATAATCCCACAGATGCAGTTGCACTAGCAAAATTGGAAGTTAAGAATGCCAAAGCATTAGCTCTCATTAAATATTATGTTAATGATGAAATGTATGTCCATATAGTAAATGCTACAGATGCATGGTCTTCTTTGTGATTTTTTAAAGACTTCTTTGATATTCAACCTGAATCAAAGAAAGTTGATCTACAATTAAAATTGTTGCAACAAAAATTGATTGAAGCAAGTGATGTCCTTGAATACATCTCCAAACTTAAGAATATTAAGCAAGAAATCATTAATGTTGGTTTTCAAGCAGTAGATGATATTTTTATGGTCACAATTTTAATTCCTGGACTTCCTTCTTCCTACACACATTTTTTGGAAACTCTACAATTAATTGGAAAGTTAGAGAAGCTGATGTTTGATGAGCTCTATGAAATGTTGACCCAACATGATAAAACCTTTGGGAAGAAAAATAAAGTTGGTGAAGATGTCTTTTTCACAGAGGCCAACACTAGTACATCATTAACTAACAGTTCTAGAAGCAGAGGAAGAGGGAATTTCAATCAGAATCAAGTAGGGCATAATGTATAAAGTCATGGTCGAAGCCAAAGCAAAGGAAACAACATTAACAATGGCAACAGTTCAGGCAGGAGTAATTTTCAAGGCAGAGAAAGCAATTAAATAAGAGGCTATTTTCAAGGAACAGGCTATTTTCAAGGAAGAGGAAATAATCATGGTAGAGGACAACATCAAAATAGAAGTCAAAGTAGAGGCAGAGGAAAATTTCCAAGAAGATGAAGAGACTTAAGTCAAATTGTATGTTGAAGATGTCACAAATTTGGACATTATGCTGAAGGTTGTCAAAATTCTATTGATAAAATACCCAAGTTTCATTCACACCTAGCACAATTTGCAAATGATAAAGACAATGATGGTTCAAAATATGTCTTTACTTCTTCGCCGACATTACAACTTTCCTCCTATATTAAAAGTGATTATGAAGATGCTTGGATCTTGGATTCAGGAGCAACTTAGCACATGACTTCTCGACAAGACTTCTTTTGCAATTTTCAAGATTGCCAACTTAATTCCATCTTTCTTGCAGATGATAAAAAACATACTCCTTATGGAAAAGGTTCCGTTAAAGTTTCTTTCCCTGGCATTGGAGAAAAAATGATTTCAAATGTATGGTATGTACCAACCTTTAAGAATAATTTGTTATCTTTATTCACGATTTGACAAGCAGGACATCAGGTAATTATGGAAGATGGCTTAGTTAATATTAATTCAGTCAAACAGAGCTTGCAAACTATGATGACAAGTTATGAAGATGGAAAATTGTTAAGGATGAAAAGGATAGTTATTCCAAGGCATTCTGACTTTGTAGGGGCAATGACTATAGGGATTTCACCTATAATATTGTGGCATGTAAGATATGGACATTTAAACTTTGAAAGTCTTTCTCAGTTGCAAAAAAAATGGATGGTTAAGGGACTCCCAACTTTCAAAAAGGAAAATGCAAAATGTGAAGCTTACATTTGTGGAAAGCAAAGTGGGAAAGTTTTCGAACAAGTTCTTGGCTTGTAAATAGGCTGTTGCAACTAGTTCACAGTGATGTTTGTGGACCACTACAAACTTCACTAGGTGGTTGCAAATGTTTCTTACTATTCATTGATGATTTCAGTAGAATGACTTGGGTTTATTTTTTGAAGAAAAAGGCAGAAGCATTTGAAAAGTTTAAAATTTTTCGCCAACTTGTTGAAAATGAAGTCAAAGAAAAGATAGGGACTCTCGGGACAGATAATGGGGGAGAATTCACTTCAAATGAATTCAAAACTTGTTGGAGCGATAATGGCATAAGAAGAGATCTTACAAATGTTTACAATCCAAAAAAAAATGGAGTAGTAGAAATAATGAATGGAACCTTATTAGGAATGGCGAGATCCATGTTAACTTTCAAAAATTTAAGTCCAACATATTGGGCAGAAGCAATTCATAGAATTGTCTACTTAAGAAACAGATCTCCAACTGCTTCTTTAGATGGAATCACACTTGTTAATAAAGTCCCATAATAAGGCTTATATTTAATAATATTTCAATACTATTTAATATTTAAGTCTAAAAATAATTAATAAAAATATTATTATTGTTATTAGTATTCATATTAATAAAATTTATTAATAATATTAAAATTAATATTTCTAAATATTGTTTAATATATATATATATATATATATATATATATATATATATATATATAAAATAAGGTTTAAGGTTTACATAATAATTTTTTCAATATTTTATTTTTAATACAACTTTTATCAACGATATAACCATACTCAATAATGGTTAAACCAAATCAACTATTTTCAACCATGGCCACTATGGTAATCCATAATCGACATGATCAACAACATTCATTTGTAATTAAACATTAATAACCATGAACATCATTGTCCATCCATAATCAACCATAGTTGACCATAGACAACCATGTTTAAAATTGACAGCACAATATGACAAATAAATATTATCGTCATGTATCAAATTAAAATCAACATCACAATCTAGTACACAAAAATTTGCATCACAATGCGATGAACACAAATTGACATCACATGTGTTGAGCAAGACACCATGCTACATGATGATAAACAAAACTCAACAACATAGTATGATGAATAAAACAATCAAGGTCACATTATGACAAAACAAATTCACACAACGATGTGATGAATAAATCGCAATGTTGCAATACGATGATATAGTCATAGATAGTCAACCCTCGTAGTTAGTCTTTCTATTCAATATTTAAATAGTTAAACATAATCAATAGTAGTCAACATTTTTCACCTATATTCATCCTCAGTCAACCATATTTGACCATATTAAACAATATTCAATCAAGGTTTACCATCATCAACCTTAGTTAACCATAAACAATCTTACTTAATCATAATCCACATTTAAAATTGTTTAATAATATTAATATTAATAAGGTTTAGAAAGGTTTAATAATAAGGTTTATTAATAGCATTAATATTGAGTTTTATTAATAAGGTTTTACTAATACGATATTATATTCAATAAGGTTCATAATAAGATTTACATCGCATGTGTTGAGCATAATTATCACATCACATTGTGATGAACAAAACTCAATATCATAGTATAGAAAATAAAAGAATCATTGTCGTAATATCAAAAAAAGAATCTACGTCAAAATGTGTCAAACAAAAAACATCATAATATGATGAACTCGAATCAACATCACAATGTGAATAATAGAAAGATGGTGTTGAACTATAACAAATAAATAACAATGTTACAATATGATGACATAGTCTTACATATTCAACCTTTGTAGTTAATGTCTATAGCCAATGTTTAAATAGTCAACGATAGTCAAACTTAGTCGACCATAATCAATGATAGTCAACTTTGTTTACCTATAGCATCCTCTATCAACCCTAGTCAACTATATTCAACTATAGTCAACCCAGTAAGTCTTAGTCAATTACGCTCAACCTTCATCAACCTTAATAAGTTATAATCATGGTTTGAAATTCTTTAATAATATTAATGTTAATACTCACGAGGTTTAAAATGTTTAACAATAATGCTTATTTATAACATTAATATTAAGGTTTATTTGTAAGGTTCAATAAGGTTTTACTAATAAAATATTATATTTAATAAGGTTTCATAATAGGATTTCACAATAGGATTTACTAAGGTTTATGTTGAATAAGATTAAAGGTTTATTTAATATTTAATTTTAAAAAGAATTAATAAAAATAAAAATATTTTTAAAGTTATTATTAATGTTTTATTTATAATATATATTAATATTAAGGTTTTGAATAAAGTTTAACATTTTAAGTTATGAATAAGGTTTAATATTTAAATTTAACAAGATTGATGGCGTGTTTAATATTTAAGTGTTTTCAATATTTAGTTTTTAATATAACCTTTATAACATTTCTTAATAGTGAAATGTTATTAAGTTATGGTTAAATTAACTCAAATATTGTCAACGATGGTTTCTATGGTTAACACTTTCATCCATATTTATATAAATTTAAGCATTGACAACCATGGTGAATAATGTTCACACATAGTCAACCATAGCTGACCATAGACAACTATGTTTAAAAATTGACATTGTAATATGAGAAATAAATATCAATGTCACAATGTATCAAATAAATATCAACATCTCAGTCTCATGAACAAAAATTGGCATCTAAATGTTATGAAAAAACTTGACATCACATGTTATGAGAAAAAAAATCACATGAAAATGTGACAAACAATGACCAACATTATAATGAAACAAAAAAAATATCAATGTTGTAATGTGATTAAAAAAAATCAATGCATGGTTGACCATGATTAACTAAGGAATACAATACTTAGTCATAGTTATCTATTTTAATATTAGTCAACGATAGTCAACCATGGGCAATCATAGTCAACAGTAGTCCCTTTGTCAACCATGAGCAAGGATGGTCATCTTCAATCAATCATAATCACCATATAGTCAACCATGGTCAATCATTATCAACCTCGGTTGACATGAGCATGCATGGTCATATTTTATCAACCATAGTGACCATACTCAACCATGGTAAACCATCGTCAACAATTGCCAACCAGAGTGAAGGTGGTCAACCATAGTTGGCTATGGTCACCATGATGTACTATGGTTAACTATAGTTCTCCATAGTGAACTATGGTAGTATGTTGGTAACTATGCTCAACATGGTCGACCATCATCAACCATAGTTGTCTTTGATCACCATGGTTAACCATAGGCATTGATTGTCAATTCTGATCAATCATGACCAAACATTGTCATCTATGGTTGACTATGGTAAACTTTAGAAAATCATGGTCGACCCATGCTCAACATGGAAAACTATGGTCAACCATGGTTAGAATGGTCGAATGCTCAACCAAGGTCGCCATCGTAAAAAATGTTCAATCATGGTGATCCATTATCAACATGGAAAACCATAATCTATGATAGACAACTATGGTCAACCATTATCCAATTGGTCAAATCATGTTCATCTATTGTTAATATCGTCAACCATATTTAACATTCCCAAACAAAATCAACCATACAATATTATGGTCAACCATGGTTAAGGATAAACAATTATAATTTTTCATAGTCAACTATAGTTCGTTTTGAACAATTGTGGCCATCCAGTTAATGATAATACTAACAATAATAAACCCTTGTTAACCATAAATTGAACATATTTAGCCATAGTCAACCATGGTCTAATAATCCTTCCCATTTACAATGACTATTTACTAGCACAACCACGTTATTAAATGTGTAAGGTATATGTAGATCAACATCATTTTTCACCTTTTATATGCTAATCAACATATAAAATGATGGTTATAAATGTATATCAACCACATTTTCTATTGTGATTGTGTTCATTATGATAATTTGAATTTTTTGGTTGTGTATAGAATATCTTATAGAATATGGTTGGCACACAAATCCTCCACAATTGGAATCGAGGAATTACCTTTACATATTTGGATATGACATGAATAAGGTGGTTATTTCAATGTCCATTTATTTTTTTGTGTCTTAAATATTATTTTGGTAAATAGATTTATCTATCTTAGTAGAAACAAAATTTTTTAAACTGTGATTTAGTAATTTATTCATGATTTTTTATTATTAATTTTATTTTAAAATGTAAAGATAATATTATCAAATGTTATCTTTAACATGTAATTTAACGCTTTTTCGAAATATTAATGAATATATATATATATATATATATATATATATATATATATATATATATATATAAGTTGATTTTGAATCCTATTTGACTGCTTGCACTAGATGAATGATGTGCATTACTTTCAAAGTAATTAGAGTAACGGTGTGCATTGATTTAATTGGGTACATGAAGTAATTATTGATGACATGCATTAGTTTTTGTATTACAATAATCATCAACATAGATCCATATTAAATAGAAGTGAGTAAGAAAGATCTTGGATCCTTCTTCATAATCATCCTAAATACATCGTAAATGGAAATGAACAACAAAGAGAAATTTGATAGAGAAAGACCCATGAAATGACAACTAAGGATGCATTGGTTTCAATGTAGGAATTGATTTTTAATTTGAAGTAACTAGACGTATGATGTGAATTACTTCCAAAGTAATTATATTAAAAGCATTCGTTTATTTTGGTGTATGCACAAAGTAATTATTGACAACATCCATTAGGTTTTGTCTTACAATAATTATCAGCCTAGGTGCACATTAAATAGAAATGGATAATAAAAATAAATTCAATTCAGAAAGGAAAAAGAAATGAAAATTAAGGAGTTCCAAAAACAAAGGGAGAAGCAAAGATTAGATAAAAATATGTAGTCACAACAAATGACAACTCGACAACAACAAGAACAAATGAAAGAAAAAAATGAACAAGAAAGAGCATGTCAAAGAGAGTATCAAAGCACATCTCAACAAATAAGGTCTTAACAAATGGAAATTGAAGAATGCCAAGAGTAAAGAACATAAAAAAATTCACAATGAAGAGGAAATCAACAAAAAAATAGAGAGGAAATGATAACTCGAGAGCATGAAGAATAGTGAAAATGAAAGGATAAACACCAAACAGCATATTGGAAAATACAGAAACCTTCAAGAAGCTCAAACATAACACAAGATGCAAAAGAAAATACTATGAAAATAAGATGTTTATATATATATATATATATATATATATATATATATTCTCAAAATCAACCTTTAACTCTCATTTATATGAATATCAAACATCGAAAATTTCATGATAGGGTTTATCGATAAGCTCAAGTTCAAATTTGTCATGCGTGTGAGAAGCAATATGCTCAAATTTATGTGTTTAATATAAATGTAGGTCCAATGTGCATGTTATGTAAAAGAGAGGGAACTCATCAAATTTATCTTACACATATTTAACATATCTAAAACCGTCATATAATCATATGTTTGACAATTTTTGTGTGGACACACATAAATGAAACCAACTGACATACATCTTAATTACGGATTTATCAAGTGCCAAGAGGGATCAAATCCCTCTAGATGCACACCTTTCCTCAGGTTTTTCATTCAAATAAAAGTTTGCACCCCTCGATATTTGATCACTCTTGATACTTAATCAATTTAGAGTTAAAATATATCTCGGCTAGTTTAAAAACAAAATGCACCGTCATTCATTTTTTCTTTTTAAATTTTAGCTATATTTTAATTTAATTAAAATCCTTAAAAAAACAAAAATTTGAATTAATCAAATAAACTACTATTTTTAATCAAATTTTTATCAAACATTAAAATTTTAAAAATTTAACTTGCCCAAAAACATTCGTTAAATCCCTTACATCTAATATGTCAAGTAACACATAAAAAATACTTAATGTTAACGTATAAAAAATACTGTGTTGAGATATTGATCTCACTGTCACCTAAGTGTCATCATATTTAATTCCATTGTATGCTAGGTGTTATAGTCAATTCCAATTTAGTTCAGTTTAGTCGAATGTCACTCCAGTCATTTATTGTTGACGCCTCCAATGTAATCTTATTTAAATATTTTGGAATATTGAGAAGAGAAATCTCTGCTCCACATTTTGTTTTCACTTTTTGTCATAATATCAGAGCTCTAAGTTACATAAGACTCTAGAAAATGCCGTGTGTCATAAAAGGCCTTGAAGGCAGAGATTTTGAGCAAGTAACAATAACTGACAATAATTTAAAAAATAAAATGAAAATTAAAAAAAAAACAAAAACAAAAACAAAAAAAAACTAGCGTACTTATTGTCTCTACTTGATTACGCTGATCAACACAAACTTACAAACGTATCAAAATTGGAAACTCAGGGCATACACTGTGTACTGAAAAATGTGCTGACGCATGCCTAAAACGCAAAGATCGAGCCACAAGTGAGGAGCATGATAATAAAAAGTCAAGGTAAAAATTCGAGCCAGGTTTAAACCAAAGTCCTCATACGGAAAGAGGTATCACCGTCAAAGTTTAAAAAAAAACGAAAGGATCCTCCATGAATTTCAAAAAGGTTCATATTCTTCATTTTTGGTATCCACATTAAATGGTCATTTTATTTTATGGGCCTAGAAGTCTCCCTTTAAAAGAGTTATTTCTAAGGCCTCTTTAAAAGGGTTATTTCAATATGTTAGAGTGTTTTTAAAAGTTATTTTAACACCTTGTTTAGAAATGGACCTTTTAAAGGGGTAAAGGGAGATTTAAAAAGAAAAGGATTTTGAGTTAGGGGAAAAAAATGTTTTAATTCTTTTTTAAAGTTAGAAAGAAAAATAAAAAACCGAGCCTATTCTATTGAGAAAGGAGATTTTTGTTTTAAAGAAAGGAGGTTGTGTTTGAGATTTTAAAAAGGCATATATATTTGCATTTAAAAAAATGGTTTAGTCTAACTCTTTTTTATAGACCCTGATTTTATTTGCCAAATTTTGAGTTTTGGTCTTTAAGAATGAAGACATTTTTGCAAGCCAAGGATTGTTGGGATACCTTGCAGAATGGTTATGTAGAGTTGAGCCAAGAAGAATTAACAACCATGAACAATAATCAAAGTAATGTTGCAATAGAACTTTTAAAGAAAAAGCACAGAGCCAAATGTCGGATACAAAACTCAGTCGATGACTTTGTCTTTGATAAGATAATTATTGCATGAAAACAAAAGAAGCCTGGGATATTTTGAAAGCTGTGTATCAAGGTAATGATATGGTAATGATTGTTAAATTGCAGACATTAAGAGCTTAGTTAGAAACGTTGAAGATGGCTAACACAGAGAATGTGAACTAGTTCATGACTAGAGTCATGGGAATAGCCAATCAAATCACACTCATTGCATATTAGAATATTGTTGAAAAATTCCTTTGAATCGTGCCTAAGAAAAATTACATGATTATAACAACCATTCTTTGATCCAAATATTTTACAACTTTCCTAGTAGAATAGTCGACTAGATCACTTCTGGCATACGAAATAAGACTTGACTTGGAAGAAGATTCCATGGAACAAACTTTCAAAGAAAATCTATCTATTGGTAAATGCAAAGGCATAGGATATACAGGTGGCAACAAGCGAGGCAGAGGCTAATGCTGAGGCAAATCAAAACATCAGCAAGCAATAGAGAACTAGAGACCTACACAAAACCAAACATAGAGACACAGAACATGGAGAAAATATAATGGTCAATACTATTACTCCAAGAGATTAGGGAATTATGAACATGAATGTAGAAAGAAACAATCAAATAAGAAAAGGGGCAATGTCCATCTCTCCAACAATGAAGGAGAATCCTATGAACAATGTTTCCTTCCTACCGTCTTTCTGAAGGCAAACACAACAAGGACCCTTGATTGCTGGACAATGGCTGCAGTAATCATATGACAAGTAACAAAACTCTACTTCTTATCTTGATGGTTCCATAAAATCATAAACTAAACTTGGAGATAATTCCTGTATTAAAGATGAAGGGGAAGTTATTGTCGATGTTCTTACTAAAAAAATCAACAAAAATACATACCTGATGTTTATTATGTTCCACATATGAAACATAACCTCATTAGTTAAGGTCAATGTTGAGATTTTCTGTTTTATTAAAATTGGGAAAAATCTCATGTATGTGACAACAATAGGATTAGTTGATATATTAGCTCCAGTATTTTTTGAGGAGGAGTTAATGCATCCTATATTTGTTTTGAGGGAATTTATGATTCAGTTTTTTACTCCAGCTATAAGAAATGTAATCCCATAGAGGATTGTAGTAGAGTGTAGAGAAAATAGGGTGAGCTGAGAGTATGTGTGAGAATTAAAATTGTTGTAATCTCCTTTGAATAATAAGATTGCCGATGCCTCTGTTCTGGTGGACGTAGCCCACATTGGTTGGGTGAACCAAATTAAATCTGTGTGTTATGGTTTTGTGTTTTTTAATGTGTTGTGTATGTTTGTTTGTTTTATTTCCGCTGCACATTATTTAGTCTAACAATGGTATCAGAGCGGCGCAGTGGAAACGTGGAGGGCCCATAACCTACAGGTCTCTGGTTGTGGAGCTGATTCATGTGATAGAGCTGTTGAAGGTGGAGTTTTGGCGATTGGCGCAGTTTCGGCAGAGACAGTCGTGCCAATTTCTAACAGAGATCAGGTTGGCACGTTTTATTTTGGAACAGACGTGCCAGTGGTGCGGATCCAAGTTTAATACTCGTGCTAGAGGGTCAGTATCCCGATTGGCACCGAATCGACGGGTTTAAGCGCGCCAATATTTTGTCACTTACACCGTTTTTGTTCAGGCACGAATCGTCTGCTGTGAAAGAAGCGTGAACGCGCCAAGCGAGGATCGCTTTGGTAAAACTACAATTTTATTATTTGTTTTTTATTTGTAATCTGCAGTTTGTACAGTAGAAGGATTGTATGATAAGGTAAAGATAGCATAGTAGAAGGCAAAGGCATTTTTTGTTAGATATTAACTTTATTTATTAAGTTGGAATTGGAGATTCAGTTTGTTACAACATGGCAAAAACTCAAAGTGCTCGTTTTGAGATCGAGAAGTTCAATGGAAAAACTAACTTCGAAATCTGGAAAGTGAAGATGCATGATCTGCTTGTGCAACAACGCGTGGCGAAGGCGCTATTGGGAAAAACCAAACAGTCTTACACCATGACAGATGATGAATGGAATGAATTGGATGGAAGAGCTCTAAGCGATATTCGACTGTGTTTGGCAAATGATGTTTTGTTTAACATTGTGTCAGAGAAAACTGTTGCTAGTTTGTGGACAAAGCTTGAGAAGTTGTACATGACAAAATCCTTGACCAATAGGATTCTTTTGAAGCGAAAATTGTACAGTCTGTGCATGAAGGAAGGTATAGCTATTACTGATCATTTGAATGTCTTTAATACTCTTCTGGTGCAATTAGAAAGTATAGAAGTAAAATTTGAATCAGAAGATAAAGCTATAACTTTATTATGCTCATTGCCCAAGTCATGGGATCATTTTGTTACTTCTATAAGTCTTAGTACATCAGAAACCCTTGAATTTGATGATGTTGTTGGAGCTTTTTTGTCCGAACAGACAAGGAAGAGGTCAAATTCAGAAACCTCTACATCAGAAGCAATGATGGCTAGAGGTTGTTCTAGAGAAAGACGCTCCAGTAAGCATAGCGACTTGTGTTCAAAATCGAAAGGGAAGAAGAGTAAGGTAAATTGCTGGTTTTGTCGCAAATCGGGACATTTGAAGAAGGACTGTTGGAAGAGACAGCAAGCATCCAAAGAAGACTCTTCAACAGCGAAGCAAGAAGAAAACAGGACAAGTACAGGTTCAGCATCCAAGACAGGTATGAATGATGAAGTGTTATCAGTTGATTTGTCTAGTCATGATCAACATTGGCTGTTAGATTCTGGTGCATCAAATCACATCTGTATTCATAGGGAATGGTTTAAAACTCATAAACCAATCAATGATGGATTATTTTACATGGGAAATGATGTCACATGCAACATTGTGGGAATTGGAACTATTCAACTTAAAATGTTTGATGGGACAAATAAAATTTTAACTGATGTAAGACATGTACCTGAACTAAGGAAAAACCTCATTTCATTAGGAGTAGTGGACACAAATGGATATAAAACCTTTATTTAAGGTGGAGTAATGAAAATTTATAAAGGAATTTTACTACTAATGAAAGCAAAGAAGGTTGGAAATCTTTTTCAGTTTGAAGGAAGAACAGAGTCAGATCATGTTTCTATAGTGTCTGAAAATGATAGTAGTTCTATTCGTTTATGGCATCAAAGGTTGGGCCATATGAGCGAAAGAGGTTTAAATATTTTATCTGATCGTAAGTTACTTCCTAGTCTAAATTCCGTTAAGTTAGATTTCTGCAAACATTGTCTGTTTGGGAAACAAAGCAAGCAGAAGTTTCAAACTGGAAAACATACTAGTAAGGGAATCCTTGATTATATCCATTCTGATGTTTGGGGTCCATCTCCTATAACCTCATATGGAGGTTCATCATATTTTGTATCTTTTATTGATGATTTCTCTAGAAAAGTGTGGGTCTACATGTTAAAGAAGAAGTCTGATGTGTTTATAGTTTTCAAACAGTTTAGAGCATTAGTTGAAAACATCACTGGAAGAACTATTAAATGTCTAAGAACTGACAATGGTGGTGAGTTTCCTTCAAAGGAATTTGATAATTATTGTAAGGAATCTGGGATCGAAAGACATAAAACCACTGTATATACTCCTTAGCAAAATGGAGTTGCTGAATGCATGAACATGACTCTTTTAGAGAGAGCAAGAAGTATGTTGAGTAACGCCAATTTGCAGAAGGAATTATGGACAGAAGCAGTTGCTACAGCCTGCTATTTGATAAATCGATCACCATCAACTATAATAGGATGCAAAATTCCTCAAGAGGTATGGAAAGGTCATCCCTGTGATTATTCTAAACTGAATGTTTTTTGGTTGTGATGCATATGCTCTAGTTCCAAAACATCAGCGTTCTAAATCAGATCCTAAATCAAAAAGATATATCTTTGTTGGATGTGGTGATGGGACTAAGGGATACAGATTGTGGGATCCTACTACTCACAAGATTATCATTAACAGAGATGTTAAATTTAATGAATCCTCACTTGAAAGTTCAGATGTAGATGATAAATTGAAACAGGATAATGTATCTAAGCTTCAACACATTCAGTTTGAAACCAATTCAAATACTGATGATGATCAAGATGAACATGGTTCAGATGTAAGTCATGAACAAGTTTCAGATGCACGTCTTGAACAAGTTTCAGACGTAGATCATGAACATGTTTCAGATGGAGACCATGAAGAAGTTCCTACAGATAATAATCAGCAAATTGTGGAAGTACTAGAAACATATTTAAGGAGGTCCTCGAGAATTAAACATCCTCCTAGAAAGTATGATGATTATGTTACTTCAGTTGCTTTAACCGCTAACGATGATGAACCTTTGTGCTATCAGGAAGCTGTAGAAGGTTCTAAAAGTGAAAAGTGGAAAGAAGCTATGAAGGACGAGATGATGGCATTAGACAAGAATGACACATGGGATCTGATAGAACTTCCTAAGGACAGAAAAACTGTGGGATGTAAATGGGTGTACAAATTGAAAAGGGGTGTTGATGGTTCAAAGGACAGGTACAAAGAAAGGCTGGTCGCGAAAGGTTTTTCTCAGAAAGCAGGCATAGATTTTCATGAGATATTTTCACTAGTTGTAAAAATTGTTTTAATTCGAATTGTGTTAGCATTAGTTGCCTTACTTGATTTAGAATTACAACCACTAGATGTTAAAACTACATTTTTACATGGAGATTTAGATGAGGAGATTTACATGGAACAATCGGAAGGGTTTGTTCAAGATCGCAACAAGAAATTTGTCTGCAGGCTCAAGAAATCATTTTATGGTCCGAAGCAGTCACCTCGACAACGGTACAAGAAGTTTGATTCTTTCATGTTGAGTCAAAATTATATAAGAAGTGAATATGATCATTGTGTTTACTTTAAGAAATTAAGTAATGGCATGTTCATTATCTTAGTGTTGTATGTTAACGATATGCTTTTAGCAAGCAAAAGCATAACAGAGATCAACAGGTTAAAGGCTCAGATGGCTAGGACATTTGATATGAAAGATCTAGGAGCAGCAAGACAAATTTTGGGCATGGAGAATTTCAGAGACAGGAGCAATGGTAAGCTGTGACTATCACAATAGAAGTATATTGAGAAAATAATCTTGAGGTTTGGTATGAACAATGTGAAGCCTATTTCAGTCCCTTTAGCTTCCCATTTTAAGCTTTCTTCAAGTTTATGTCCTAATACAAATGAAGAAAAGGCATATATGTCTTGAATTCCATATGCCAATATAGTAGGTTGGTTAATTTATGCAATGGTTTGTACTCGACCAGATATTTCACATGCAGTTGGGGTTGTCAGCAGGTATATGGAAAATCCAGGAAAAGAACACTGGTCAACAGTGAAATGGGTGCTTCGGTATTTGAGAGGCACAAGTGATTATTGTATCACTTATAATAGAAGTAGTGAATTTGTTTGCGGATATGTTGATTCCGATTTTGCAGGTGATTTGGATAAGAGAAGGTCAACTTCAGGATATGTCTTTACTCTTGCAGGTGGAGCTATTAGCTGGATGTCAAAGCTACAAAATATTGTTGCTTTATCCACTACTGAAGTAGAATATATAGTTGCTTCGCATGCTTGCAAAGAAGCGGTTTGGTTGAAAGGTTTGATTGGTGAGTTTGGTAGGTTATAGGACAACATCAAGTTATTTTGTGATAGTCAAAGTGCAATTCATTTGGCTAAGAATCCGGCCTATCATAGTAAATCTAAGCATATACCTATCAAGTACCATTTTGTAAGACAGGTTATCACTGAAAGGGGTGTTTCTCTTCAAAAAGTGCATATGACGGAAAACTGTGCAGACATGTTCACGAAACCAGTTTTGTTAGAGAAGCTACATTGGTGTATGGCTTCTCTTGGCTTGCAAAAAAGATAAAATAATAAATGAACAGGGTATCAGGCTAATTGTTGTCAAGGTGGAGATTGTTGAGATTTTCTGTTTTATTAAATTTGGGAAAAATCTCATGTATGTGACAACAATAGGATTAGTTGCTATATTAGCTCCAGTATTTTTTAAGGAGGAGTTAATGCATCCTATATTTGTTGTGAGGGAATTTATGATTAAGTTTTATACTCCAGCTATAAGAAATGTAATCCCATAGAGGATTGTAGTAGAGTGTACAGAAAATAGGGTGAGCTGAGAGTGTTATAGCTCCAAATCGCACTTCTATGGTTTTTGATGTTGTACTCATGGCCTAGGGCAACCCCTCCTTCCAGACCTGGTCCTAAAATTTAAAAAACAGTGTTTTACCCTTATATGCGACATTGCCCTGAGTTAAATGCGTGTATACGCAGGCCTGTGTATATCCAACCCGCGTGTATGTATTAAAACATTAAAAGATATAAAACTCCTTATTTTCGGGCGGAGATCGCGGGTTTTACCTGCTGATCACATGTTAGTGCCCATGGCCCAACTGTTCCCAACCAACTCCTAACTAAAAAACCACTTTGGAAGTGGTATAAAAAGACCTCAAAGGGAAGGCCTAAGGAGGAGAGAAGAGAGAGAAAGGTTATTATGCTGAGATTCTTCCCTTGATCAGGTCTGAAGTCCCTTGTGCCTTCTGCACTTCCCCCATTTTGTACAGGAAACCTTTGTTTCCTTGTGTGTTGATGTTCATCCACCATTTATGACATCATGGAGAGAGTCGTGGAAGGAGTTTGTTAGATGCTTGAGGCTGGAACAGATCCGAAAGGAAGCTTTTCTTGGAGCCTGCTGAAGGTGACTTAGGTGAAAACGTTCCTTTTTATGTACTTTATTTGTCTATAATAAAAGAAACACATGTCTTGGTTCCCGAAATGAATCTTCTTTATGTTAATGATATTCATGTTTAGATTTCATATGTAAATGGTTGTTTGGATTTCATAACTAACTACCATTCTTTATAACATGAAGATGGTTTCTTTATAAGTTTTTGTCCATGTACTGCTGTGTTCTTTGAATTGTTTGTTTTGCAGGATAAAAGAGAAGAAGGGAACTCCAAGAAGGGTTTGGACCCTAAGGGCCTTCTCAAACGTAGGACCGAAGGTACGTATCCCTATCATAGAATTTGCTTATAATAGGATAATGGCTGTATGAATGCATGTTTCTTTGAATAGATAACTTTCAGTCTGCTAGGGTTTCAACCCAAAAAGCCCTAGGGGAACTTTTCCCTCTATTAGAATTGGAGACTCCACTGGGGACAACACTCTTGTTGTTCCTAGTTTGGGTATTTTTCAAGCCAATCGGGGCTCAGCTGCCTTGTCTGGTTGCTGTTACTATCTGGTCTGTTCTTGAACTTTAAGCTTTGCCAGTTTCTTCAGTTTGTTTTTTATTTTTATTTTTCTTGAAGCTTTTCATATATGCTGTTTTTCTTAGATATAGAGGCGTATATACACTTGTTTCTTTGAGTGAACCCACGTATACGCAGGTTTCCTCAGATACAGCCGCGTATACACGTAATCTGTACTTCAGTACAGTCGCGTATATACTGTAATTTTCAAGATTTATAAATCGTTTTAGTCTCTGAAGGTTTGTCTGGTGGTTTGAGTCAGTCTGAAACAGTCATTTTCCAGTATCAGTCATTTGTTTTACAGCGAGCATCTTGTTCTGAATTCTCTCTGATTATAAGGAGTATTGGTCTTGTTTTTTTCGTTGATTGCAAGTGTCATCGTTTTTTGCTAAAGCACGCAAGATTTCTTGCTAGGAATCTTGGTTGCTCTGTTTCATCAGGGTAGGAAGATTGTTCACAATTTTTGTGTTAATCTTGCTTTTGGTGACTTTTTGTTTGCTTTACAAAATCGCTTTTTGTGACCATTCACTTCTTTGTTTCATGAAAGTTGTCGATTGACACTTTCTTGGAATTTGTCTTTTTGATCTTTTTGGTTTTCATTGTCAAAGCTTTCATTGTTGCTTTTGATTGTTAAGAGCGATTGCAAACACATTTATTTTTGTTGAGTTTTCATCCGTTGTGTGGTGTCGATTCGCAAAAGTGTTTAATTGCCTATTCTTCAATCACAAGTTTCAGTGTTGTTGAGAGCATTTTTTTTTAAAAGACTTTTTTGTTTGTTGCTTTGAAAAAAATCTTTTGAAAATCTTAGTTTTGCTTTCTTGAACTTGCTTTTCATTTGGTTTCCTTTTAGCGAAGTGAAAGTGCTTTATGTTTGTCTTAGAACTTGTTTTTAGTGTTTAGACGAAATGAATGGTAACATCTCATATTCCATCTAGACATTTTAAGTGGCAAGATAAAGATTGATAAGCAAGCAACTTTCATTTTTTGTTGCATCAACATATATTTGTTGCATTAGGATATATTTGCATATCTTTTTAGGCATCCATAGTTTTGTTAACTTTTGTGAGTGCGGAGTTTGAGAAGAAAAAGAAAAATTTGTTTATTTGAAGTTCCTCTGAACCCTGTAGAGATTAATTTTCATCGAAAAATGAAAACAAGTGCATGTGCATGTAGTTAAGTTTTTATTAATTTCTTTTGCGTCAAAAAACACCACTAGTTTCACTTCCGTTACCTTGTGACTTAAAGAACAACCTAATAAAATCAAGCGCTAACTAAAATTCACTAGAACTTTTTGTTTTAGTCAGTTACACCAACAAGATTAGGATTTTAGGGCCTTGGATTAGGCGAGTGGAGAGTTAACTCTCCAAGGCCATATAAACGTCAAACGTAGGAGTCTGAATAACGAGAGAAAATCCAATAGCGTTAGGAAGACCAGGAAAGCTCCGGATCTGGGAGTTAAGCACGAGGGTCTGTGAAGACAGGGAAGAGAGATACCCCCTCTCCTACTTGTCCGAACTTACCTCACGACTGTTCCGCCTGGCTTCTGCGACGAGTTGGTATCCATAGTTGCTACTCCTAGGGATCTACACAAGTGGCTGCGGAGGGGAATCCCGTGGCACCTGAGGTCGACGTTGCATCACTCTCGACAGTACTACTGGAGGGCACCCTTGCGAAGCTTGGGGGCTTGCACCGGCGCAGGCTGTTGTTAGGAGGTCAGCGTAACTTCCTCTGTTACCTTCGCTGATAGGACTGGGCCGTCATTATCCCAGACTATCTTCGGAAGGCCCCTTACTCCACTTTCTTGTATTTTGGTGTCCGGTCCTCATCACCCGGAGCGAAAATACTTGGAAGTTGTTTGACTGGTTGTTATCTTTAGGGACTTTATAGTGTGTGCTCTTTGTTCCTTGTATATAGTTGGCTTTAGGTATTTTTGTCTAGTCACGTTTGGACTTTGTGTTCTGAGTGACCGACTTACCACTCTACTGATCTTGAAAGGCTTTTGGTCGTTCTTTCAGAAGTTGTGGAGTTGCCTCCTCAAGGGCAAAGGTTTTGATTGCTTATCCATATTCCTTGAAAAGTTATTTCTATATTCCCATATGGGAAGGGTCTTTGGAACAGTTACATATGGCCAATATTCTTGTGGAAACCAACCAAGGTGCCCTCCCAAAAGGGGATCCTTGTGCTTTTCCTTTCTTTGGAAACGTTGGTACTCCCTTGATGGCCACTTTGAATATTCCTGGGTTGAATGTTGGACTACCCGTTTGGCTGTGGTCCACTCCGAATATTCCAAATGCTCTTGAAGCTTCTCAGTTGAATGCTTTATTTCAAGGGCATCACATGGGTGCTAATTATTCATCTTCTCTCAAAGAGAAATCTGGGGTTCCTTCTTCTTCTCCTTCTTGTCACAAGAAATCTAAAAAGAGGAGAAAGAGGAAGTCAAAGAAGAAGAATAATTCTATCCTTTCATCTTCAACCTCTGCAAGTCATGTTGGAGATGAGCCTTCAGCCACTGCTAGTCATGCTGGGGGCACAAGTCTAGTCACTGCGAGTCACACTAGCACTTCATCATAAACCTCTGCGAGTCATGTTGGAGATGAGCCTTCAGCCACTGCTAGTCATGCTGGGGGCACAAGTCTAGTCATTGCGAGTCACACTAGCACTTCATCATCAACCTCTGCGAGTCATGTTGAAGATGAGTCTTCAGCCGCTGCTAGTCATGCTGGGGGCACAAGTCTAGTCACTGCGAGTCACACTAACACTTCATCATCAACCTCTGCGAGTCATGTTGAAGATGAGTCTTCAGCCGCTGCAAGTCATGCTGGGGGCACAGGTCTAGTCACTATGAGTCATACTAGCAAAGAGTCACCGACCTCTGCAAGTCATGTTCAGGACTCTCCGCAAACCACTGCTAGTCATGTTGGCGGAATGGAGGTTGATAAGAAACCTAGACGTAGAAGTTTTAAACCTAAGTTCCCTTGTAAGATATGTAAGGGAGACCATCTTACTCATTTATGCGCTGGTATTCCAAAGGTTCAAAGGATATGGTCTGAGTCTGGAAGTACTTCTACTCCTAAACTTGATATGGTTTCTCATCAATCCCATCAACCATTGGTTGATAATGTGGTAGAGCCAGTGCAATCGCTGGCCGATTACACTCCTCTTTTGGGGGGTGAAGTGCCTAACAAAAGAGTCTGTTTGATCTCTAGTACAGATTCTTCTAGTATAGGGGGCATTCCAGTTTCTTCGAATGTTCCCCCTCCAAGTTCTAAGAGTGTTTCCTTTAATTGGGATAGTCTTGTTGAGCCTCGTCTTCCTTCCGCTGTACCTTTCCAAATAAAGGTCAGGGTTAATTCCACAAATGTCTATCGATGTATGGTGGATGAAGGATCCTCTACAAGTATTATATCCTCTTTGACTTGGAAAGCTTTGGGTTCCCCAAAGTTGTTGACAGCTCAGAGTCAGTTGTTAGCCTATGATAGAAGGCCTAGTGAATCTATGGGTGTTCTTCCTCAATTGCCTATCACTTTAGGTGGGAAGACTATCGTAATCGATATGATGGTGGTTGATAGCCCTTTAGACTTTAATATGCTACTTGGGCGTGATTATGTCTATGCTATGAATGCTGTGGTGTCTTCACTCTTTCGAGTAATGTGCTTTCCTCATAATGGGAATATTGTCACTATTGATCAGCTTACATCTGATAATCACCACCCTAATTCGACTTTACTACAGAATGCCCCTTTGTTTGTTCCAAGTGTTCAAGTAGACTCTACCCCGCCACGGGTCAATTATGTGGCATTGAATCCTCAATGTTCAATCACTTCTAAGAAGGATCCTTTGACCTATTATTCTCCTTCTTGGGACATGGTCCCGGTAGTTGACCGAGAGATTCTTCCTATAGGGACATGGGACCCTTTAATTCCCTCTTTTAATCCTTGTAGTTCTCATGATTTCTCAGATCTTGCTTTGCCTTCTCAAGAGGAACTCTTTGAAGCCATGAGTTATGACTACCAAAGGAGTCCTTGGTCCAATCCCTGCAAAGGGTTTGTCCAGAAGAACTATTATGCGTAAGCCGCAAGGCTGCGTGGTCCCCTATACCATATTGTACATATGAGGTACGCATTTTCAATTTTTGTATTATATAACACAAGATCTTATATGAAGTTTATATGTGGGATGCATTAACTTCTCGTCTAGTGTTCCTATTTATGTTCACAGAACTTGGAAGATGTCTCCTTTGGAAGTTTATGGTTGGTCCATTCTGACAGGTATTGGTTCTCGAAACTAGCATATAGGTTAGGTTTTTCCACCTGCATTGTGCACTTATCAGTTTCCTCTCCCATTTTGCCTTAGGATCAACCCCACCAAGTTATGGTGTGGAACCTTCTCATTGCTTAGAAGTATCATGACTTGTGTGGTAGAGCCATCCTTTACATGGGCATCCTAGTTAGCACCTCACTGACATTTGTTGCCCATGCTGCTCTGATTTGAGTAGGCTCGGGAGTCCTCTGTAGTCCCGCCATGACTTATGCGTTGAAGACTCATTCTTCTTAGCTTCTTCGCTTCGTTCTGGCCTTATACCCTAGAGGCTCCTTTGTGTTGAGTTGTACTACTGCATTGCATGTTGACCACTTGCACCTTTTGGCCTAGAGTCGGCTTCACTTGGACTCGTGTTTAAGCCAACTTTTGACCATGACGTCTGCAAAATCAACCTTGCATACCTTTGACTTCTGCAGCTTGACACACCTTGACCCGTGGAAGGAACATACCTTTGAGTGTCACTGACCAGTTTTCACCTCCCTGCATTGAGCATAGGAACGTTCCTTTCCCAGGAACTAGATCATCTGTTTCACCGACAATCATTCTTTCTACTGTACCATAGAATTCTTTTATTCTTTTTCCAGCTTAACAGAAAAAGACAAAAAAATTAAATATTCCAAAAAAAGAGTGGGAACGGGACATTATTTCCATTTATTGTTGGCAGCTAGAGTCAGTCATGTTGCCCTTGAACAAAGCACTCAAAACAAAGTCTCCTCCGCATGGGTGGGATTTAGTCTAACTTAGGTACACCATAACCTTGTTATTGAGTCAGTTCTCCCCCGATTGGTTATCTCTTCCAATCATATGGAGGGTTCGTTCATGCCTCCTGCATGATGAACTTATACAGAGTCATCATATGCTACCACATAGTCACATTGAGTCGTGCTTTTGTTCAAGGGAAGTTAGCCTGAGTCGGGCTCGCTGCGGTGTCTCTTGACTCATTTTTCAGTCCTCCATCCTTGGTTGTCAGTGTCATGTCTATCATCACATCAGTTATACTGGTCCTTTACTCGTGCCGGTTTGAGAAGGTCCCCATTGACTTCTTGCTAGCGGGTCTTGTCCTTATCGACGATGACATCTTGCTCTGAGGACAGGCCTAGAGCCGCACCTTGGCCCTATTTTCATTATTGATAAGTCACCTTGTGCTCAACATCGACCAGTATCATGGGTCTTTGACTGAGTGGTTTCCCTTGTGTTCGACGTCAGCTTACATTATCACACATTGGGATTCGTGCAGTACCTTGGTTTCCATTTGACCCTATTGGTGGATACCTCGCCTCTATGTCAGCTTTCATTATTGGTTGGTTTAGAGGGTTTCTGCCATGCACTAGCCATATCTTGTGTATGCCGTAAACGTACTTCGGTTGGGTTACTACATCTTTTTCGTCCGATTCCTTCCACATTATTGGCCTACGGGTTACACTTGCACTAGATTGATGGAGGATGCCTTAATGCCTTCCTTCTAGCGGATCTTTCCCTATCGACTCCGACTCATTGCTCTAGGGCAAAGATCTAGAGTCCATTTGGCAGTACCTTGGGGTTTGCAGTCATTAGTGGCAGATCCTTCACTATCAAGAGTGGGAATCCATCATTGTCTCCTGATCGATAGATTCTTATAGGTGTTCGACTCCAGCTCATCTATTCACACTTGTTGGGTTGTACTGGGTACCTTGACGCTCATTATCATTATCGATGAGTAGTCTCGCGTTTGTTAATGGTATACATCAATGACCAGTAATCAAACGATTTCTCACATGGTCGACTTCAGATCATTTATTCCCATGGTATAGAAATGTACCATGGCGGTTGGTGAAGACCTCAGGTTGTATCAGCATTCATTGGTTCACTTGACAGTTGCTCCTGTTGCTGCTAGTTGATACCACTCCACTTTATATGTTGCACTCCGTCATGGAGACATTTTATACACTGGCACCTGAGTTTGCAGTGTAGTACCATCCTATTCCATCATGTTCAGTTGGTATCTTTTGGGATCAGTGTCTGATATCAGTGATCCGTTATATCTTTCACCATCATTGACAGTCTTATATGTGATATTCATACATGTACTTGTTCATTATGATCAGATGATCCATTATGTATCTTTCAGTCCTTTATACTTGTATACTTAGTGGATCTGCTTGTACTTGATATGTGGACATGCTTTAATTTTTCTGAGCATGGGTATGCCCGCCTCAGATAGTGTTTCTTTCTGATCTCCTTTGGTGGCTTGCCAGGCTGAATTCTGGTGAAGTCCTCCTCGGTTTTTGACAGACTTCCTTTCCATGTACTCACATAATATATTTCGGCCATCATGTACCCCTTCTGACCTCATATATTAGGGGGGATCTGTTATAGCTCCAAATCTCACTTCTATGGTTTGTGATGCTGTACTCATGGCCTAGGGCAACCCCTCCTTCCAGACCTGGTCCTAAAATTAAAAAAACAGTGTTTTATCCCTTATATGCAACATTGCCCTGAGCTAAACGCGTGTATACGTGGGTCTATGTATATCCAACCCGCGTGTATGTATTAAAAAACTTAAAAAAAAATATAAAACTATTTATTTTCAGGCGGAGATCGCGGGTTTTACCTACTGATCACCTGTTAGTGTCCGTGGCCCAACTGTTCCCAACCAACTCCTAACTAAAAAACTACTTTGGGAGTGGTATAAAAAGACCTCAAAGGGAAGGCCTAAGGAGGAGAGAAGAGAGAGAAAGGTTATTATGCTGAGATTCTTCCCTTGATCAGGTCTAAAGTCCCTTGTGCCTTTTGCACTTCCCCCATTTTGTACAGGAAACCTTTGTTTCCTTGTGTGTTGATGTTCATCCACCATTTATGACATCATGGAGAGAGTCATGGAAGGAGTTTGTTAGAGGCTTGAGGCTGGAACGGATCCGGAAGGAAGCTTTTCTTGGAGCTTGCTGAAGGTGACTCAGGTGAAAACATTCCTTTTTATGTACTTTATTTGTCTATAATAAAAGAAACACATGTCTTGGTTCCCAAAATGAATCTTCTTTATGTTAATGATATTCATCTTTAGAATTCACATGTAAATGGTTGTTTGGATTTCATAACTAACTACCTTTCTTTATAACATGAAGATGGTTTCTTTATAAGTTTTTGTCCATGTACTCCTGTGTTCTTTGAATTGTTTGTTTTGCAGGACAAAAGAGAAGAAGGGAACTCCAAGAAGGGTTTGGACCCTAAGGCACTTCTCAAACGTAGGACCGAAGGTACGTATCCCTATCATAGAATTTTCTTATAATAGCATAATGGCTGTATGAATGCATGTTTCTTTGAATAGATAACTTTCAGTCTGCTAGGGTTTCAACCCAAAAATCCCTAGGGGAACTTTTCCCTCTATCAGAGAGTATGTGTGAGAACTAAAATTATTGTAATCTCCTTTGAATAATAAGATTGCCGATGTCTCTGTTCTGGTGGACGTAGCCCAGATTGGTTGGGTGAACCACGTTAAATCTGTGTGTTATGGTTTGTGTTTTTTAATGTGCTGTGTATGTTTGTTTATTTTATTTCCGCTGCGCATTGTTTAGTCTAACAGTCAATTGATGGAACATGGTTATGATGTAATATTCCAAGGGCGCATAGAAAAGGTTGGTAAAAACCAAGAATAGGATGTTTCCATTGACTCTTAGAAGTCAAAACTTTTGATAGTATTTTGTCCACAATGTGTCAAGAATAGATGAGTCTCAGCTATGGAATTCTATATATGGGAATATTCCATTCAAGAGTCTAAGTCTTCTTCAAAAACATCCAATGGTCATTGGTCTCCCTTTTGTAAATGAAAAAGTTGGTAACTATGAAATATGTATTCTAGCAAAGCACAAAAGAAATAGCTTGCTGACATCTTCAACTAGAGAAAACGAGCCTTTAGAGCTAGTCCATAAAGATATATTTCACCCAATGCAAATAGAGTCTATTACTAGCAATCTTTATTTTCTGACATCCATTCATGATTATAGTAGGAAGATAAGGGTTTATTTTCTAAAATACAAATCTGATACTTTCTCAAGATTCAAAGAGTTCAAAACAAAAGCAGAAAAGCAGAGTGGAAAGCTTTTAAAAGTCCTCAGGTAAAATAGAGGAGGAGAATATAGTTCCAATGAACTCAAATATTTTTGTAAAATATAAGGAATCATCATGCAAAACCCAACAAGACATACTCCATAGGAAAATGGAGCAACAAAAAGGAAAAATCAGTCACTCATGAACATGTCCAGTTATATGCTTCGTGAGAAGTTGTCAAATAACTATTGGCTTGAAGCATATTTGTCTACAATCTATGTTCTCCATAGATATCCAACATCCAGTGTCCAAGATATAGTGCCTCCATAAGCATGGGATCGTAAAAAGGTAAATGTATCTCCCTTTAAAATGTTCGGATTAGTAGCAATTGCGTATGTTCCTGAGTAGCTAAGTAAGAAGCTTGATGGTATGAGTGAAATATGTACTTTCATAGGCTACAAATATCAGTAAAAGACATATAGGATTTACAATTGAGTTACTAAGAAGTTTGTTTTAGGCAGAGATGTTAATTTTTTTGAAAATGAACCTTTGTCTTATCATATTAATGAAAATTTAAATCAGCTTGTTTATTGTTAGGTCCCTATACTACTAGTGTAACCCCTTATTATTGTTAGTACAACTGCCTTATTATATTGTTGTGCCCATGTAGTCCCCATATTGTTATTATTGTGCCCCATAGAAGCCCACTATTGTTATTATTATGCCCTTACATTATTATTGTTATTTTGGCTCTAATTATATTATGACCCCTAAGACTCCTATATATAGAAAGGAGGTCTTGTCATTTGTATCATCCAAGAATTGTTCATTTGTGTAATGTAAAGGAGTTTGCTCCCTCGAAGAGGCTTATTTCTAAGGCATTCATTTATCTTTTCTATCTTTTTGTGAGCTAGTTTCATAACATTTGGTATCAGAGCTTTGGATTCTAGGGTTTCGCTACTCCAAACAGGTCATCGTGGCATTTGCGCTATAACTTTCTTATGTGACGTTTCAGAAGCTAAAAAAAAAACTCGTTTGAGAAGAGATCTCACTGAACCTTGGGTTTGAATTTCATATCTTGTCTCGCTATATTTTCAGAGATATGATCTGAGGAAGTTATGTCTTTTGCAAGCTCTAGAATTTCATCTAAAATAGGTCATCATAGAATTTGCACTATAACTCTTTCACTACAAAGTTTCAGAAGCTAAAAAAAAACCATTTGAGAAGAAATCATGCTAAACCTTGGATCCAAATTTCAGATCTTGTCTCACTATATTTTCAAAGATATGGTCTGAGGAAGTTAGGGTTTTGGGAAGCTTCCGAATTTCATCTAAAATAAGTCATCATGGAATTTTTGTTATAACGTTTTCACTACGAAGTTTAAGAAGCTCAAACAAAAACCCATTTGAGATGAAATCGGTCTGAACCTTGGTTCCGAATTTTAGATCTTGTCTCACTATATTTTCGAAGATATGATCTGAGGAAGTTAGAGATTTTGTAGACTCGTAAATTACGTTCCAAACAGAATCCTATCTTGATCAGAGTTGCAGCGTTAGAAAGAGAATGCAGAGTGCTACTGCAAGACGAAATTTCAGAACTTGGAGATATGAAATTACAAAGTTATAGTTGTTTCAATATCAAGCTCCTAAAATCAAGAAGAGGCGATATGATGAGGTTTGATGGCAAGGATCTCGTAAATTGGATACTACAGATGGAGCAATATTTTGATCTACATGGTGTACCACTGTTACAAAGGTATGTATTGCATATTCATATTAGAACCAGATCAATTTTTATGGTATAAAGGGCTTTGTTCTCGTAAAAGACTTGTTACATGGTCAACTTTCACGGAGGAAATGATAGCACATTATGAGGATACAAAGAGCAACACCTTCTTTAGAGCAACACCACAACAATTGGAAGAAGAAAGAGCAAAAGGGCTTTTTTACAAAGTGGAAAGAAAAATTATGGCAATAAGGAAGTCTACCCCTCACAACTATAAAGATGGAAGTGTTGTTTCTCCTAGCCTTCCACAACCTACATGGGTTACACCACAACAATTGAAAGAAAAAGATAAAAAGGGCTTTATTAAAATTGTGATAAAAAATACATTAAAGGTCATAAGTATGCTGAGAAGAAATTATTTTACATTGATTGCGGAGAGGAGGAAGAAAAGGATCAAGAAACATCAAAAGAAGAGTCTATACACCAGGAACCAACCCGAGAGAAAGAAGAAATGAATCCAACCATATCTTGTAATGCAATGGCTGGAATTACCACTCCTCAAACTATCAAGATAGAAGGACATATTAAGAAGAAAAATGTTCAAGAAGTGAAAGATCACATAGAGCATCAAGAAATGAATTCGACCATATTTTGTAATTCAATAGAAGAAACTACGACTCCTCAAACTCTCAATATAGAATGACACATCAAGAAAAAAAAGATTCAAGCAATGAAAGATTACATCAAACATCAACAACAAGTTCTTCAACTTTTAAAGGATAACACCACTTGGGTGTAGAATCGAATGAAACAACAGACAAATCAGCACTGCAATGAAAGAAGTTTAGATATAGGTGATTGGGTATTTTTATGGTTACATACACACAAAAAAATGTCACCCAAGAAAACTATTTATGAGAAGGAAATGTTGGCAATACTACACGCACTTAAGAAATGGCAACCTTACCTAATGGGAAGACACTTGAAAGTAAAAACGGATCATGATAGTATTAAATACTTTTTAGAAAAAATATTATCCTCTAAAGAGCAACAAAAATGGGTCACAAATATGTTGGGTTATTACTTTTAAATCATCTACGAAAAAAGGAATCAAAATGTTGTGGCAGATGCACTCTCAAGAAAGGATGAGGATGTGGAAGCATTGTTGTGTGTCGTTTCTATTATCCAACCATATTGGGTAAACGAAGCAAGGTATGAAGGGAAGAAGGACAAAGAAGTGTGGCCACTCATTCAAAAGTTGTGGAAGATCCCAATTCAAACAATATTGCCAGAACTTGACGAGGAAGGAAAAATCATATTGGAGCCTAGAGCAGTCACAAAAACAAGAACTCGAAAACTACGAAATCGATCAATTTCATAATATCTTATCAAGTGGAAGAAATTACCCGCTGAAAATTCCTGATGGGAGGACAAGAATTTTATATAGAAGCATCAAGAACTACTCAAGCGTTGAGGACAACACTTTTTGAAGGAGAGTGGTATGTTAGGTCCCTATACTACTAGTGTAACCCCTTATTCTTATTAGTACAACCGTCGTATTATATTGTTGTGCCAATGTAGTCCCCATATTGTAATTATTGTGCCCCATAGAAGCCCACTATTGTTATTATTATTCCCTTACATTATTCTTGTTATGTCGACTCTGATTATATTATGACCCCTAAGACTCTTATATATAAAAAAGAGATCTTTTCATTTGTATCATCCAAGAATTGTTCACTTGTGTAATGTAAAGGAGGTTGCCCCCTCGAAGAGGCTTATTTCTAAGGCATTCATCTATCTTTTCTATCTTTTTGTGAGTTGGTTTCATAACATTTATCCACCATAGCTACCAAGATTGTAAGTTCAAGAAGAGCCATACCAATCTCAAAATGGCACATCTTCCTAAAATGAATCCATCAGTGATTTAGCATCTCTAGAAGACAAATAGAAAACAAGAAGCATCAAATAAATATATAAGCAAGAACATGAGTTTGATCAATAGGATATGTTTTCCTTTATTTTGTCTCAACGAACCCATTTCGAAGAAGAAATTAATGGAAAACATTGGGTTGATGCAATGAATCAAGAAATTTTTTCCATAGAGAAGAATCAAACTTGGGAATTAGTTGATATCCCAAGAGACAAAACAAAAATTGATGTAAAATGAGTATATAAGACCAAGATAAAGGAGCAAGGAGAAATTGACAAATATAAGGTAATGTTGGCTTCCAAAGGATTCTCACAATAATTTGGTGTCAACTATGGTGAAATATTAGCTCCAGTATCAAGGTTAGACACTATCTTAACTATTTTATGCACAAAAACTCAACACAAATGGAAATTCTATCGACTTGATGTACAATATTCTTTCTTAAATGGTATATTGCAAGAAGAAGTTTATGTTGAGCAACCTTCTGGTTTCAAAGGTCCAGGACAAGAATTTGCTAATTCTAGCTCCAACAATTAATAGGATAACATTTGGGGAAACATAAGCCTCACCTTCATTTGAACAACCTCCACCTCCATGAGCTAAGTCAATTTTTTGGTCTAATCATTTCTAAATATGTCCCACAAGAACAACACAATCAATGTACCATGATAGAGGTAGAAGTTGAAGCACCCAACTTGTTACCTATAGAACAAGAAAGAGTAGGGATCAAAATCATAGATAAATATGTTCCTCTCCATGAAGAACAACAACCAAAAAAAATTGATCCACTAATAACTTTTACATCAACATCAATACCAATTAATGAGGCACTAGAATCTCCAATAACAACACTTCCATGAAACATCAACCATGAAAAGAACCTTACTCTTGTAATTTTATTCAAAATTTTGTATATAAAGTTATAAATCTACCCTTCTTCGTGAGGGAGACAAAACTCAGTGTAACAAATATTCGAAGGAGCAAGTCAACTAGACCCAACAAATCGAGATAGCTTACTAGACTCTATAGTGGATATGTAAGTTGGGTTCATCTTCTAGTCAAGTTGATCTCCTTATTGAGTCAACCAACTAATTTAGTTAGATCGTTAATCTAGTGTAACTGTAAAATCCAATATAAATATGCACATAGGAAATGGAGAATGCAATGACTATTGTGGATTAATATAAAGGAACTTTTTCTTATCTATCATTACTTCTTGTTCTCTTCCCTTCTCTTTTCGAAATGTGTCGGATGTAAATGTTTATATAGTATCTGTTTGGTGTATGAGTCTCCTAATAATCTATGGATATAATTCATTGGATCACAACAATCCATATCTTATCTTACTTTCTTTACCAAGTGTTTTTATTTTTGTGTTGTTTAATTCTTATAAAAATTTATTCCCAGTAGTGTCCTCCGGAATTTCTTCGGTCTACCATGGTTGTTCCTTTGAATGTTCTAAGTACACATTCGAGGGAGAACAAGGTACTACATTTGAGAATATTTGATTATTTAAGGGGTGTGTGTGTGTCAAAATAATGATGTATGATTAGAATTGAATTGGAATTGGAATTTGTCTTCTAGTTTCACCACATCGAGATTATTTTTGATGATGTTTTGAACCATCCATTGTGGTTTATCATTAGGATATAACGATGAAGAAAATATGATAAAGCTTCAGGGATAAATTTTGTAAAGCCTAAGCAACTAAGAAATGTCAATCAACCTTTCTGGAGAAGTGATATAATAATACAATCATTCATCGTCAATTCAATATCCATGTGTCCAGATTATTCTTTAATATTAAAAATTATTTTATTTAATATACTTTAATAACATAATTAAATTATTCATCTTATTTAAAGTATAAATATTTTATAATTTTTCTATAAAATTAAATTAAACCAATATATATGATATAAATTGAATTTAAAAAACATTTCATATTTTTTTTTTTAAATAAACCCCCAAAACATATTCAAATCCAGATGGATATGAATTGCACTTATTTCTCTTCAAGTGAAGTTTCTCCAAAGAGATTTAAATTCAACATTGTTCAACGCTATTCAACGGTTTGTGATGGTATTCAAAAATTTTGAAAGATTCCATTGCAAGCTTTGTATATAAGGAATGTTTTATGGATAGAGAGGACAAACTAAATTTGCAAAGAGAAATGTTTCAGAGTTACAACTTATCAACCTGTGTCAACTCCAGAAGCAACCTTCAACTGTGTCTTATCGAAACTATAGTCGGGCAGGAAACCACATATGATTATCAATTTAGATACGGAGTGTGGCTACAAAGGCACTAGCTTGAGGATGGTTCTCATGACCAAATTCTTCATTTCATTGCTGGCGATGTTGTACCCATCTCGATAATTGTTTCCATGAAGGATAACTCTCGTGATGTCAAAAGCATGTTTCTTGGAAGAGAGAGGAGCATTGTTGTCTGGTTTGAGAAAATCCCAATTTAATTCTTGGATTAGTTCATTGACCACGCCATGGATATGATTGACCGCATCTTCCTTTGTTAATCCAGGATTCTCTTTCATATAAATGATATACACGATGTTGCTTCCCCACTGGCGTTTTTTTGCCTACATTTCCCATGCCAATTTCATTATCATCAACTATATTCTAATCAAAACTACTTAAAATAATTCACGTAATGTTACGCAAAACTTAGCTCATGAGCGATCAGCTCAGTGAAAATTTTTCGAACAAAAATACTTGTTTCAACAAATATGCATATGAACAAATATGCTTATGAATTCTTATTGTCCATACAACCTGTCAAGCATAGTTGATCATGTCTCGGCCTTGAGACTTCTCTACCTCTCATGCCATTTCATTTACGTTTTCGTAAAGCACCATATACGCTGTTTTCGTGATCCCATTTATCACATACAATTAGAACCACAAATTTTGATTAAATCAGTTTGTTGTTGCTATGCTAATAATGACCAAGTCTAGCCTAAGGATTTAACATAATAGTTGATTACACTCGATATTTGATTAAAACTAATAAATATGACAATACCTTTTCCTAATGTGGACTTACACCCCAACAAAGAAATTACATTACACTACCTCTAAATGATGGTCAAAAGTAGGATGAATGGAAGGATAAAATGTAAATTACATTACACTACCTCTAAATGATGGTCAAAAGTAGTAGGATGAATGGAAGGATAAAATGTACAGTCAACCATTTAGGGACGATTTAACTTCCTTAACATCATCAAGATCAAATAATACAACTCAAAATTAGGTAGTAGAGAAGGCCCCATCATAGATCCTAAGAGCATCAACTAGTAAGAGGTACTATAGGAAATATCTATGAATGACCTAAAGCAAAAGAAGTTGGATAAAATAACACCACATGTGTTAGAGGAAGTAGTAAGGAAGGGGAAGTTAACAAGGTGAGAAACCCAAACAAAAGAGATGACGTTGAGATCATTAGTTGGGCCCCAAATGTTAGAGGAATTAGGGCATGTGGAGAGCATATTCGTTCATACGATAAAAAAAAAATTGATGGAAGAATAGCAGAAGAAGGATTAGTAGGCCCAAAAGGAGAAAAATATAGGAAGGGCACAAATATGACTAACAAGTACTGCAGAGGTTAACACAAACAAGCCTAACATAACCCCAAGTAAGGAGCATCTAATGAAGCAAGAAAACCACATACAAATTGAATTGAATGAAGACTTGACTCTCCAAGAGGAAACAAAGTTGTTGAAGAAGAAGATGAGGATATAGAACAAAAAATCAAAGAACAAGTCTTGTCAAAGAATTCTTAATGGGATACCCTAGCTGATACCGACCAACAAAAAAGTGATGACATAGGAGTACATAAAGAACAAGATAAATAAATATGATAATAGTAGAATATTCAAGAATCAATAACATAGCTACACTTGACTATGGCATTGTAACAATTAGCACAACCCCAATAGTCTACCTAATAGCAAAAAGGTGATAACATAGGAGTACAGAAACAACAAGAGAAATCAATATAATAATAGTAGAATATTCAAGAATCAGTAACATAGCTACACTTGACTATGCCATGGTAACAATTAGCACAACCCCAATAGTCTACCTAATAGCAACTGACTATGCCTCAACAATCACATACTATTACTCAACTCACATAAGAAAAATTAGAGTAGAAGGAAAAATAGTTGTGGGGATCATTAAAGAGAAAAGATAAAAGTAAGTTGTGAAGTGGGAAATTTAAGAAGTTGAAAACTCTAATTACCTCTACTCAGATGGGGTCAAATTCATTTCTTTCATACAAATTGACCCAATATATCTATGTAATAGCTAAGTAATTTAAAATTAATTTTTGACATTTCCTAAGAAGCTTAAGTCAGATCAAATTAATAAGTGAAAGTAGTCAATCAATACTAAAGTATGAAAGATAAAGAAGTAGAAGTATGGATGAATTACACAAATCTTATTCAATAAAATTTATAAATTCAAGTTCCAAAAGCTAAGGGGAATAATTAGAAGTAATACGACAACTTGTTCATCAAGTAGTCAAATCTCAATGTAAATAAGTGCAATAGATACATCAACAAATTAAAAATAATAAAATTGATGATGCTTCATCCACTCTGCAACAAGAATTCAATGTATTTGACAAGGTGAAGAAACAACTGAAAGAAATAATAGATCATGATGCTACTACAACATCATTTCTCAATAACTAGCCAACTTAATTGTTGACTACATGAAACCAACTCAGGATACAACGTATATTGTCCAAAGAATTGATTGCTAAAATGGGTTCAACTCCCGAATGTAGAGTAGCAACAACACTTGACATTTAAACTAAACAAGAAAAGAAACTTGAAACAACACTGATACATGAAGAAATGAAATGGTTGACGGAAGGAAAAAAAAGCTCTGTTATAGGCCAAAAATACTTCAGAGCATCTCTAAAGAATTTGATAGCAACTCCAAGAAATAAAGTATAAATGTAATTGTCAACTTCCTAAGTTTCAGATAGGTTCATTGTCAAATTAGCTCAAATACCCCACTTAGATGAATTCATTGGAGGCACAAGTGAAATATGTATTGAAAGAGTGGAGCACTTTCAAGCAATGTTTCTCAATTCTAGCTCCAAGAATTCATAGGATAAAATTTGGGGAAACACAAGCCTCGCCTTCATTCAAACTAACTTCACCTCCTCAACCTAAGTATCATTTTTTGTTCTGAGCATTTCTAGATATGCCCAACGAGATAAACACAATCAGGGGGGCACAATAGAGGTAGATGTCAAAAGGCTCGACGTTACTTGTAGAACAAGAAAGAGGAGGGATCAAAATTGTAGATAAATGTGTCCGTCTACTTAAATAACGACAAGCACAAAGATTTGATAAACTAGTTACATCTACATTAGCAACAATACCAATTGAAAAGCTATTGTATTCGCTACAATAAGTTGAAGAGGGCTTAAGCAAAGTGTAAAACGTTTAACACGTTTAAGAATTGTGGATACGGTTCTTATTGCGCAGCTTGTGGGGTTCATCAAGAAAGAAGAAGTTGTCTCGTCAAATTGTAAGTAGTATAGTGTGACAACTAGAAATGCTACTACCCGATGTACGATAAATCCAATAAGAACACTTCCATGAAATGTAAAGGATGAGAAGCACCTTATTCTTGTAATTTTACTCAATTTATTTGGTAATGTTTTAAATCAACCATTCTTCAAGAGGATGTGACACATCTACTACTACGACAACCATAGAAATAAAAAATCATACAACAAAGTTACCACTCTTACAATGAATATACCAATGTTGAAACATTGTGTTTACATAATTGTATCATACTATACCAAATTTATAATGTGCATTTTAGCAATAGGCATAATGCACCAATTTTCATTATGTGTTAATTCCTTTATTAGACATGCGGTGGCGTTTCTCAATGGGTCACACACCCTCTACATACCATAGTTAACTTTCACTAATTTATGAATGATTACCCAAATGTCTAGTTATTTATATAATTTACGAGAAATATTTTTTCCATGGTTCACGGGAGTATATCAAAATAATGCGTCATGAGTCGAAGGGACACCTGGTTCCAATCCATCATTAATCCTTGCAGAGCTTGATCAAATGAGCGATATTGTGAGAGTCCATTTGGGTTAACCAACTCGCTTCCATCTTGGAGGGTCAATCAGTCATTTTGTCGTTTGCATTAGGGTTTCTAGTTTTGCAACCTACCCCTATGTTGCTAAGTATTTCACCCATCTCTACCATTTTGCGTTAGAAGGTAATCCTCCACATCCTACCGACTCAAAATTGTGAGATTTTTCATTCCTTTTAGGCTTATTTTTCTTCCTACAATGGTTTTCTTCATGTCATCATCACGGCTTTCACGGTTATCTTCAGAATTGCCAACATCTCTTTGCTAGAAAGGAGAGGAAGGAATTCGAGGGCACTCCTATAGGTATTCAAGGTTAAGTGATATTTCATTCAGATTTGTTCATATGTTCGACATTTTTTAGCCACTGACAGTTTGTCCTTCATCCACATACGTTCCAAAAGTATGCACTGAGCTTGGGTTCTACATAGGTATCAATGTTAAGCCGTTCATTTCCCTTTATTAATTTTTCTTTTGTGTCCATGTTGAAATCTTAGTCTTCGGCTTCCTTGTTCTCTTTTGGTTGCAAGTTGGATTCTCTACCCTACCTCTTCCAAAATTTATTTAACTAGAAGCTCACAGCTAGGGGACCAGATGGGTTCTCACCTTCTCCCTTTGTTTCCATGTTTCCACTCTTCTTCCAAACTTATACAAGGTTTTCCATAAACTCTTATCCCAAATCCTGGGGTTCTTTTCTTAGTTTCTTCTTTAAATGTCGAACATGGGTTATCTTATTGTTTTGAGGAAATCCTAACTATATTGTAACTTTTCATTGAAATGTGATACAACTACAATATTATTTTATTTTTGTTTCCTGCAATCTTCCAGCATAGCCAAGGGACACTTTTTCCAATACTTTCTTTTAGGTAATTGCCATAATTTCGTATTATAACTTAATATTCTGAGCTAGTTGTACTTTTAAATATTAACATAATGGTGATAAGATGCACCCCTTTTTTGTCGTATTTTTGGATTTGTTTGGTGTCAACTACTCTTGTAATGAATTCAAATATTTTTAAATTATTTACAATGACTCTGTTTCTACCCTCGTTTGAAGAGACTCAGAATTTGGAACATTACAATACAGAAGGGAGAAAAATTAGATCACCTTGTTTCTTAGATTGCAAGGATGGTTATTGTAATGAAACATTTCCTCCTTCCTAGAATTTCTTTAATATATTCAATTTATATGTCAGTCGTGGCACTGAGTTCTTTATTATGATGTAAGATAACTCGTTTATTTTATATTTTTTGTAAGGTGAACCTAGATTTTCTTTGGGTATATATATTTTTGTGTTAAAAAAATTATGTTCATTTTGACAGTGTCAATTATGGTTATTCTTATTTTTCTTTTCCTTTTTCAACACCTAGCAGCTGGCGAGGCCCGAGTTATTTGGGACTTGCCCACCACCCTTAGGGTGTTTGTTTAAGAGTTTTCTTTCTGGGTTCTAGACTACTTTTGACAAGCCTCAGTGTTTTGTCGTGAAACTAAATTGGAACACACAAAAAAAATCCTCTTACTCTGTTTTCATGTTAATTCTGATGGAGTTTTTTTCTTTTTCCAAGAATATATACTTACATTTTCTTGCAAGGGATTATAGGTTATAATTTGTTTAGATCACTATATATATATATAGCCTGTATTCTTTATTATTACCATACCCTTCAGCATTTTCATACATTCTTTCATACCTTTCAAACATTAAATCCTACATTATCTCTCTCTAGGATTACTAGTCTTTCCTCACGCACCCATAATAGGAAAATTAATTTATTTCAGATTCAGAGAAAATTTTCTACCTCAATCAACATAATCACTTTTTTTACAAAAATTTCAAAATATTTCCATACCAAAATTAGGAAGAATCTTCTATTTTGTGTAATAGTACTAACTTCCATAAGACGATTCAATTTCTCATTACAACATAAAGTTTTCTGTAAAAGAAACAAATAAAATTAAGCATTACAAATGAACTTATCTGTCCTTACCTAGTCTATTAGGAAAGTCAATCAAGAAAGGTCGCACCACCCAACCACAAAACTGGAAATGATGTCTACTTTCCCCTCACGCTTCCTCCCTTCTAGATATTTTAGAAAGAAAATCTTTTAGATAAGTTATTCCGGAATGTCAAGACTGCACCAGTCTAATCCAAAACTCTATACTCAACGATATTTGCTAAGGGTTTCATTGGCACTATGTCGAACTCAAGAACACCTTAGCCTGGCAGCATCCTGCCAACCTTCACAATGTCCCGTGTAAGGTACCTAATTTCCTATCTTCTTCTCTCTTCATCCTCCAGCCTGCACTTTCCATCCTTGGATCCTTTTCTCACTGAGATGAGGTTTTTCCATTCTCAGGGAGAGAGATAAAAGATATTTGTCTCTAAATTTCTAGAGGTATGAAAATTCATTTTCTTTTCTTTTGGTCCTTTCCCATAACTTCCAAAACATATCAAAATTTATTTCCAAATTAAAATTTTATTTTAACATAAGGCTTCACTATGCCTCTTTCCCTAAGCCATGAGTCATTAAGTATTGTAAAGTAAAAGTAAACAATAATAAATATTCTTATCAAATTGAGTATTACATCCCCCCCCGTGTGAAACACCATCCTCGATTTTTAGTTCATCCCTTTGGAACAGGTCAGGATATGCCTTTCACATGAAGTTTTCATCTTCCCACGTGGCCTCTTCCAAGCTAAACTGCTTCCATTGCACTTTAAGCTGGGTGATATCTCACTTGCGTAACATTGTTTCTCTCTGCTTGAGAATACATAGAGGCTCTACCAGGAACTCTTTGTCTGGTGTGACCTATGTCATAATAATAACTTGTCATTAGTTCATACTAATTATAATTTACATTCATGCATTTGAAATTACAAAATTAAATATTTACCTGTACATCTTTCCACTTAATTACATTCCTAATATCATGCACATATTTCTTTAATAATGAAACATGAAACACATTGTGGACCCATATATGACTAGGTAGTGCAAGTTGATATGCTACAGGCCCAATTTTTTACAAAATCTAGAGAGGTCTACAATACCAGGGTGTCAATTTTTCACAACCTCCCCACCGCAAGACACCTATTTGAGGCTTAAATCTTACATAAACATTGTCTCCTACATGGAACTCCCTGTAGGTCCTCTTTCCGTCCACATAACCCTTTTACCTATCTTTGGAAAATTTTAAATTTTGTCAAACCTTCTTTATTTCTTGTCCCATTTCAGCTAACATATCAGGTCCTAGTACTAATTTATCTTCAGGGTTGTTCCAATTGATGGGTATTCTGCATCTTTTCCCATACATCACTTCAAAAAGACTCATTCCCAATGATTCATGGTAGCTATTATTATATGAAAATTTAACTAAATTGAGGTATTCCTCCCACTTTATTGGTTTTTTCATTACCTACATTCTTAGCATATCCTCCAATACCTAATTAAATCACTCAGTCTGTCCATCGTCTAAGGGTGGTACATGGTGTTGGCCTGAATCTGTGTACCAAAACCTATAAAAATGGCTTTCCAAAATGCAGAGGTAAATTTTACATCCCTATCCAGAACCACCACTTTTTGTATACAATGTAACGAGAATATTTCCTTCATAAATATATTGGCAATTTTAATAGTTTTATATGTAGATTTGACTAATATAAACTGAGCTATTTTGCTCAATTTATCCACCACTACCATGATGGAATCATTCTTGTTTTTAGATATGGAAAGACCCATAATAAAATATAAAGTAATTGTATCCCATTTCCTTTCAAGAATAGGTAGTGGATGGAGTAAACCAACAGGGTGTTGGTGTTATGCCTTAACTTGTTGGCACTTGAGACATTTAGCCAACTACTCAGTGATGTCCTTCCTCATACCTGGCCAGAAGTAATCTTTTTTTTATTGCAAAAAATATGTTTTGATATCTGGGGTGGGAAGCATACAGGATTTTATGTAATTACTCCAACGTAAGTTTCTTAATAGAGTTTTGGTCAGGCACATATATCCTACCTCTAAAGGTCAACAATTGATCACTATTTATGCCATAATCAAATTTTCTCACAGAGTTTTGTGCCTAACTGGTCTATTTCAATTCGAATTTGTATTTGGGACCTTTATGAACATATTCCTTAATTTTCTCAGAAAATATTGATTCTATTTGATTTTAAGAAATATCATACACACAATGGAGTTTTCTTCTTAGTGTATCAGCCACTTAATTCTCTTTCCCCTTAAGATGTCTTATGTCAAAGTCGAATTCACTTTGAAAAGAAGTCCACCTAGCTTGGCATGCATTTAAATTAGGTCATTTGAAGAAACTTGTTAAACTGTTGTGATCATTCATTAAAATGAAATTTTTTCCAAATAAATAATGTCTCCATACCTTCAAGGCATGAATGATTACAGTTAGTTCTAGGTCATACGCAGAATATCATCTCTCATGATCTTTCAATTTCCATGATTCGTATGCTATCACTCTATCTTCCTGCATCAAAACTCCTCCAAATCCTTCTTGACACGCATACGTGCAAATGGTAAACTCCTTCTCTGGATCTACCCCTTTTAGTATGGGGGTTGTGGTCAACAAATGTTTGAGATGTTCAAAACTCTACTGACATTCTGTTGTCCGCATAAAAGCTCTTCCTTTTTTCTGCAAAGAAGATATAGAATAAGCGATCATATAAAACTGTTCAATAAAATGAAAGTTGTATCCAACCAACCACATAAAACTCTGAATGTTTGCAACATTTTTTGAAACATACTATTCCATGATAGTTTTAATATTCTCAAGATCCACATCTATGCCTTTAGATGTAATGATGTGTCCCAAGTATTGGATTTTCTCTTTGTAAAAATCACATTTGTTTTATTTAGCATGGAGTTAGTTTTCTCACAATGTTTGCAGTACTATCCTAAAATGTTTTTCATGCTCCTCAAAGTTCTTTGAGTAAATAAAAATATCATCACTAAAAATCAAAATATTTTTGTGTAAGGATGGAATATAGCATTCGTCAAACTCATAAAACTTGTTGGGGAATTAGTAAGCCCAAATTGAAACACCACAAATTCATAGTGGCCGTAGTCAGTCTGAAATGTTGTCTTACAAATGTCTTTCTCCTTTATTCATATTTGATGATATCATGATCGTAGATCTCATTTGGGGACTTTTGAGGTCTAAAATGGGCCTCCTAAGAAAAATGTACAACAAAAATAGACTTTATAAGAACCAATAGAATTCAAGATAAGATCAGTATGATCCTAATTTGTAGGATCCTAAGGGCTACATGTTTAAATCCACTGTAATTTGTTTTCCTTCTCTTTCAATAGGAAAATTATCCACCTTAGCAACCACCCTTATTTTGGCTCCAGTAACCAATTTCACTAACCAAGCGTTTTGGAATTTTATCATCTGCAAATGATACAATTATACTATCCTCAAACCAACATAACTCAGGCTTGAACCCAGATCAATTAAAATAGAAATATAGTGATTAACTAATTTACCTTCAAATTCTATCATTGTGGGATGATATTCAACCTAATTATCCTCTAAGCTTGAATTGATTCATGGTATGATCTTTGACACCTCCCCATCTATAGAAGCTTCTTGTATATTTTCACCTTGTTATTTCTGGATATGATGAGGACAATTTTTATAGAACTGGGGCGCCCCACATCCCCAACATTACAAAGGATGTTTTTGTTGCTACAGGATTCTATTTTTCTTGTTACTTCAGTTTGTCTAGTTTTAATTTGTAATCCAAATTACCGTTGTTTCTTCCCTGAAACTTGTTCCGCTGTTTTCGGTGCATATTTTTCCCAAAAATGCCTTTTGCATTTTTATTATTCAATTTTTTTTGTCCCTTTTTATTTAACCCACTTCTGCCACTTTCCACCTTTTTCTTTATTTACTGATAGCGAATACGGGCCTTCCAAATGGTTTCATCCATTGTTTTTGAGTTATCAAATTATTGCTTATCCTTTATGAATCTAGGTACAAAACTAATGAAAAGTTTCACCTTATCTTTCTCTTCCTAGATCTATGGAACATATCTTAGTAAGGAAGTAACTTAGTTACGAACTCATCTATAGTCAATTGGCTTGATCTTAAATAGTGAAATTCCTTTGCTTTTTCATCATAAAACCATTATGTCAAGTATTTATCCTTAAAACGGTTTTGAAAGCCACCCTAAGTTATTTCTTGTTCCTCAATTTCTAGGACAATCTTGATTTCCTCCCACCACAGGGTGGATTTACCTTGTAATTAGTAAATTGCTAATCTAGCCTTTAAATTATTGTCATACTCATAGATCTGGAAGTGATTATTCATGTTAATTATCCAAGCTTTTGTTGCCTCTTCATCTTCACCACCAAATGTCAGGGTTTATATTTTCTTAAACCCCCCTTGAAGTTCAAATTTCTGCCTTCTTTCCCCTTATCACCAAAAATATTGTTGGGACTCCCTTCATCATCATTACACTGTCCTTCAGACTCTATATTGGCTTCCCTCTATCAAAATGCTTCATTCATGTTTCCATTACCGACACTTGGATTTGGCTCCTGTTGAATTTGTCTATCTGACAAACCCTTCAAATTTCTCTCTTGCTCCTGACTCAGTATTTCATTATCAACTATTAAATTAGTCAATTCAACTTGCACTCGTTGAACTATTTCCAACAGTGCTCAGTTAGCTTGTTGGGATTGGATTCCTCTCCTAATTGAGCCCACATATCAAGATTGGCTTTGACATAGGGTGCACATGATCTTATCGATAGTCTAGTCCCTCTTCACCTCTTGTCTTTCTTACTCTGTGCAACATTAACATTTTGGTTACTTAGTTTCACAAACTGGCCACATTGTGAAAATCATGTCTTTAATACCACTTGTCACACGTACTACTACTGTAACCATAAAAAAAATCATACAACCAAGTTACCAATCTTATAATGGATATGCAACCGTTAGAACTTTGTGTTTACATATTTTTACCATACAATACCAAAGTTATAATGTGGATTTTAGTAATAGGCATAATATACCAGTTTTCATTATGTGTTAATTATTTATTAGACATGTGGTGAGGTTACCCATATACCAAGTCAAATTTCATTAATTTATGAATTATTATTGAGCTATTCGCTTATTACTATAATTTAAGAGCAATGATTTTTCCTTGGTTCACGGGAGTATATCAAATTAATATCATCTATCCAAGGGACACCTGGTTCCATACCCATCATCCATCCTTGTACCTCTTGATCGAATGATCGATATTATGAGAGTTTAGTTGGGTTAACCAACTAGCTCCTAGCTCTAAGGGTTAGTCATCCATTTTTCCATTCACATTAGGGTTTCCATGACTGCAACCTACCTTAATGGTGCTAAGTATTTTTCCCATCTTCGTCATTTCTCATTGGCAGGTAATCCTCCACATCCTACCAACGCACAATCCTGAGTTTTTTTTTTCATCTTAGGCTTCTTTTTCTTCTTATAGTGGTTTGGTTCATGTCATCCTCACGATTTTCATACGTATCTTCAGAACTGCTAAAATATATTTGCTAACAAGGCGAGGAAGGGATTCAAAGGCGCTCCTATAAGTAATCAAGGTTAAGTGAGATTTCATTTGGATTTGTTCATATGATCAACATTTTTCGCCCTCCAAAATTTTCCTCCTTCCACTGAGCTTCAAAATTCATGCCTCAGTCTTGGGTTTTACACAGGTATCAAATCTATGTCATCTTTTTTCCTTCATTATTTTTTTTGTGTTTGTGCATGTTGAAACCTCAGGCTTGGGATAATTGGGTCTCTTTTGGTTGCAGGTTGGATTCTCTACCCTACCTATTTCAAGATTTATCTAGTTGGAATCTCACAGATAGGGGCACAGATGGGTTCTCACCTTCTTTGTTTGTTTTGAGGTTTTTACTCTTCTTCCAAAATTATATGAGGTTTCCCTGATCCTGGGGTTCTTTGACAAGGTTCTGCTTTAAATGAAAAACATGGGTTATCCTATAGTTTTTAGGAAACCTTAACTTTAATGTAACTTCTGATTGAAATGTAATAAAACTACAATATCCATTTTTTTGTTTTCCTTCTATCTTCTGGCACGGCTAAGGGACACTTTTTGCAGTAGACTGTTTTAGGCAATTGCAAAATTTTCTTGTTAGAAACTAATAGTTTGAGCTAGTTTTAATTTTAAATATTAACAGATTCGTGATAAGACACAACCCTTTTTATCGTATTTTTGGATTTTTTCGGCTTCAACTATTCCTCTAATGAATTCAAAGATTTAGAAATTATTTACAATGACTTTTTTTCTACCCTCGGTTGAAGAGACTTAGAATTTGGAACATTACTATACATAAGGAAGAACAATGAGATTACTTTATTTCTTGGATTGCAATGCTGGTTTTTGTAATAATGTATCTCCTCCTTCCTAGCTCTTGTTTAATATATTAAGTTCATATGTCAGTCCTAGCACTGAAGTGCTTTATTATGATTTGAGTTAACTAGTTTATTTTTCTATTTGTTGTAACATGAACGCGGGTTTTCTCTAGTTTTATATATGATTGTGCTAAAAAATTATGTTCATTTTCACAGTGTCAGTGCTGCTTATTTTGTTTTTATTTTTCTTTGTCAATGCCTTACAGTAGGCAGGACCTAGGTTATCTAAGATCTGCCTACCACCCTTACAGTGTCTAGCTAGGAGCTTCCTTTCTAGGTTCTGGATTTCTTTAGACAAGCCTCAGTTTGTTGGCCTAAAGCTTCACCAGAACCCACAAAAATAGTCCTCTTACCCCGTTTTCCTATTAATTTTAAGGGATTTTTTTTAACCTTTTTCCAGGAATCTCTACTTATGTTTTCCTCCAAGGGATTATGAGTTATAATTTGTTTAGGTTACAATATATTTATATATATATATATATATATATATATATATATATATATATATATATATATATATATATATATATATCTATATATATATATATATATATATATATATCTATATATATATATATATATATATATATATATATATATATATATAGATATATAGATATATATATATATATATATATATATATATATATTCTTTATTATTACTATACCCTTCAACATTTTCATACATTCTTTCATACCTGTCAAACATTAAATCGTGGATTATCTCTCTCTAGGGTGATATTATCTCTCTCTTGATAATGGATTATCTCTTTTCCTCATGCACCAATAATAGGAGATGTAATTTATTTCAGATTTAGAGACACTTTTTTGCCTCAATCAATAGAATCAATTTTTTTTACAAAACTTTTAGAATATTTCCATACGAAAATTAGGAAGAATCTTCTATTTTCTGTAAGAGTACTAACTTCCACAAGATGATTCATTTCTCAATATAACATTGATATTTATGTAAAAGAAACAAAGAAAAGTAAACATGGAAAAGGAACTTATCTATTCTCATCTAGTTTTCCGAGAATGTCAATCAAGAAAGATTGGACCACCCAACCACGAAACTAACAATGATGTCTAGTTCCCCGCCGAGCTTTCTCCCTTCTAGATAGTTTAGAAACAAAATCCTTGAGATAGTTTTTTCATGAACCTCATGACCACGCCGGTCTAGTTCATAATCCTATACTCCAAGATATTTCCCAAGCATTCCACTGGCTCTATGTCCATCTCAAGAACACCTTAGCCGAGCAGCGTTCTGCTAACCTTCACAATGTACTGTGCAAGGTGCCAAATTTCCTATCTTCTTCTCTCTTCATCCTCTACCCCGCATTTTCCATCCTTGGATTTTTTTCCATTGAGATGGGGCTTTTCCATCCCTAGGGAGAGATAAAAAAAGATAACTATCTCTAACTCTTTGGAGGTTTGAGGAATTATTTTCCTTTTCTTTTGGTCATTTCCCATGACATCCAAAACATATCATAATTTATTTCGAAATTTAAATTTTCTTTTAGCATAAGGTTTCACTACGCCTCTTTCTCTAAGACATTAGTCATTAAGTCTTGTAAAGTAAAAGTAAACAACCCTAAATATTCACAACAATTAGGTGTTACATGAAGAAGGAAGAAGGAACTAAGTGCAACAACGAAGTGTAGTGGAGATTTTGGAGAGGCTACTCAACTTAGTTAACTAGACCCAGCAAATTGAGATAGTTTACTAGACTCTATAGTGGATATGTAAGTTGGGTAAATCTTATAGTCAGGTGAACCTTCTAGCCAAGTTGGCCTCCTTCTAGAATCAATCAATTAAGTTACTTAGGTGGCTAATTTAGTGTAACCATACAATCCAATATAAATATGCATATATGAAATGAAGAATATAATGACTATTGTAGATTAGTATAAACAATCTTTTTCTCATCTCTCATTCCTTCTTCTTGTCTTCCCTTCTCCTTTAGAAATGCCTTGGAAGCACGTCTTTATATAGCATCTATTTGGTATTTATATAGCATCTATTTGGTGTATGAGTCTTATAATTACCTATGAATATAATTCATTGGATTACAACAATCTCCATCTTAGCTTATTTTCCTTATAAAATGTTTTTATTTTTGTATTGATTAATTCTTGTAAAAGTTATTCCAAGTAAGACCCGAGGAGAAGTCTTGCCAATATAAATTATCTCTCTCTCTCTCTCTCTCTCTCTCTCTCTCTCTCTCTCTCTCTCTCTCTCTCTCTATATATATATATATATATATATATATATATATATATATATATATATTTAAAGGCTTGTATAATTAGAATTAATTTGAAATTTATCATCGAGATGCACCACATTGAGATTATATAAATGATGAAGAAAATGTGATCAAACTTGAAAAATAATTTTTCAGTGGCTTAACCCACAAGGGAATTTCAACCAAATTTTCTGAATAAGTACTTTAAAGGACACCCATTCACCCTTAATTTAAAGTTCACTGGTAAACCATTTATTCTTTAATATTAAAAAATAATAATATATTTTTATAATATTATTAAATAAATATTATTGGAAATACAAATATTTTATAATTTGTCCAAAAAAATTAAATTAAATTAATGGAATATACATGATATAATTTAAATTGGAGTTGTCTATAATGCGACTTTTTGGAGATTCCGGTGACGGAATCCGGCGGAAGAAATTGAGGTTAAATCTTGATTTGTTGTAGTTAAAATGGTTTTTTAACTGCATATTTGGATTCAGCACCCTGAAAAACCCCTGGGACGCTTTCATTGTGCTGAAACTAGCTATCAAACTTGCGATTCCAATAAATTCCTGCGGGAAAGGCTTTCAAAAAGTCGCGTTATAGACAACTGCATTTAAATTTAAAAGTGTAATTCAAATAAACTCCGAAAACATATTTAAATCTATACCTATACGAATTATCCTCATTTCTTTTTAAGCGAGTTCTCCAAAGAGATTTAAATTCAACGATCCTCAACGGTACTCAAGAGTTTGTCAAACATAGGCTTTGTATATAAAGGAACTTTTCATGGACAGAGTGGAGAAACTGAATTTGCAAAATAAAATGTTTCAAATTTCCAACTTATCAACCTGTGTCAACTCCAGAAGAAACCTTCAGCTTTGTATTATCGAAACTATTCTCAGGCAAGAAACCACATAAGATTATTGTCACATATCTACTTGATAAACACATATATATATAAAAAAAAAAATTATAGAGTCTACACTTAGTTATATGTATGAGTATATAGTGCCACCACCTCGTATATAAACGTAACCTTAGAAGGTCTATGGTGTGGCAGGTAATGCTTGTCATACATTGGTTTAATCATTGTTTATTCCTTGACTTTGTTATATCATGGATACGATGGCATAAGGACTGTATGACTCTTCCTCGTGTGTATCAAGGCTGTCCTGCCCTTGACTGTTGGCATATTCTGCGTTGGACATCTGGCAACAGTACTGTGTTCCGCCAGCCTGTTCACGTGGTTGGAGTGAGGTTGCCAAGCCTGGAACTTTCCCGCGCCTTGCTTTTGGGCATTGGCGCCTTGATCAACGGTTTGAGGGTTCTGCATGAGATCAAGGGCTACGAGTGCTCCACGTTTCCTCTGCTGGCAGGTAGGGTATATACGTGGTCTTTTCCAGATTCTTCGAAGCTTTTCTCATTCTGCTCGGCGCTCCACAACTCTCCGCTCCATTTTACCTCTGCATGGGATCTGCTTCTTAGTTTCGCGCCGAGTTCCTCCATCTTACCAGGCACATGCACCCTCTCTGGTGTGCTTCCGCTCCATGGTTCCTCATCCTCGAACCGGCCAGGTAATTATCTGTCAGTTTTTAAAAGTTTCAGGGTATGATTTTGGTTTTGTCTGCTACGAGGTATTGTAACCTTTAATCCATGGCATGACAGGTTGCATTTGGGCGACTTCCGGTTTTGACGGTATTGGAGAATCCTTCCAGATGTGGTCCGCCGAGTTTACACAGGTATTTAACCTTATTCAGATGTTTGGTCTTGGTTGATTCTATTCCGTCTCGCCTCTGGTTACCAGGGGTTTTCCTCTATGCCCAAAAGCAGGCCCCAACCTTATCTTTGCACGGTTGGCCGCAGATTACGATGGATGGATGCTCTTGTTCCGGTTCCATACGTTCTGGGGCTGGTTATGGATTATTGGGTAATACTTTGTTGCGGCGGTTTTGGGAATTTACCTCTGGTTCACGAGGCTGAAGATTTTGCTTGATTCTATTAATCATCTGTTTATATTTTGACTGTCGAATGTATTGTAACTATACAAAAGCTCTGGTTGTAAACCAGCTCGCTTGTTCTCCATTTTGTGCTCATATGGCTTGGCGGCCGATAATTTAATGTGACTCACTGTTTGCGTTATGCTATGGTTTAATTTTTATGCTATTAAGCAAGGTTTTTTATGAATTATATAGGGTTTGAAAGGTACCAAACTCGTATTACGATTTCTCATTCTATATTCCTGCTCTTTCGTTTACGGCATGAATGCGTTTTGTTTACAGAATGTACTAAGGGTTTATCTCGTAATGTCAATATATTTAACAGTCCTGCATAGATGGGTTAAAGGACTGCCGCACTTGCATCTGGTTACCATAGAAGTATGGTCGACAGTTCTGGGTTTTCTCCATACCCCGAGACCCTGAGGTTCTGTGGTTAAATCATGACTGTAGGTTATTATTGTTTGTTCCCTCATTCGTATGGAATCGTTTGGTACTTTCCTTGCCGCGTTTAAATACTTTCACTGTATTCACTTGAATGCCAATATGAGGTTACCGCATGGTTCTTTGCTACTTGTAACGATTTGCATAATCTTACTGTCGTAACCTTCAGAAAATTTGTTCCATGTTAACTATCAGACCTTTGATTCAAGGTAGTATTTTGGGTTTACTTCTCAGCTCAGATTTGTCTGTTCTTTTGTTTATCTCACGGGTTCAGGCTTTTGCCCGTCACTGTGAAATCTCCAGAAACTCCTTGCTACAGTTCGACCTGGTTCGAGATTCCGAGTTCCTTTAATCTTTATTACCCTTGTCTTTAGAAAATCTTCATATTGGAATTATACAGCAGATTAAGGTTATAAAGAAAGGTATTTGTTTTAAGATTATAACGAGGGATATTCGACTTACTGTGAACATTAGGGTCAAGTTACGGTATCGACCCAGAATTCTATTCCCTCATAAAAAGTCAGTTTCCTGATTTGGGTTTCCCTATGACTGTAAACCTATTTATCTGATAGGGATAAGGCTCGTTCTTGGAATACACTGCTTTCCTTTGCTCAGTTCTTTATCCTTCGAGTTTTACCAATACACTGACTATAATTTTTGTACAGATAATATAGTTACACTATCTTCTGATTTGTATAGCAATACTATCTATAATTTTGTACAGATAGTCATAGTCATACTATATACTGTTTTACAACTGTTGCACAGATAATAACAGTCATACTATAAATTACACATAATCTATGGGGACATAAAGGTTCCGTTACTTACATGATCTCCACTGGTAAGGTGAGTCTGGGACAAGTCTCCTGCCAAATCTCTGTGTAAAGCTTGTTATCCACCCAACCGTGAGACCAGACCTTCGAGACCTGAGTCTCCCCCCAAGCTTCCGCTTACCGGATCACTATCCTCAGGAAGCCAGCACTGTGTGCTTGACTATCTGGTCCTTACCAGACTTAGTCCATACAGGGTTTTTCCTTCCCTTTCTCTTTCTCCGCCTGTCTCTATAGCCCAAAGTTCTTTCAACCAACCTTCCCTTTTCCCTGGAAACCCTTCCAGTTAGGGAAGGCGGTTATTTCTAGTTTTGTTAACTAACTTTTCTTTTCCAGTTCCCTTTTGGGAATTCAATTACTTTCATAAGTAATTCTTTAATCATCATTTTAGTGCACATGTAAAATCAACAGAATATTCTCAAAAGAATTAAATCCTTCAATAACATTCTAATTCAGTTTTTGCTGTAGTAACTTTTAAATAATTACATTTTTACGGGGTCATCACATCTCCCCCTCCTGAGATTGGACATCGTCTCGATGTCTAGTGTCTCCAAACAATTCCGGGTAAGCTTTCCGAAAAAGCTCTTCGTCTTCCCAAGTAGCCTCTTCAGGCCCATAGTGCTGCCATTGCACTTTAATTTGGGTAATAACCCGCTTCCGCAACTGCACTTCTCTCCGGTCGAGAATGCTCAGCGGCTCGACCAGGACCTCTCCTTCCGGTTTGACCCTTATATTTTGCCACTTGATCACATGCTTAGGGTCATAGATATACTTTTTAAGCATGGATACATGGAAGACATTATGAATTCTAATGTGGCTCGGTAAAGCTAGCTGGTAAGCTACTGGCCCAACCCTTGCCAAGACCTGAAAAGGTTCGAAGTAACGGGGTGCAAGTTTAGCACAACTGCTCCATTGCAGAGTACTTTTCCTGGCTTGAATTGTGATGTAAACATGATCGCCCACCTGATACTCTTTGAACCTTCTTTTCCGGTCTGCAAAATTTTTCTGCCGATCTTGAGCGGCCTTCAGGTTGGCTCGCACCTTTTTGACCATGTCCTCCATCTCCTTGAGCATTTCTGGTCCCAATCTTAATTTTTCCTCCGGGCCACTCCAATTTGAGGGCATCGGACATTTTCGTCCATACAAGACTTCAAATGGAGACATCTGAATTGATGTGTGATATCCATTGCTGTAAGCGAATTCCACCAAATGCAAATAGTCTTCCCATTGTGTCAGTTTTTGCATGACACATGCCCTCAACATGTCCTCCACCATCTGATTTACTCTCTCCGTCTGTCCATCAGTCTCGGGATGGTAAGCTGTACTAAAGTTCAGCTGTGTACCCAATTCTACAAATAGCGCTCTCCAAAAGGTGGATGTAAACTTTACATCCCGATCTGATATTATAGTCTTTGGGAGTCCATGAAGTCTGAACACATTTTGCATGAAAATGTGTGCAATTTGCACTGCCCTGTAGGTGGATTGCACTGGTATAAAGTGTGCTGCCTTACTTAACTTATCTACCACTACCATAATAGAGTCATTGTTCCTCTTTGTTTTAGGCAGCCCAGTTATAAAGTCCATTGATATAATTTCCCATTTCCATTCTGGAATGGGCAGGGGTTGCAATAATCCAGCCGGATGCTGGTGCTCCGTCTTGATCTGCTGACACTCCAAACATCGCGCTAAATATTCAGCCACATGCTTTTTCATTCCCGGCCAGTAATATTCTTTCCGAAGTGCAGTCAGCATTTTCTGGTACCCGGGATGACCAGCGTAGTGACTAGTATGAAACTCATTCAAGATTAAATTTTTGAGGCTGTTGTCATTTGGTACAAACAATCGTTTTTTGTAAAGCAGCATTCCATCCCTGCTAACTTCATATTCCTGCTGACTTCCCTCGCTGGAAAGTGGCATTTGCCGCTTCATTTGTTGGTATTCAGCATCTTGGCTTGTTGCTGTTTTCATCGTTTCCCGCAAGGAATTTTCCCATCTACTGAATGTAACTTCATACAAACATTGTACCTTTCGACTCAGTGCGTCTGCTACACGATTTTCCTTTCCCTTCAGATGTTTAATGTCAAAGTCGAACCCGCTTAAGAAATTTGCCCAACGAGCTTGTCTTGCATTCAGTGTGGGCTAACTAAAATAATTTGTTAAGCTGTGATGATCTGTTAATAACAGAAATTTCCTTCCTAGAAGGTAGTGCCGCCACATCTTAAGCGCATGTATGACAGCTGCCAACTCCAAGTCATAGGCAGAATACTTCTGCTCATGTTCCTTCAATTTTCTCGATTCATAGGATATCACTTTCCCTTCTTGCATTAACACACCTCCGACGCCTTCTCGGCTGGCATCGGTACATACCACGTAATCTTTATCCGGATCAGCTATACTTAAAATGGGAGCAGACGTGAGTAATTGCTTAAGTCTTTCAAAACTTTGTTGACATTCAGAACTCCATTTAAATGTCCCCCCTTTCTTTTGCAAGGACGTGATAGGATATGCCACCCTCGAAAAGCCTTCCACAAATCTTCTGTAATATCCCGCCAATCCCATGAAGGATCTGATATCCGCCACATCTTTTGGCACAGGCCAATCCAGTATGGTTTTTATTTTCTCAGGATCCACGGCAATCCCTTCCTTTGTAATCACATGACCCAAGTACTGAATTTCCTCTTTATAGAAATCACATTTGCTGAGCTTAGCATACAGCTGATGTTCTCGCAAAGTTTGCAGTACCATCAGGAGATGTTCCTCATGCTCCTCCTTAGAGCGAGAATAAATCAAAATATCATCAATGAATATTAGTACAAATTTGTCTAAAAATTAATGGAACACGCTGTTCATTAAACACATGAACGTGGCGGGTGCATTAGTCAATCCAAAAGGCAGCACTACAAACTCATAGCGTCCATACCGGGTCCTGAAGGCTGTTTTAGCAATATCCTCTTCTTTAATTCTAATTTGATGGTAACTAGATCGCAAATCAATTTTAGAAAATATTGTCGCCCCCTTGACTTGATCAAAAAGCTCATCGATCCGAGGTAAGGGGTATTTATTTTTAATTGTGAGCTTGTTCAGCTGCCGGTAATCAATACACATTCAAAGAGTTCCGTCTTTCTTCCTGACGAATAATACCGGAGCTCCCCATGGAGATACACTGGGGCGGATATAATTTTTATCCAGCAATTCTTGTAGTTGCATTTTCAACTCAGTCAACTCAGGTACACTCATTCTATAAGGTGTCCGCGAAACTGGAGCAGCTCCTAGTATTAACTCAATGGTAAAATCTATATCCCTCTTTGGAGGTAGTCTAGGAATTTCCTCCGGAAACACATCTGCGAACTCTTTTATTATCGGGAGGTGGTCTAGCGGGTTTACCTTATTCTTAGTTTCTGCATAGCCCACCTGAATAGCATACACTTGGCATCTATTCCGGATGCATTTTGTCAGCTAAGATGCAGTGATTGGCCGGACCTGCACTGGTCATTTAATTGCCTGCATTTCTTGCTCTATTCCAGCATCATCCTTGTACCGTATGACCTTCGTTTTGTAGTTCACTAAAGCCCAATGCTTTTCTAGCCAGTCCATCCCAATTAGGACATCATAGGACCCGAGTGGAAGCATGTTCAGATCTGCTAGTATTGGCTGTCCTGCTATCACTATAGGACAACTTTTGATTTTTGCCATTACTCGTCTTTTAGTCCCTGTAGCTAGCTGTACCAGCCAAGGGTTCCTGAATTTTTCAGGCTGCAATTTACACTATTCAACTATCTTTGGACTAATATAACTTAAAGTAGCTCCAGGATCAATTAGAACAGTGATGGAAAGGTCTAAAATTTTACCTTCAAACTCTACCATGGTGGGCTGGTATTCTGCCTGGCGGTCGTCCAAGGCTGCATTAATTCTTGGCACACTTCGTCCCACGTCACCCACGGTTGATGCCTCATGAATCTGGGATATCTGATCAGCTCCCTTCCTTTGTGGACAATTTTTAACGTAGTGTGGTCCGCCACAACCCCAGCACTGCACTGGGGGTCTGGTTATTCCTTCAGTATCCATCTTGGCGGGTTGCTCACCCATTCTGGTTTCACTGATGGGCTTGGACCTGAATGAACCTCTCGGTGCTGTTCTACTGTTCTGGCCCTTACTGCTTCCTTTGACTCCACCACTTCGACTTCCCCTACTATTTCCAACAATTTTACTATTCTTTTTCTCATTCCATTTTCTGTTGGAACTGTCCCCTTTCTGTTTGCTCTGCTGGTAGCAGATTCTGGCCTTGCGAATAGCTTCATCCATGGTTCTAGGATTGTCAAATTCAATCCTTTCCCTCATATACATGGGTAGACTGCTAACAAACCGCTGCACCTTGGCTTTTTCTTCTTTGAGGTAGGGTACATAGCGGAGCAAAGATGTGAAACGATTGATGAACTCATCCATAGTCTGCTGTCCCAATCGCAGATCATGGAATTCCTTTGCCTTTTCATCATAAAAGCGTTCCGTCAAGTATCTCTCCTTAAAATATTTCTGGAATTTTTCCCACGTTATGGTTCGTTCGGTTACCCCTTTAACGATTTTAACTTCCTCCCACCACAGTGTCGCCTTCCCTTGTAACTGGAAGATAGCCAATCGTGCCTTCAAGTTATGATCATTTTCATATAACTGAAAATATTTATTCATATTGATTAGCCACGCCTCAGCCACTCCCTCTTGTTCTCCATCGTAGTGTGGGGGTTTAATTTTCCGAAATTCTCCTTGTAATTGCACCTTTTGACGCTTTGAAGTCTGCTGTTCTGATGCATTCTCAGATTGGTCCTCTCCTTCTTCAGGGATTTCAGATTCTGCTTGATAACGTTGCTCCTCCGTCATTCTCTGTTGTTCTGCGCTGGGGTTAGCTAGCGGCGGGTTCTGTTTATCAGACAAACTTTTTAGAATCCTTTCCTGCTCCATTTTCAATCGTGCATTATCCTCCCGTAGCCGAGCCATTTCATTTTTCAGCTCTTGAACTGTTTCTAGTATGGCCAGATTCGTGCTGCGGGTCTCCTCACCCAGCTGCACCCACAACTCTGGGTTGTCTCCAAGATTTGTTGCAGGCCCCCGATTGGCTGTGGTCCTGTGCGGTGCGCTGCCAGCTCCCTGCATGCTAACTATTACTTGTGGTACCTTTGTTGTTCTTTACTTTCCTCTTGACTAACCTGTACCTGGCCTGGTCTGATCATGAAACATGTAACATTGTGAGCTACCTGCACAATTTTGTTACCCCAAAAAGATTATCAATGTCATAGTGACCTTCTCATCTTTTAATACTTTATTCACATCCCAGAGGCCACAGTATGGTAAGCTGGGCTCTGATACCAATTGTCACATATCTACTTGATAAACACATATATAAAAAAAAAAAAATTATAGAGTCTACACTTAGTTATATGTATGAGTATATAGTGCCACCACCTCGTATATAAACGTAACCTTAGAAGGTCTATGGTGTGGCAGGTAATGCTTGTCATACATTGGTTTAATCATTGTTTATTCCTTGACTTTGTTATATCACGGATACGATGGCATAAGGACTTTATGACTCTTCCTCGTGTGTATCAAGGCTGTCCTGCCCTTGACTGTTGGCATATTCTGCGTTGGACATCTGGCAACAGTACTGTGTTCCGCCGGCCTGTTCACGTGGTTGGAGTGAGGTTGCCAAGCCTGGAACTTTCCCGCGCCTTGCTTTTGGGCATTGGTGCCTTGATCAACGATTTGAGGGTTCTGCATGAGATCAAGGGCTACGAGTGCTCCACGTTTCCTCTGCTGGCAGGTAGGGTATATACGTGGTCTTTTCTGGATTCTTCGAAGCTTTTCTCATTCTGCTCGGCGCTCCACAACTCTCCGCTCCATTTTACCTCTGCATGGGATCTACTTCTTAGTTTCGCGCCGAGTTCCTCCATCTTACTAGGCACATGCGCCCTCTCTGGTGTGCTTCCGCTCCATGGTTCCTCATCCTCGAACCGACCAGGTAATTATCTGTCAATTTTTAAAAGTTTTCGGGTATGATTTTGGTTTTGTCTGCTACGAGGTATTGTAACCTTTAATCCATGGCATGACAGGTTGCATTTGGGCGACTTCCGGTTTTGACGGTATTGGAGAATCCTTCCAAATGTGGTCCGCCGAGTTTACACAGGTATTTAACCTTATTCAGATGTTTGGTCTTGGTTGATTCTATTCCGTCTCGCCTCTGGTTACCAGGGGTTTTCCTCTGTGCCCAAAAGCAGGCCCCAACCTTATCTTTGCACGGTTGGCCGCAGATTACGATGGACGGATGCTCTTGTTCCGGTTCCATACGTTCTGGGGCTGGTTATGGATTATTGGGTAATACTTTGTTGCGGTGGTTTTGGGAATTTACCTCTGGTTCATGAGGCTGAAGATTTTTCTTGATTCTATTAATCATCTGTTTATATTTTGACTATCGAATGTATTGTAACTATACAAAAGCTCTAGTTGTAAACCAGCTCGCTTGTTCTCCATTTTGTGCTCATATGGCTTGGCGGCCGATAATTTAATGTGACTCACTATTTGCGTTATGCTATGGTTTACTTTTTATGCTATTAAGCAAGGTTTTTTATGAATTATATAGGGTTTGAAAGGTACCAGACTCGTATTACGATTTCTCATTCTATATTCCTGCTCTTTCGTTTACGGCATGAATGCGTTTTGTTTACAGAATGTACTAAGGGTTTATCTCGTAATGTCAATGTATTTAACAGTCCTGCATAGATGGGTTAAAGGACTTCCGCACCTGCATCTGGTTACCATAGAAGTATGGTCGACAGTTCTGGGTTTTCTCCATACCCCGAGACCCTGAGGTTCTGTGGTTAAATCATGACTGTAGGTTATTATTGTTTGTTCCCTCATTCGTATGGAATCGTTTGGTACTTTCCTTGCCGCGTTTAAATACTTTCAATGTATTCACTTGAATGCCAATATGAGGTTACCGCATGGTTCTTTGATATTTGTAATGATTTGCATAATCTTACTGTCGTAACCTTCAGAAAATTTGTTCCATGTTAACTATCAGACCTTTGATTCAAGGTAGTATTTTGGGTTTACTTCTCAGCTCAGATTTGTCTGTTCTTTTGTTTATCTCACGGGTTCAGGCTTTTGCCTGTCACTGTGAAATCTCCAGAACCTCCTTGCTACGGTTCGACCTGGTTCGAGATTCCGAGTTCCTTTAATCTTTATTACCCTTGTCTTTAGAAAATCTTCATATTGGAATTATACAGCAGATTAAGGTTATAAAGAAAGGTATTTGTTTTAAGATTTTAACGAGGGATATTCGACTTACTGTGAACATTAGGGTCAAGTTACGGTATCGACCCAGAATTCTATTCCCTCATAAAAAGTCAGTTTCCTGATTTGGGTTTCCCTATGACTGTAAACCTATTTATCTGATAGGGATAAGGCTCGTTCTTGGAATACACTGCTTTCCTTTGCTCAGTTCTTTATCCTTCGAGTTTTACCGATACACTGACTATAATTTTTGTACAGATAATATAGTTACACTATCTTCTGATTTGTACAGCAATACTGTCTATAATTTTGTACAGATAGTCATAGTCATACTATATACTGTTTTACAACTGTTGCACAGATAATAACAGTCATACTATAAATTACACAGATAACTATGGGGACATAAAGGTTCCGTTACTTATCTGATCTCTACTGGTAAGGTGAGTCTGGGACAAGTCTCTTGCCAAATCTCTGTGTAAAGCTTGTTATCCACCCAACCGTGAGACCAGTCCTTCGAGACCTGAGTCTCCCCCCAAGCTTCCGCTTACCAGATCACTATCCTCAGTAAGCCAGCACTGTGTGCTTGACTATCTGGTCCTTACCAGACATAGTCCATACAGGGTTTTTCCTTCCCTTTCTGTTTCTCCGCCTGTCTCTACAGCCCAGAGTTCTTTCAACCAACCTTCCCTTTTCCCTGTAAACCCTTCCAGTTAGGGAAGGCGATTATTTCTAGTTTTGTTAACTAACTTTTCTTTTCCAGTTCCCTTTTGGGAATTCAAATACTTTCATAAGTAATTCTTTAATCATCATTTTAGTGCACATGTAAAATCAACAGAATATTCTCAAAAGAATTAAATCCTTCAATAACATTCTAATTCAGTTTTTGCTGTAGTAACTTTTAAATAATTACATTTTTACGGGGTCATCACAATTATCAATTGAGATCTGAAGTGTGGTTACAAAGGCATGGGCTGGAGGACGGTTCTCATGACCAAATTCTTCATTTCCTTGGAGGACAGTTCTCATGACCAAATTCTTCATTTCCTTGCTGGCGACGCTCTACCCATCTCCGTATCTTTAGCCATGAAGGACAGCTCTGGCTATATCAAAAGCATGTTTCTTGGAAGTGCTAGCACCATTGCTGTCTGCTTTGAGAAACTCCCAATTTAATTCCTTGATTAACTCATTGGCTATTATGATTAACAGCATCTTCCTCTGTTATTCCCGGATTCTCTTTCATATAACATGCTATTAAAAAGGCAAGTAACAATATCCCACCGAGTAAGTCGACACAAAATCATACCCTCCCATGGTTTAAAAGTATATATATAATTATAATTATAATTATAATAATTCTGTAGTTAAAAGATTTTGCAATTAAAATTGCGAATTTCCTTTAGTAGTTAAAATGAAGAATTCATCAATATGGTAAATTGACGTGAATAGTTAGAGTTAATATTTTAGTAGTTAATTTAATTTTTATTATATATTTTTTTTTATTTGGTGTTTTTTTGGTAGATAAGTACGGGATTTGAACCAGTGACCTATGGCAAAGGAGTGTCTTAACAATGCACCCATTCACTATCAATCCAAAGCCCCGTGGGTTTGTTTGGTGTATTAACTTTATAATATAATTTATAAAAAAATTAAAATTTAATAGAGAATTTTAAAATAAGAGCAACAATTATTTATAAATGATATTATATTTATGTAAATTTTGTTTTAAACCAGTTTAAAAGTTATCATTAATAATAAAAATTTAGAGGTAAAAGCAAAATTTATATAATAATGTGGAGAATATTGATTTTCATAAATATTATTAAATTTTTAGAATATTATTATAAAATTTGCATCGGAAAGGAAAAGGAGATTATTGGTCATAACTGTTTTTAATTACTGAAAATAAAAATAGTATTGAAAGATATTATTATTTACAATTGTATAAATTTATAAATTATTTTAAAATAAAAATTTATATAAATAAATTAAATATATCTTAAAATCAATTATATGAATAAATTAAATATGATGTTAACAAATATTTAAAATAACTACATTAATTTGTATACTAGGCATAAAATAGATGGAGAAGGGTATATTGTTAATGCACTTTGTGTTTTGTGAGCAAAAATTTTAGCTTTGATGATTTTGGTGATTTCTCAAACCAAAAATTAAGTGTGTAATTATTTCAAGATTCATACAACTTAGAAAACAAAAAAAATAACATAACTAATTTAATAAGTAAATAAGTAAATAAAAAAATGAAAAAATTATTTTTATTTTTTCAAAATTAGTTTTCCAACTTAATTTTATTCATATTAAAAAAAATATTTATTATATATGTGAAACTAATTTTAAATTTAAAACTTAATAAAAACAATATCTTTAATATCTTTATATTTTAGTTTATTGTTTTAGATTTTGTCTTTTATTATATTTATAAAAACGATGGGTCAAAATAAATAAATAAATAAAAAAAATATTTCTATATTTTTATATTAAATAAATGTATATCCTTAAAAACATATTTTATGAAATTCTAGTACATATAATTAAATAATGCATATTCATATAATATAAATGTATATCCTTAAAAACATATTTTATGAAATTTTAGTACATATAATTAAATAATGCATATTCATATTCATTACAATATATTAGTTTTTGTATTTTTGTTATTAATATATATATTTTTACGGGTATAATGTTGTATATTTCATATAATAAGCATAATTGTAATATTAAATTTTCTATTAAATAAATTAACATATATATTAAAAAAATTCAAAAGATAAATATTTAAAAGGTTTGTATATAAAATGTAATATAAAACTAAATCTAAATTACTATAAATTAAAATAAATTAAGCAAAGAGTCCTTGGGAAAATTGTATTACACTCAAAAAAATAAGATGCCTACCAACAACCATTATTGACTACTATTTTCCAATGTAGAACTCTAGTTATATATATTATATGCTTTTTTTTAAATGAATAAGAGAAAAATCATATAAATTAAAATAAATGTAAACCAATTTTTTTTTAGAAAATAATAGTGTTTCACGTTAAAAAAAAAAAATGTTTATAAATGTTTATAAATAATTATCATAATTAAAAATATAACATATAAATGTAAATATAAAAAGTAAAATATTATACCAATTTGTAATATGATTAACTAAAATAAAATATATGTAATATTAACTCATAATTTCTTATAATATAAAAATGGATGATAAAATAAATGTAATGAATTAAAATATTACTCATTTATTATATATCTTTAGTTTCCACAAGGTTATTCATCTAAAACCTCCTTAAAAAGATTTAATGTAAAAGTTAAAAATTTTACATTAATTTATAATAAAATTAATAATTATATATATATATATATATATATATATATATATATTAATTTAATTATGTAACATTTATCAATATTATATAATATATTTATGTAATAAACTTAATAAATAGTAAATGAAATAATATTGTATGAATAAGATAATAATTATAAATATGAAAATTTAAATAATTTAAAAGTTAATTTAAAGATATTTTAAAATTATAAGTATTTTACAAAATTTGATTTCTAATTTTAGAAATGTTACTTTTTTTATTAATTAGTTATCTATTTTAAAAATATATATATATAAATAATTATTGTGTTTTATATATATATGGATATATACACACATGTGATGTTTAAACCTAGAATCCTATGAAACATATTATTTTACTAATAGGTAATTGAACTATTCCATGAATAATGTTTTAATACATATTTATTTTTACTTAATATATATATATATATATATATATATATATATATATATATATGAGATGATGATGATGGTAGTTAACGTCCACTAAGACCAAACTTTGGTCTATCGGACCTAAAGAAATGAATTATTTAGTTTCATTTAAGATTTTATTCCTATGCTCAAAAAGCTTGGAGAGAAGCCTCCCGAGCTCATTGTAATTTTGGCAACGTAAAAGGCTAGGAAGGTCATTATTGCAACAAAGATTTTGAAACTGAGATCTAATGTGGTTGTAGGTGGGGCACTCTAAGAGGAAGTGATTTTCATCCTCGATGTTCATATTCTCACAAAGATGGCAGAAACTATCCATCCATGGCGTTTTAGGAACTTCTCAATGGCCCGTTTCTCTATGGAGCTCATGAGAGTTCGTTCTAATCTTGGCTATATTGATTTTCTTCTTTGAGCTAGTTAAAATAGAGAGATACTTTTGATCTTATAGGATGGGGTTGATGACCTCCTTATAATATCTTAATTTTCTTTTAGCTGCTAAATATTTCTCACACCACATTTTTTCTTTGAACTTAGAAGTAACAATATTTTTAATGTTATTAATGTTTTGTAATGCAACATTCTTGTCGATCTCCCAATGGTTTAACTAGTCCCTGGTGTCTTTATACCAACCACGTTTGAGCCTTAGGTGGTTCTGGATGGAATTTAAAGCTAGCTTAGGAAGTCTATGGTCTCCTATGTTATTGAGTTTGTGCTTGTACAACAAAAGCCTAGTCATAGCTAGGCTCTCGATAGGGGAAAGACCCACTTCTATACGGAGAATAGGATAGGGTGTGTTGCTTTTAATTTTGAAGTTATACGTTATAAGACTCTTTTGGATTTGCTCAATCTTTCTCCAGGATTCTCTAGAGATGATACAACCCCAAACCTCACATCCATATAAGATAACCGGAGTGACTAAAGTTTTAAAGAGTAACTTCTTTCTATCCCACATTACGAGGTTTGCCATTTTACAATTATTTTTAAGACCCAAATAAGCTTTCCATCCTCTATTAATCATTTTCTCAATGCTATAGTTCCAGTTGAGCTTATGATGAATATCAATTCCTAGGTACTTGTAGGAAGACACTTCCTCCAAGTTGCTATTGTCATACATAAAATTAGCGTAAGTGTCCTTCTTGGATTTGATAATCATAACTTTTTTTTTTGTCAGTGTTAACAACCATACCCATGGTAGAGCAGAAACCCTTAAGAAGTATAAGTTGCTTATCAAGATCAGATGGGAACCTTGCAAGAAGAACAATATCATCAGCGTAGAGAATAAGGATGATGATTAACCCAGCTAAGATCGTGCCATCACATCCTGCTTCCTCTACACAACCTTCTAGCTTGTCGATGTAAATTCCAAATAGGGTAGGGGAGAGGGGGAAACCTTGTTTAACTCCGATATTACACTTAATATCTTTCGACCATCCCTCATGCTCTTTAACTTGGAAATTACATTCTCGTATAATCTTATAGTGGCAGCTCTCAACTCAAAAGGAACCTTTAGCTCTTCTAATCTATTCTAAAGATTGTTTGTAGGAACCGTATCGAAAGCCTTTCTAAAGTCCACAAAGCAACAAAAGAGATTGGATTTATCATTGCGACATTCCTGGACAATGATCCTAAACGTAACGAGATGGTATGTTGTTGAGTGTTGCTTTCTAAAACCCGCTTGGCATTTAACCTACTTACCTTCACTTTCAAGTCATATGCTCAACTTCCTTTCCAAAATAATACCATATAACTTGGCTAGGAGAGGGCTAATCATAATTGTCCGATAATTAGAGGGGTTATTTGTATCCCCACTTTTAAAAATAGGCATAATGAGGCTTTGAGTCCATGGTTAGGGAACCCTTGCTTGACCGCTTGATTGAAAATCTTGTGAATGTGGAGGATGAGGACAATACCTTTGATTTTTAAGATTTCCACCTAGTAACCTTCAATGTCCTTAGCTTTCCCACTAAACAAGTGATTAACCCCAAAATCAATGTCTTCTAATGAGAAAACTTTTTTCGTTGTGAGCAGGGTTTCAAAGTTATCCATGACATTTGGAGATTCATAAAGCTTTTTAAGATAGGAATTCCAATCATGTAAAGCAATTTTATTATTATCTTTATATTTCCTAGTTAGAATCTACCTCCAGAATTTATTAGGAGCTACCTTAGAGAAGTGTAAGAGATTCTCTTATCTTTTACAAATATATTGCCTTTTTTTCCTTTTAGCTAGGGCTTTGTATATTTTTATCTTGCCAATTTTAAGAGATTCATCAACAACTTCCTTAATTGCTTTCCTCACACTTTTACAATTTTTGTCATACCATGGGTTGGTTTTGCTATTTCTTTTATTACTTGAAACTTCAATTGAGAACTTGTTAACAGAATATGAGAGGGTTGTAGTAAAATTATGATAGAGATCTTCTATGTTGTCTATACTAGATAAAGGAAGCAAATTAGTTTTTAATTCATTTAGAAAGAGATCTTTTTAATTTCTATCAAAGATTAACTTCTTTTGGCTATAAGGATTATCTTATATGGGATCTCTCTGCATGACAAAATTGAGAGTTATAAGTAAAGGCATATGATCAGAGTCAGGCTCGTGGTGGTTTAAGATGTCAAAATTTGTTATTTCGTTGTATAGAGGGAGATCAGAGATAACATAGTCTCCCTCGCTGCTATCAAGCCCATGGATTCAGGTCATCTAGCTAGAATTATGCTACTTCTTTAGACCATTACAAATTATGAGATCCTGAGCACTACAGAGCTTGACTAGCTCCGACTTAAACAAATTCTCCTCGAGGTCTTCGAAGCTCCTTTTGTACCAGATAGCTAGAGGAAGGTCTTCATCTAGCCAAAGAGGATTAGAGTTGGAATGATTGCTTAGAAGAATAGCTTGGTTGCTTGAAGTTCAAGCATTAAAGTCACCCATTAAAAGGATATTGCCTTCATTCCTTAGGCTAGAAATATCATTCTCTAAACCATTGTAAGGACTATTTTTATCTAGATTCTTTTTCTTATAGAAGTTAGAATTGATGGGGGAAAATAACAGATTGCTATGTAGGTGTTTTTATCATAAATGTCAGTAATTTCTATGCAACTATATTGGTTGTAATGGTCATTTTTATAAATCCTAGCATGGGGAGAGATGTTCTTCTCAATGTAACAAGCTATACCCCCAATGCCTCTATGGGAGGATTGCTTATTCCAAGTAGACCATAATGTAAAGCCATCTATGTTAGGGACCTTAGATTCTTCATGCTCCCAAGTTTCAACAAGCAAAATAATATCAACATCATTCGAGATCCAACTTAGCTTGGGGCATTTGTTCCATGGAAAGCCCCGACAATTCCAAGAAAGAATCTAGAGCATGTTGAATTGCTATTTATTATTATCTTTTTGGTTTCTATCTCGAATAATGGTTTTTCTATTTCCGATTATTGTCCATTTTCCTTCCCTCCTAGATTCCTTTACCTTTTGAACCTCCTTTCTCAATTATGCTTGATCTTCTAGAATGAGATCTTCATCTATAAATATTCTCATTCCTTTTAGACTTGAGGTTTTACTAAGTATGTCATACTTATAGTCAGTAGATCTCACCTTTATTCGGATCAGCTTTCCTTTATTCTCAGTTAGTTTCCCCAACCTTGTTGCTTTTGTCAGACACGTTGTTTCAATTTGTAATCTGTTATGTAATTCTGTCTAGTCTATGGCTAAAGTATCATCGTCTACCTCCTCTTTCAAACTGAATATTATAAGGTTCAAGGCCCTATTGTTACGCTCATGATCTAACTCTATCTATTTTTTCATTTCATCTTTAATTGGTTTGATATCTAATTTACCTGCCACACTATTTAGGGTGAGGCGGCTATTAACTTTTTCTTCTAGCTCTTTAATCATGTCCTTCATTTTAAGACTCTCTAAAGTATCAACATCTACTTGCTGGGATGTTTGGTTCATATCTTGGTTTTTTTTTTTCTATAACCTACAACCCAGTCTCCATTGCCTCCATCTTATTCTCCAACAGTTCTATTTTATTTTCTATTTGTTTTTGGATCTTGTCTTCAAGAGATGTGAATTTATTTTCCAGCATGGCTGCTAACTCTGTTTGTAGCTTGATTTCTCTTTCTTCTCTACATTTCTCTAAAGACTCTATATATGCATAGAGGCTCTATAGAGTAACTATGATAGGTCTACCTTTGATAATCTTTGGTAATTGTGGTGAATTATACATCCTTGAAAATTTATGAGCAAATATGTATTAGAGAAATATAAGGAATGTGTGCACCTGATATCAGCAAGCTAGACCGCATACGCACATGCCCCAGTTTTTTTTTTCTATTACACAGAGAGATCGTGAATTATTACCGCAGAGAGATCGTAAATTATTACCGCAGAGAGATCGTAGATACATCACCCTAAATTATTACCGCAGAGAGATCATAAATACATCACCCTAAATTATTACCGCAGAGAGATCATAAATACATCCTAAATTATATAAGTGAAGAACTTATTCCTGGTATACATAGTCCACTTTGGGATTGGACTGCACAGTGTTTTAGCAATATCTAATTCAACTATTCCATGAACAATTATTTAATATACATTCATTTTCTTTTAAATACAATTTCTATCTATCTCTATATATATAAATACATATTTCAAGTGAAGAAATTGTGCCTGATGTAGCTCTTAAGTATACATAGTTCTGTCTAGAATTGGACCACAAAATCTGTGGGGACCAAACCTCCCCACCTAACCATTGGACCACATCCTCATGACTCTATCTATATTTATATAAGTACATATAAAATTTATCACAACAATTAACTATATTTAATATTTAATGAAAAATAGACATTCTTATACATCACTTTTTTTTTAATATATTATTTTTAATTGAGGATTTATCTTAAAAAAAATCATTTGAAAACTAAGTTCCAAATTAACTATTAGAAATATTCAAATTCATTTGTTTTCTATTTTATTATATTATAAGTAAAAATAATAATAACTTTTTTATTTTAAAAAAATATATCATTTTTAATTGCGAATTTATCTAAAAAAAATTCATTTGAAAACTAAGTTCCAAATTAACTATTAAAATATATTCAGATTCATTTCTTTCTATTTATAAGTTAAAAATAATAATAATAAATTTCACCTAACTGATAATTCCATTACAATTTAACTTACTATTAACCAAATTATATATATATATATATAAACTTAATTCTAATATATTTTTAAATCTACTAAATTAATTTAAAATATTTTAATAATATATTTAAAATTCTAGATTTTCTTTCATGGAATTGAAGAGATCAAAACTAGATCCAAACACGTTGATGTAAAGCCTTGCTACCAATCGTGGGAGATTTGTGTGCCAACCATATTCCATAACGTATCCCATCTGCAACCACAAACAAAATTCAAATTATTATTAAAAGCTCGAGGGGGACCGATCTAAACACATGGTTTGAGACTAGAAGTTATATATGCTATTATTTGTCGCTTTTAGGAAACTCCATTACGAAAAAAAACGTCCTTAATGGTCTTCCCAATTTCAAATTTGAATCAACCAGAACTTTGCTGCCGAGTTCTATTTATCTGTTTTGAAACACCGTGTATCACCTCTCGTGAAAGACTTGATACCAGAATCTTGTGCATACATTCTCTTAAATATCTTCTATGGAAGGCTTCGGTGTCTTCCATAACTGTTGGGAAAGGCAACGAGCGAGGCCCGAAATAAGTTGAGAATACTTCTTATCTCTCCTCCTATTTGAAGGGAAGACCTCGCAAATTGCCCCCTCTGGGCTTTGAAGTGTTCCAACACACCTGTCATTAACGCATAATGTATTATCAAACCTATGTGTGCACCAAGATAGCAGGTCATAATGTATTATCAAACTTATGTGTGCACCAAGATAGCAGGTGGTCGCTATCATGAAAGAAGTTGATAGCTCATGATAGCAGTTGACTGCTTTAACATAAACAGGGATTTTTTCATAAAATGTATATATATATATATATATATATATATATATATATATATATATATATATATATATATATATATATATATATCTGAAGACACCGGGTATCCATGTAGTCGAAGAATTCGAAGACCCAACGCTGCTGAGTTGAGATCACTATCAACACACTCCCTCCCACAGCCAATGCCTTTTTCACTCCAATAACTACAGGTGAAATTAATTTCACCCGTTAACAATCCTATGTATGTGTATTCATTTGGAGCATTTTGAAAAAATACTTCTCTTTTATTGATTTCAAAAGATGAATTACAATACTGGAAGATTTAGAGAAGCTTTTATTGATTTGAAAAGATGAATTACAATGTTAGAAGATTTATAGAAAATTCAATCAGAGATAGGTTGCTCGAGCATTTACTGGATGCTACACCTTAAATTAAGATGCACTTCAGAGGCTACCTGGCCCTTGGCAGACTATGTCTTTGAACTTTCTGAAACAAACACACACTCAAACTTAAGGAGTTCACCCACTTTAGATTCTTACCAGGGTTGTTAGGTCGTGATACGCAGGCTTTTCAAACTCGACTCTAAGAGAGACTTTCTTTGTGATGCAAGTAGATCGAACACAGATGTTCAAAGATGTAGTGTAGGAAGATTATCTCAGACTTCAAACAACAAGACTCTCACTTTAAGACTCTCCAACCCTGAATGTCCCAATGAGTCTTACTTCTCTCTTTTTATAGGATGCGAAGGGACATCAGACAATTGCACTGAGATTCTGAGATATCGATCAAATCACACCAAAAGACAATCGTAATGAGATTCCGAGATGTGGGTCAAATCACTCCAAAAGTCAGAGAAGTGCTTCGAATCTCAAAAAATCAGAATCATTCCAAGTAGAGATTATTCCAAATCATATGGAAAAGATATTTACAATGGGGTGCTTTTTGGCGAAAAATCCCACAAAAGTTGGTCACTATCAAAGTCAAGTGATAAGACATTATTGTACATTGTGGATGTTTTTCAAGAGAAGCCCACGAGAACCCTTGGAGTCTTTTATGTTATGTTCCCAATAGATTTATGCCCGGGAATCGACCATTATTACGATGGTATGCTCCACTAGTATCCCATGCCTTTGTATAAATCCTTCGGACAGTCACTGTTTTCCCGAGGATAATCTGATGGTTTACTGTGGCTAAGAATAACCAATGATTATGTCCTCTCATGAAGTAGCCTAAAATGCGATCATCAATAAAAAAAAATTAGATCTGCAATAGTCTTACAATGAAGGTGAAAACACTCCATGCCATTACACTCCATGCACTCCTAGAAATCACTTAGAAAGTCTCTTTCAAAGTACCTTGGATCCATAGAAGTCTTATTTCTCCCATACCACCTCCACCATTCGTGTAACTAAGTTGATTGTAATAGTAACAGTGTAATGAAGACAGGTCCAAATTTTAATAATGTATAATGTGTTTTTGATCTTTCTTCTCTGCACAAGAGATCCCACCACCGATCTTTATAGCCTTGGAAATTATAGACAATGTCGGGAAATACAGGGCTTGCATCATTTTGTGGCCACATTATTCTTGTAGGATGTTCAGGATATCTGGTTCTATTGATAGTATAATATTTAAGAAATTTTTTGGTTCTATTGCTTCCCTCATTCTGTATCAGACTGATATCATGAAAAGTTTCCCTTAATGCTTCGTCTGCAAGATTAGAATAGATCATTGAATTCTTATACACCATATCATGTATCCAAGTGTTGGACTTAAGGTAAATATTTCTTTCTGTCACAAGGTGTTGTAAGTCCCAATGAGGCTGTATATTTGCATCCATAACTTTGGCGTTTCTTAATTTCCAAGTGGGTTTGCATTTTTCACCATAGATTGGCCATGAGGTGTCATCTGGGATATTTCTAAGTTCTTCTTGATGTGTTTTAGGGTCCCATTCAGTGACAATAACCATTAGATGATTTTTTTCAGATACTCCCTACTCAAAAAATCCAGTAAACAATTCCTTTCTCCCTTTATATGCTCGACACCAAAATCAAAATTTGCAAACAAAGCTTGCCATTTGGCAAACATGGATTCTTCGGGCTTTTTGATGTCTTTTTTTAACACTTTCTTTAGAGAAGAAGCATCATACCTGAGAAGAAACCTTTTATGTATGAGGTTGATGTCAAATTTGTTTATACAATTCCATGCAGCTTTTACCTCTTTTTCAATTGTAGAATAGTTTTTTTCTGCTTGGTTCCATGTTCCCAAAGAAAATTGTATAACTTGTTCTTCTCCTTATTTAGTTTTCTTGAGAATACCTCCCCATCCAATGTTGTTGGCGTCACTTTCTACAATTTTTGGCAAATCATCATCTACAAGGTAGAGAACAGGTAAAGCTTTTACCTTAGATTTTATTTTTCCGATGGCATTGGTATGCTCTGAAGTCCAAGGCATTCGATCTTTTTTAAATTGATTTAACAATTTTATGTCATGGACACATCCTTCATAGAGATTTCTGATGTAGTTCGAACAACCTAGGAATCTCTGCAATTTTTTTATCTGTGATTATATCTGGAAATTTATGAGCAAATTCAAGTGCATGCTTTTGTAATATAATTTGGCCATCCTCAATAGTATGTCCTAGGAATTTGATCTTTATCTGAAGCAATTCCATTTTTTTCTTGCTTAGTACAAGCCCACTTCTCTTGACTACCTATGTAAAAATTTGTACATGTTTGAAATGTTCTTCTACATATTTAGAGAATATCAACACATCATCAATATATACAATGAGCCAATCAAAGTATGGCTTGAAAACCTGGTCCATGACCTTTTGAAATTTGGATGGTGCATGTTTTAGGTGAAAGGGAATAACATTCCACTCATAATGACCAGCAGGAATGATGAAGGTAGAGTGATTGTAAGTACATTTCATGATGACTCAAATACATTAAATTAAGACCAAACCTAGTTACAATTTCCAACAAATATTACAATATAATTTTTAATTCACCCACTAGGGGGTTGACTTGGACAAATTTCTATAATTTAGCTCAATATTATCTTGCTCATGGTCCATTGCTCAACTAATTTGTCCATAAAGTCTCCAATGACTAGTTGACTTCACCAAAGGCTATTTTTATTTGAATTTCCCTTTATTAATTCGACTTAGCCACATGGAAGTTCGATCTCTCACACCCTTGCCTTTCTGACAATTATGTTACTAGGTATGTTGAAGCCAACCTGAATCTAAACTAGGTATCTCTTAGAATATTCATATCTTGCTTAGTGTTACCACATCATCTCACCTTGTCTAAGCTCTAACCCTTGGAAATTAAAGAAATTGATACATGGGGTTTCTTCCTCTCATTCTGTAGACCCATTTTGACATATTACATGTCAAATTATATCCATATTTTCCCCTATTAAGCCTCTTGGAAACCTGCCCTGCCACATCATCACGCCCAAGTGCATGATCTCTAATGCCCTTGAGGATTTGCAAAATATGAAACATGAGTTTTGTTCCTCTCATTGAGTTGACCACTTTTAACATAATGCATGTTACAAACCACCCAATGTTGCCCCTATTTCATCACCTGGAAACTCGTTTTGACCTATTGACCAAGTTTGATCAAGCTGTAACTCGCCACCAAATACATAAATCAGTCAAATTCCACATGGTATGGAATCCTCTCATCATGCTATACAATACGAGACTGGATTGACCATTTGACCACTGCGACCACTTTCAATACAGAACTGTGAACTACCTTGAGAAATGAGAAAATTGTCATATGAGACCGCTACGCTATGAGAGTTGTCATGAGGGATATTGCACCAAGGCCAAGGTCATCTATAGCCTTGATAAGGCCCTAACCATGTGGAATTACATAGATGCACCTTGATGCAAGTTGGACTGACCCTTACACTAGTATCACCCCTACAAATGTAGGCTCCCATAAAACCATGAGTCCTTAAGAGAGTCCATATGAGGCCATCAATTTGGTTAGGGATGAGAAAGCTTAGGTGAATCTTTCAAGAGATAGGGCATGGTCCAACCAAACCACTGAATACAGACTCAAAAGTAACAAGACACTAGTCTAGGATGCCTAATACAGAGCCTCACATGGTTTTTACATGGCTTCAGACTTGTGACCTTCGGTTTACAATAGTGTTGAATGTTGCACTAGAAAATGTATGTACCCATGCTAACAAGTGGGGTAGAAAGCTTAAAATATTCTTCTTTCATAGCTAGTGCACCTTTATCCTACATTCTCAACTGCAACAAACAAAAGAGCCTACTCATCCATGGCTAGCACTTCATCTTCCATAACTATAAAGGCATTGTGTCCATTAATCTCAAGTAAACATCTCCCAAATATTGCATAGACTACCTTCTCAATAGTCTGTCCAACCCCTTTTCCTTCAGTAAAAGACAACAAAATTTTCCCCATAAATGTTGATTATATCTTTTCCACCAAATGTGATACCCAGATTAGACCATTTTTAGCATTCCTGTCCTTTCCCTTAAGATTCCATATGTGGGTGCATTATCAACTCAGTGAAACATAAAATGTTTATCCTCTGAAACCAACCACAGGAAATGAACCCACTATTGGCTTCACCATAGGTTAGTTTACATTCACCAGCCTCAACATTCCTAAGCTTAACAACCTCCTCAATACCACATGTAAGCAACAATTTATCATCAGGGCTCCAAGCAACAAATGATGTTGGTTTCTAGTGTGAAATTACTAGAATGTTCTCTTCCTCACGATCTGGCATTTCTTCAAAAAAATTCTAGAATTGAATCTGGCATATATATCCCCCCTATGCTAGGTTAATGGGTAACATTAGGCTCCTACTTGGGGACATGTTCTTCTCATGAGATTGCATGAGAACTCCAACATCTCATCATGTAATCGTGAGAATGACCACTTTACCAGTTAAAACACCATCAAATCTGACAAGTACAATGACCCTTTCCTCTGTGCCTGACCATCATGCAAAATAGTGACACATCGAAATCACGATGCTAGTAGGCTAGAACTTCCTTCATTGCTAGTCTAAAATAAATTCTAGGCATTTGCAGACCAAAAATATCATCAAGAGCATCCTCCAGATCTGAAATCTAACCCTTACTACCACCTGTGAGTGTATGAAACTTTACATGTATATGTTGGTAAAAATCTGGTCCACATCATAAGACAAAAGACAAAGACTTTGATGTAGGAATGATATAACATGTATCCTTTCTCTGGCTCCACATACTGCCAACAAAATTCAAAGTTTTAGCTATGAATTGTTCCTCTTCTCTTGGAGACACAGTGGATCACCCTCACCAAATGAATTAATGGCCTTTCCAGAAAATACAAAACATTGATGTTGTAGGGAGCCAATGTGAGGGTTCGAGGGAACGATATGTCCTATCCAGACTTAGTGCAACAAATTTATTTTGAAATATTAGTGTTTTCACCTGGGATTTCAATAGAGTGATATTTGGAATCACAGGGGTTGACAATTTCTCATTGCTCCAGAACAAGACTTCAAACTTCAGTAGAATAATTAGCAAGATGAAATTTTCAAAGACTTCTGCTCTATTTCAAGGACAAAGGTTATCCACCTACTACATTTTATCATTTTTTGTATCCTCTAATCTGGCTGGGGCATCATAGAGTTTCTTAATTATGTCCTAGAACTAATATTTAACTAACAGATTAATTTATTTTTCCTCATTTACATATTGACATGTTGTAGGAATATCTAATTCAAGATATTGAGTTTCTACCTCATGAAAGATTCCTTATTGTCTGGAAAACAACTAGAAATTAACACAACTTTGATTATGGTATCGTAATTTTAAAGTGATTGCGCATTCTAGAAATATTTTGAAGAAGTTGTTCCAACAAAGCACTAACATGGAATCTAGGTGCTTCTCCTTCTAGATGTGCAAAAACACCTCATCTTGGCCTCTCTGTTCATTGTCAGCATACATTTTCCTCACTGCGTCACATTATTCTTCTGCCCTCTCTTGCGTATGTACCCATGCTAACAAGAGGGGTAACAAGATTAAAAGATTATTCTTTCATAGTTGGTGCACCTTTATCCTGCAGTATCAACTGAAACAAAAAAAGGGCTTACTCATCCATGACTAACACTTCATCTTCCATAACTATAATGGCATTGTGTCCATGAAGCTCCAGTAAACATCTCCCAAATCTTACATCGACTACGTTCTGAACAGTCTGTCCCACTGTATATAATATCGCCGAATAATCACCGATTTTCGCAAATATCGCGATATTTTCGAGGAGACGAAATATCACCGAGGAAATATCATGATATTTTCTCTCCTTGAAAATATCTCGATATTTCCGAAATATCGGCGATATTTCATCAAATATCACACGAAGACCCAAAATATCGTCGGGCAGGGAAAAAACCGAAGTGTCGCAGCTTAAAAAGGAAAAATTTTCTTTTTTTCCTCATTTTTGTTTTCTCATTGTTGGAGAAGGAAGGGGAGAGAATTATTCTTGTTGTCAAGGAGGAATCAGGGGTTGAATAGCCATTATCGCCACAAACAATGAATTTTTTGTTGATCAAAGATTAAAGAACAATGAGACAATCTTCATTTCTTCCATTAATAGGTATGTTCTAAAAATCCCCTATGTTAATGATTTTTTTGATAGATTTAGGGTTATTCTTGTTTCCTCTTTGCCTGCAAACATTTTGATTTTTTTTTTTCCATTTGCTATGATTTTCATGCCCATGAGCCAATGCAAGGGTTTTCTCCATATTTGGATAACAAACTCCATTTTTTTTAAAGTTTCAAATGCACCCTCTTATTGCTATTTTTTTTCGAATTCACATTTCAAATAATGTAGCAAAACAATTATTTCGTAAAATGAGTTGGTTATTTGATCTAGGTGGCTCTAGACATGGGCAGAAGTCCTAGAGGACTCAGAAAGGGTCAAACATCAAAGTGTTTGGATTGTGTTCAAACTAGGTTCATGTTGAAGATCTCGTCGTTGTGATCACGGTGGTGTGAACGGTTCATCACACCGAGTCCATATGTGAATGTTAGGAGTAGTCAAAGTTCAGGGTTGACTTAGGTGATTGGTCAGGCTTAAGGAGGCAACAATTTGGACAAAATCCGGCCACCGGATTCCGGCCAAACTGGGCTAAATTCCAGGCGAATTTGTGGCCTACTTAAAATGACTCCTTTCGTCCTTTTTCTGAATTTTCAAAATGACCATGGTTTTATTAAGAAACAATATATATATATATATATATATATATATATATATATATATATATATATATATACATATAGATATACATATACATACACATACACATACACAGATATATATATAGATAATACAGGGCAGGCGGCCATGACCCCACTGCCCCTGGAACCACCAAAACAAAATGAATTTAAAAAAAGGGGGCAGGCAACCATGACCCCGCTACCCCCAGAACCATAACCAACAGTCAAAGGTGGGGTGGGCGGCCATGATCCCGCCACCCCCAGAGCCCTCATAACCATAACACTAAATATTGTGGGGGCGCGGGCTGTCAACCTCGTCGCCCCTCCACGTCACCCAAGTACTACGGGCAGAGTGGAATATGGGGGGAGCGGGCCACCGAGACTGGCGGACCTGCCTCCCAAAACTAACATGCAATGTTGTAAAATTAGTAGGGGCGGGATTTGATCCATCGACCCCTCCTCAAAAAACTTTTAACTTTAACCAACGTGCCCAAACCACTTTCTTGTTTATTCTGCCTGCCAAATTCTATTTAAACCTTCATTCATTTGAGCGCGGAGGTAGGAAGGAGTGGGCACACATTTCTATGCAAGTGGAACCTAAGCAGTGCAGAGAGGGGGTCAAAACCATGATTTGAGCAATTTCTCTAGGGGGCCAAATTTTCACTTTGTTAGTTTTCGACAAAAATTATATGGTTTCAGCATTTCTCGATGCCAAAAACTTAATGGTGCTATCCATTTCTCCATCAGAAATCTACAATTTTTAGGCTTCTTCAATTTTGGAGGTATAAGGTCGTCATTTTGACTTTTGATGTACTTTCATTATTTTTCCATCTAATGAAAACAGGGCCTCCCTACCAATTTGAGCAGGGCCCAGAGACATAGTCCCTCCTGGACGAACTCCAATATCAATCCTGTGTCTTCTATGTGTGACTTGCTATTCTTTTCTTCCTCTTATTTTATGCGCTTGTAATTTCATGGTTAAATGCAAGCTTAATATGTAATTATTTAATGCATTTATAAGCCAAAGGTCTTGGATCAAGTGGTATCAGAGCAGGTCTTTATAGATGTGAATTGCATGTTTGTATTCTAACAAGAAACAAGCTCTGAAGAGGCGAAGGGAAACTAAAGTCTTTCGATCCCGAAGTGAGGCGTGTATATCGAACGAGAAACATGGCAGATGAAGAGGCTCGATATGAAGAGGAGGTAAATTTCCGCAAGACTTTCTACACGATGGCAGATCGTGTTGAGAAGATGTTCTAAAGACTTAAAAAACTTGAGAATGCAGGCAAAAAAGCTCTAGAAGGACAAGGTTCAGTGCACAGAGATGATGGCGGAGATCCACCTCCTTCTCCTCCAGAAAGTGAAAGTTCTTCTTCCTCTTCTTCTCAGCATAATCATAGGAGTATAGGAAATACATCTAAAAGGCCTATAATCATAGGAATATAGGAAATACATCTAAAAAGCCTTTCTTTAAGTTAGATGTAAAAATTGATCTTCCCATGTATAACGGAGAAAGTAATGCAGAAAATATTAATAACTAGATTAGGCAAAGTGAGATCTACTGCAGGATTCAACAGATCGTAGAGGATGAGACAAAGATTCAATTGGCCTCTCTTCGGCTGAGTGGCACCTCTCTCATCTGGTGGGAGAGAAAATTGTGAAGCAGTAAGAGTGTGGGTAATCTTCTTTCCTCATGGCCTAGTTTCATTTCTGCATTAAAAGAATAATTTTATCCCTTGGGTTATAAGAAAAAAGCCTTAATGGAGTGGCAATAATTAAGACAAGGCAGAGGTTAGGATGTTCAAAGCTTTACCGAGGAGTTTAGAAAACAAGCACTTAATTTGGGCATTCCACTTGATTCACCATAAGTAGTAACTAAGTATATTGGATCATTACATAGTTACATTAGACATTCATTATTATTGTTTGAACCTACTACCATTGACTCGGCCAGTGTAAAGGCCATTCATCTAGAAAATAGGGGAACACATGAATGAGATGACCACCCATAAAGAAACACAGCAGCCAAGAGAAGGGGAGCAAAGCCCTCTTGTACACATTGTGAGAAAGATGGGCATGATGAAGAAAATTGTTGGAAGCTGCACCCTGAGCTAAGACCTAAAAGGAATGATAGAAAGGGGAAGCAGAAGATCATCACCATCGTGCAGCAAAACCAAGATTCTGAGAGAGAGGAAGATGAGAAGGTCACAACTGCGGGATTGGCATGAGGTAGGCCCATTGGCTTGGGGTCCGATTCCGGCGATGAAATGATGTTTGCAGCCCTTGGGATCACGGCAAGAGGACCCATAGATTTGGGGTCTGATTCTGGAAATGAATTAAGGATTTCAATAGACATAACGAAAAGGGCACTCCCTGCAGCAGGACTCCAAGAACTTGAGGAGATCAACCACTGCATCCAACCAGAGAATGATGAGCTAAGAAGGCTTCTATAGGAGGCAAGGGAAGAAAAACAAATATTACTACGCTAGTTGCAAGCCAAGGATGAGGCCTTGGAAAAGCTGCGGCATAGCTATCTGGAGGTAAAAAGTGATTCCCAGATTTCATATGATTTTCATGATGATAAATTCGCTACTTTTGAAAAACATACTACAGGGATTGGATCCAAAATATTAAAGAAGATGGGATATCAGGGAAAGGGCCTCGGTACCAAAGGCCAAGGCATCGTGTTATGCTCTTGACCTGCGAGAAGATGCCAGAATACCAAATATATGAAGAAATACAACCCAGAACACAGAACAAATGAGAAATGACAAAATGTATTTTATTATTAAGAAAGGAAAGCAATGTTCACTTGCTTCTTTGAGGGGGCAACCTCCAATAGAGCAGGGCTCGATTACAAAATAAGACATGACACTCCTCAATGGGGAGTCTCTATCCTTTATATAGGATTCATACATGCAATACCATGGGTCAGTGCCATGGTTCTTATTAATACCATCTATCTAATACCATGGCCCTTTTGCAACTAACTGTGGTCCCTTCTTTAAATGCGAGTCAACCACTTACAATTATTAATATGGGCTTTATTGACTCTTTAACTAACTATAACTATGACTCGACCCTATTACATAAATAAGGGGGTTAGGGTTGTACCCTAACATGCCCTCCCCCATAAAAACAACCTTGTCCTCAAGGTTGAAGCTGTGGAAATTGCTGAAGAATAGTGGTTGGTTCCCAGGTCGCATCTTCTAGATAGGTGTCTTTCCACTTGACGAGGACTTCCTTAATCTGCAGCTTCGCAGGTGGCATTCTCATGTGTCAAGAACCTGTTCAGGTTGGAGCCAGATTGAACATTCTTCATCTAATTCCGATAGACTAGTTTGAATTCTACAATTGTTCCCTACCAATTTCTTGAGGCATGAGACATGGAAGACGGGATGGATTTTTGCTGTGGGTGGCAAGGCTAGATTGTAGGCTACTTCTTCGATGCACTAAATTATTTTATATGGTCCGTAGAATTTTGGAGATAATATTTGACAACCCTTGTTTTTGAGTGATGTTTTCTTATATGGTAGCAGCCTCAAGAATACCTGATCCCCTTCTTGAAATGTGCACTCTAAACAATGTTGGTCTACCTGTTGCTTCATGCGATTTTGAGCTTGATGGAGATTATCTTTGAGGTGGGCAAGCATGGTTGCACGGTTCTGTAGGAGTTGATCCACTGCTTGTACCTTAGAGCATCCCGGGATATAAGAAGTAGGTGAAGGGGGGAGTTGACCATAAACTGCTTCATATGGAGTCATCTTGGTGGCAGCATGACAGTTATTATTATACCACCATTCGGCTAGCGGTAACCACTATATCCATAGATGTTTCTTTTCTGAAGTGAAACACCTAAGGTAGGTCTCCAGACATTTGATGATTGCTTCAGTTTGACCATCATTTTGGGGACGATAGGAAGTACTGAGTTGGAGTTGGGTACCTTGTAGCTTGAAGAGTTCCTGCCAAAAGTTATTTGTGAAGATATGTCACATCAGACACAATGGAAGTGGGCATGCCATGCAATTTAAAGATCTGGTCCATGAAATATTAAGCCACCAAAGTGGGTGTAAAAGGGTGGGGTAGGGTGCAAAAACGGGCATACCTGGAAAGTCTGTCCACAACCACCATGATGACTGACTTGTTGCCTGACTTTGGAAGACCAGTAATGAAATCCATAGAAACATCCATCTAGATTGAGGTAGGGATGGGCAATGGTTGTAAAGTTCCTGGAGATTTGATTGTTTCTCCTTTGTGGTGCTGACACACATCACATTCAGCTACAAAAGTAAGAATGTCCTTTTTCATACCTGTCCAAAAGAATGAACGCTAAGTGCGAGCATAAGTCTTCTGAAAGCGTGAATGGCCTGCAGTGGGAGATGAGTGCCTGCCAAAATGTGACTTTTGAGGGTGGATATTGGTGATATCACTACTTTTTCCTTGTAGCGAAGAATCTCATCCTACCAAGAGTAGCCCGTTGTGGAATTTGGATCTGCTTGCAATTTATTAATGAGTTGGCAGAGCGAAGGATGAGAAAACCATTCCTTGTGAGCCTCTTTAATCCACTCTGGAATGGGAAGAGATATTGCTAGCAGGGTGCTTTCCTCCTCAAATTGGCGTGATAAAGCATCCGCTACAACATTTTCGCGCCCTTTCTTGTAAATTATCTCATAATCCTATCCCAACATTTTGGCTAGCCATTTATTTTGTTGTGGTGAGGATAGGCATTACTCCAAAAAATATTTAAGGCTTTGATGGTCTGTGCAGATTTGGAAACGCCGCCCCAATAAGTATGGTTGCTAGGTACCCATTGCATGTTAGATGGCCATCATCGCCTTCTCATAGGTATATTGTCCAAAATTTGTCCCACCTAGTTGTTGGTTAGTGAATTCCAAGGGTCGACCTTCCTGCATTAAGACATCCCGTATACCGGTACCTGAAGTATCACATTCAATCAAAAAATATTTGGTGAAGTCGGGTAGTGCCAATACGGGAGTGGAACACATGGCATGTTTGAGAGCTATAAATACTTCTTGTGCTTCATCATTCCAGAGGAATGAATTTTTCTTGAGAAGGTAAGTGAGGGGTCTAGTGATGAGCCTCATAAATAGGTAATTATATGGGCTCATTTTACCTCCTAACCTAGTCAAATCAACCATTCTCTTAGCTTATTGTATGATTTTCTGATTATATTTATGCTTATAGAGTGAGTTGAGTTAGTTATGATGCCATGTGATCTAACATGTATTTAATGCAAATTATTGATGGATTTCAAGATCAAAGTCAAGGATCTAGTGGTAAAATGGTAGCAATAACTCGAAGTAGATAGAGGAGAGGACTTATAGGAGGGAATCCACCTCATTTATTACTCCTCACTTTGAATTCCCCTTCATTTAGCTCAAAGTACAAGCAGCCGAATCATGTACTAAAAGGCAGCCGAGCAAGTGGAGGATGACTGATAGTTATCTCGAGTTTTGGAAGCCAAGCCTCCCTGATTTTAAGGAAGTTGTTGGTAGCATTAGATGTATAAGTAGAAAGGCCTAGGGCCTCACTAGGGTCGGATTTTTGCTTATGTAAACTCTGCTCAAATTTCGAGCTCACTATTTTGTGACAGTTTCATGTAAACTTGCTATTTTTTGATAATAAAGATGGAATCATTTTTGAGCTAGCACTGAGTTACCTCAGAAGGTTGAAGATATTGGGTTAGGGGCCAATCCAAGTACCCAAGCTTCTATTTACTTGTATTTGTATGCTTACTTCAATTGTAGATTAATTTGTTGTTAGATGTATTTCTTTTATGGTTAAGAATATGTTGCTTTTGGTGATTTGGTAGTTTGCTTCCATTTGTGCTTTATGTAGTAGGTTAAGCAGTGATCAGAAAAGACTCAAAAGGTTAGCAATAGTGCCTTGGCCTCTCTTCCTCCCTCTGGGACCATGATTAGAAGTAAAGACCATCTTGTTGCCCCAAAAACACAGATTTTCCTCATTCATAGGACCTCTAGTGTTTGCAACTTTTTAGTAGGTTAATAGTCCAGTTTTTCTTTGCTTTAGATCTTCCTTATCATGTTCACTTCTTGATTTGAAATAGTCCTCTTCCATTCTTTCCTTGCTTGCAACATTTCTCAGCATTTCCTTTCATAGGTCATAGTTTAGATCATTTTAATGCAAAACTTCGTTTTTCCTAAATGCACTCATTTCATTGTTTGCTTGATATTCTTGGTTAACTGTCAATTCCTTTGCAGCAGATCTCTTCCAGTAGTAGGCTAGCTTATCAGAAATCACATCCCCCATTTGATCCATGCCCTACAGATCTTCCCAAACCTCACCTCAATTCTGCCTTAGTTTCCTGCATTCTTCATAGGACTTCTTCTTCCCTCCTTAAGCAAACCCAATCATCTTTCTCTCTCCTGGTGGTTCATGGTAGACCATAGGCACCCTCGCACCTTCTTCCAACCTTCATCCACCTTTTCCACCCACTCTCACACCCTCAAAATAGCAGAAATTGCTCTCAGCCTCCTCCTGTAGGCCTCCTGTAGTTTACATGTTTTCCTCCTGTAGTTTCCCTGTGTCCTCCTGTATTTTTTCCTGTAGGCTTTCTTTTGAAGGCCGAGTGTGGGAAAAGCCTCTAGAAGGCCACCTAAGACCTTCTAGTGCCAATCCATGCCATCTTCCATCCTCCCAAGCTCCAAAACCACCCTTTAACGCCACCTGTTCACTACCACACTCACACACAATAAATTAGATGCATGTCAAATTCACATAAAAACACATAAAAATCCAAAAATATGTTTTTTTCTTATTTACTTCCAAAAATAGCATGGTTAGATATCATTTGCTTTCTTGAGTAGGTAATGGCATTGCTTTCATGGTTTTCATAGTGTTTTTGGCAAAAGTAGAATTAGCTTGTTAATTAGGGTTTACTAGGTCTTGCTTTACATTCCAGTCTTTTTCTTTTCTACAAATAGAATAGCTTCAATAGAGTAATCTCTCTTTCTTTCATCACACATAGAGCTTCTTCTGAGATCTATAGAAGTTGGCTTGAGCTCCTAGTGATCTTGCACCGACTGACCAAGTGACAACCTACAGTAAGAACTAGTACTTATGCATATAGCACCGACGCTTCCAAGTTTGTTACGAATTACCGGGTTGATAAAAGTAAAGTTGGCAGCCCAGGAGTTGCAGCATTCTTGCTACAATACCAGCGCTCACCACTTTTTGGTGTTGTTGCCAGGGAAGCGTCAAAGTATTTTGTTACTACTGCTTTCTTCTATTTTCTATTACAACATTCTGCTAATAGTTTATTTCTGCAAAAGTAGATTAGTCATTTCTTTTCTTTCAGTTCTGCATTTCCTTGCTTTTCCTTCCAATTCTGCAAATTTCATTTTGCCAAAAGTAGACTAGTCATTTCCTTTCTCTCTATTCTACATTTCGTTGCTTTCCTTTTCAATTTTGCAAATTTCCCTTCAGCAAGTTCATTTCAGCTAGTTGCAATTTGTTTTGTTCAATCACAATTTCAGTTTTTGCAGGTACTATCAGTGTGGGGAAAAGAAGAAAAACCAACCAAAAATATTTCCTTTCATGCCTCGTAGGAATAGAGATACTTTAGGAAAGTTTTTGCCCAACACCCCCACTGCTTCACATAGCCAACCTTCTCTCTTCTTTGGTGGCTACAATCAAGAAGAACCCTTAGGTGAACAACCAGACATATTTGAAAAACCTATAGGGGAAGAAGAAGAAGAAAACATTCCTCTGGAGCCAATGGATGAAAACAAAAATTCTATGGGAAATGGAGAAAGAATAGAGGGTAACTTTCCCATTTGGGAGACCAATGGAGACACCAAAATGAAAAATATAAGTCCTTCAGCCCTACCTCACTTCCTTGGCCTGACTACAGAAGATCCTGGCACCTTCTTGTTTGAGGTCTCCATCATCTGTCGAACTTATGACTATGTAGAAGATGAGAAAAAGTTGAAATTGTTCCCTTCTACTCTCAAGGATGCAGCATTGCGCTGGTTCATGGGGTTACCTGACAATAGCATCACAAATTGGGCTCAGATTCAACAAGCCTTTAACAAAGAGTATCGAGACTGTTGTAGGTCAAAAGATACTAAAGAAGAAATCTTCCAAATGACCATGGGAAGTGATGAGTCCCTGGAAGACTACGAAGAGAGGTTCCAGCTCAATTACAAAAGGGTCAGGTGTACACTTGACCCTGAGTCTCTGAAGTTGGTCCTGCTTAGGGGAATCCAGGAAGACCATTTAGACACACTCCATCTATTGGCCGGGGGAGATATTTACCAACTATCCTATGAGGACATAAAGACTGTTTTTAGAAACCATTCTAGAGCAACCAGAAAGAAAGGTAGGGGGGTCAACCCGTAGCCAGTACCTCTTCTTCCAACGCATCCATCAAAGGGGAAATTGGAAGCATGTTGGAAGACTTCAAGAGTGAGATGTTGTAGACTCTTGCCATGCAAATGGATACCTTACATATCAAAATAAAGCAAGAGGAAGTAGAGAGGGCTTTGGCCATTTTTTGTCCTAGATGCACCAAAAGGCATCCTAGGAATGAATGCCCATTGAAATCTATAGAGGTCTGTTCAGTCTGTGAAGAAAATAATTCTACAGATAAGTGCCCTTTTTTCCCAGTCTTAAAGCTATATACCAAGGGGCCGAAGGAGCCACTGAACAGATCTATTACATAAACCAAAGGAGGCCGCATGGACCTAGACCATACCAGCAGGGGATGCAAGGGACATCTCAGGCATACTACCACCCCAACCAAGTCACCTCCATGCCTTCTTGGGGTCCCCCTGCTTATCCTTCCTAGTCCACACCTCCTCCTTAGTCCTTCTCATCTCAATATCATTCCCAACCAGCCGCTCATTCGTTTCAACCCTATGCTCAGCCGCAACCTCAGTGGAATGCATCTCATCATGAGTGGAGGCCCCAATACAACTCTCCTCCAGCTCTTCTACCTCCACCACCTGACCAACCACAACTGTTACCTTCTGCTCCACCAAGGCAACCCCAAATGCCTGCCCAGCCGAATCCGAACCTGAACAACAGACAGGCTCAACAAGTGTATAATGCGGAACCATCATGCCCAACTTATGTTGTGGAGATTCAAGAAATCAACTTGCGATTTGGGAAAGTTCTCCCAAATAGCCAGCCTCCACCCAAGGAGGTTGAGGAAGATAAAGAGGAAAGTGAACCTAAAGCAAACCCACCCTTTCCTGAGAGACTATCCATAACAATCCAGCGTACCCCAGAAGAGACTGAACTCCTAGGAGAATTGAAACATTTATGTGTGAAGATACCACTTTTCCAAGCCATAAAAGATGTGTCTATCTACAATAGGTTGATCAAATAGAAGTGCTTTAGGCATCCAAGAAGGTGCAAGAGAGATGCCCCAACCATCAATGTCATAGGACAACTTTTCGACCTCATGTTGGGGCAGATAATTTGTCCAAAATATCTCGATCCTGGAAGCCCAGTAGTTGATTTCCACATCAATGACACAATGGTCCCACATACCTTGATTGATCTGGGAGCTGCAATTAATGTGATGACGAAGGACACAATGCTCAAACTTAACCTCCAGGGCTCCTTGACGAAGACCACGACAGTGCTACAGCTAGCAGACCACTCCACCGTGATCCCTGAGGGGATTGTGGAAGATGTGATGGTCTCCATTGATTCTTGGGAGTACCCTGCTAATTTCTTAGTTCTCCAGCCAAAGGCAAAGCTCACTGGGTATCCTCTCATTTTGGGAAGACCCTGGTTGGCTACAGCCAATGCCTACATCAGCTGCCAAGCGGGGAACATGACCATCAAGAACAGGCATATGTCCAAGTAGTTGACCCTATATCCTCTTGCCAACCCTTGCTAGAACATGATCTACCTCTCTGGTTGGAGGAGGAGGATGAGGATGAAGTTTATTCTGCACCGCTTTGTGCATTGGAAATCAGCATCAGAGGAAAACCACAAGATGAGGGTGATGTGATTGAAAATTTGATTCGAAATCCACCTCCCAGTGTATCACCATTAGAAGACATAGTAAGAGAAACCCAAAACAACCCCTCAACTGATCTCTATGTGGCCAACTATACTTCTCTCCGTGTCAAAAATATAGATTTTGGCCTAGAAATAACATTGAAAATCAATCCATCCCTATCTCCTTCCCAGGAGAAGGAGCTATGCAGCCTACTGAGAAAACATCTCGATGCCTTCACTTGGAGTTACAAGGAGATGAAGGGAGTGCACCCTTCAGTATGTACTCATCATATATACATCAAGGAAGATTGCAAGCCAGTCAAGTAACCTCAAAGGAGGATGAACCCAACACTTAAAGATATTGTTAAGGAATAACTGCAGAAATTGCTTGATGCAGGATTCATCTATCCCATTTTTGACAGTGAATGGGTCTCTCCTTTGGTGTTGGTGCCAAAGAAAAATGGTAAGTGGAGAATCTGTATCGACTATCAGGAATTGAACAAAGCCACTAAAAAGGACCACTTTCCTTTACCTTTCATAGATCAGGTGTTAGATGGTCTGGCAGGGAAAATGCTTTTCTCCTTCCTAGATGGGTTTATTGGGTACAATCAGATTCAAATCAACCTGAAAGACCAAGATGAGACCACTTTCACTTGTCCTTGGGGTACCTTTGCATATCGGTTCCTTCCTTTTGGTTTGTGCAATGCTTCAGCCACTTTCCAAAGAGCGGTATTGAGTATATTTTCTGAACTGGTTCATGATGCAGTAGAAATATTCATGGATGATTTTACTCCTTATGGCTTTGACTTTCAGGAAGCTTTATCTAACCTAGGAAAAGTTCTAGATAAGTGTATTGAGATGAACCTGTCCCTTAGTCCGGAAAAATGTGAATTTTTTATGACTAAAGCGACCGTGCTAGGTCATGTAATATCTCAACAAGGACTATAGGTGGACCCCAACAAAATTGCCATCATCCAAAGGGTCCCACCTCCTCAAAAGGTGAGAGATGTCAGAAGTTTCCTAGGCTTAGCCAGATATTACCGAAGATTCATTAAAGACTTCAACAAGATAGCCTCTCCTTTGTTTAGCCTCCTAGGCAAAGATGTTGAGTTCATATGGTCGGAAAACTATCAAGAAGCCCTAGATACCTTGAAGAGCAAGCTTGTGACTACCCCAATTCTCAGAGGCCCAAACTGGGCCCTACCATTTCACATTCACTTAGATGCTTCGAACAAGGCGATAGGAGCAGCCTTAGGACAAGTTGATGAAAAGTTACCTTATGCCATATACTTTATGAGAAAAAACTTGTGAAAGACAGAGTTAAACTATACAATGATCGAGAAGGAACTCCTAGTTGTCGTGCATTCCTTAAACAAATTCATACATTATATCACAGGATATCAAACCTTTGTGCATACTAATCATGCTGCAATTAGATATTTAATGAACAAACCAGATGTAAATGCTCGCATTATTAGATGGTTGCTTTTACTGCAGTAGTTTGATTTGACAATTATTGATAAGCCTGGTAAAGAGAATGTTGTTGCTGACTTTTTTTCTAGAGTGAATTTGCCTGCAGGTGAAGACGAAATGCTGGATGGCCAAATGCCAGATGAACACCTATTTGCTATATCAATACTCTCTCCATGGTTTGCTGATATAGCAAACTACCTGGTTTCAGCACAATTCCCACCACACCTGTCCTCAAAAGAGAAGAGCAGGATAGTAAGGAAAAGTGCCCCTTTCACCTAGATTGGAGGCAATCTCTTCAAACTTGGCCCAGATCAAATCTTGAGAAGATGTGTCAGGGAGGAGGAAGTCTTTGACATCCTCCTGACCTGTCATGATGGGCCTTGTGGAGGTCATTTTGCAGCAAAAAGAACCACCTTCAAGATATTGCAAGCAAGCTACTACTAGCCCACTCTTCATCAGGATGTGAAGAGATACACGAGCCAGTGTGATCGGTGTCAGAGGATGGGGAAACCCACTCCAAAGGATGAAATGCCCATGCAACCTCAAGTGACCTTTGAGCCATTTGAGAAGTGGGGCTTGGACTTTGTGGGGCCTGTCAAACCCCCTTCAAAGCAGAAGCAATACGTCATTGTGTGCATTGACTACCTAAAAAAGTGGGTAGAGACAAAAGAAATCAAAGCAGCGACAGAAGAAAAAGTAGCTGAGTTTCTGAGAGAAAACATATTCTACAAATTTGGGTACCTGAGAGAGTTGGTCACAGACCAAGGTAGTCAGTTCACTTCCAGCCTGATTGAAGACCTGCTCACACATCATAAGATTAGGCACAGTACTTCCACCCCTTGCCATACACAAGCCAATGGGCAAGTGGAGGTCACTAACAGAGCTTTGGAAGGGATCCTAAGCAAGGTAGTGAGTAGCAGCAGAAAATACTAGGCGGACAGATTAGTTGAGGCCACTCGGGCCTACAACACAACATGGAAGACCACCACAAGGTTCACACCCTATGAAATGGTTTATGTGAACAAGGCTTTGTTGTCAATAGAGTTTGAATTCAATACCCTAAGGATGGCAGCTCAACTGGACCTAGCCGTCAGCCATGCACAGAAGGAGAGATTACCTCAACTCAATGGATTGGATGAATACAGATTGCAAGCCCTTCTCCATATAGAGGTAGTTCAACTTTAGAGAAAGATATGGCATGACAAAAATATCAAGGAGAATCAATTCCAAGAGAGAGATTAGGAACTACTCTATGATTCAAGATACAAAGATTTCAAAGGCAAGCTGAGGACAAGAGGGCTTGGATCCTACACTGTGGAGAAATGCAATGACGATGGTTCAGTTCTGATCAGAACCATTGATGATGAAGCCATCTCCATGCTTGTCAATGGACATCAGTTGAAAGTCTACAAGAAACCCCTCTCTAAGCGAGAGTTTATTGAATATTTGAATAAAATAGTGATGGTAGTGGAGCATGTCTTAGCTTCCACTTCACCCACTCACTGAAGAAAAGAAAAAATAAAAAAATAAGGACTCAAGTGAAAACCTCCATGAGGCGCTTGAGTCCCATCATTGGGTTGAAAACCTCTTCCGAGGCGGCCCAGTGATGAAAAGAAAAGAGGAAAAAAGAATAATATCCCTGGGTGAAAACCTCCCTTGGAGGCACCCAGGGCAAGCAATTAAGGTAAAAACCTCTCTGAGTTGCCCTAGTTGTTTTCGAAAAAAAAAAGGAGAATAGAAAAACGAATTTTCATTGCATTTCAGGTTTGTAGGAGGACTACAGGAAGCAGAAGAAGGTGCTAAGGGAACCCTGACATTCACACCAACATCCATCTCACCTTCTCCACACCTTCCTCCATCATATCTGGCATCTCTTTCACCCCATTGTACCTTTTTTTCAAAACTGTGTTTTATACAGCAGGTTCTGTATTTTCTACAGGAGGCTCCTGTAGGAATTACAGAGAGCCAAAAATGTCTGCAAAAGGCAATTTGAGGGACCAGGAGAGCTTCATGAGGAACTTATCATCCCTCTTACCACCTTTAAGCCTCCTTGCTATCATTTCCAAGCCTGAATCACACCCCCAAGCATCATTTCTTTTCCTGTCCAAGAAAAACACAAAAAAAAATGTTTTCCAATATGAAAAAGACAAAAAGAAAAAAGGAAAAAGGCACCAATAACCTTACCTGAAGCTTACCTATTTTCCCTCCATCATGCATGGCACCTTTGGCATTATTCTCGAGCTCCAAGCACAGGGGAAAGGTGAAGTTTCAAGGGGAGATGCAGCTACAGGAGCTCCTATAGGAATTCCTGTAGCAGCTGATCCCATAGAAGTCCAACACCAACAGAAAAAGAGTGCACATCTGAAGGTTGGAAAGGCACATGCAGCTTAGCTCTAGCAAAAGAAGAACTTGCAAAAGTCCGCAATCACACATTAGCTAGCAGAGACAACATGCATGAAGAAGAATGAAGGCATGCAACAGAGAGAGCCACAACACCTCACAACAAATACACTCGGATCATAGGTAAGTAACTAAATCACTCCTCTATTTGCATTTGTGTAATTAGGAGTCATATGAAGGAAATGAGATGGTTGAGATTGAATGAGGAAAAAGTGTCCAGTTAACTTGGCCACCTTCATCTAGTTGACTCCACTCATCCGAGATGTCACCTACACATGTGCACAGTAAACTCAAGAAAAAGATGCCAAGGACAGGTAGTGGAGGAAGAGTGAACTCTGATGAAATAATGAGGGATGATTATGAGGAGGGGCCATGATGACCAAGCAGGTGGGGACCAATGGTCCGAATATGGCCAATGTACACCTTTCCAGCTCAGCACTCATAACCGAAAATATCCATAAAGGGTAATGAGCACTCCTCCCCGCGCATTCTCACCACCTTTTCTTCATTTTCTCCTTGTAACTCAGCTATAGAAGCCTTCTTGTGCCCCCACAGCCTCTTCACCACTATCCTCCATCAATTTCCTCCCTATCTTTTCTCTTGGCATTTTCTATAGGAGGGACAGCAGGCTTCTACAGGAGGGGCAGTCAACCATTTTGAATGGAGAAAACACAGTTTTTGGCACGAAATTCAGTCTGAAGAGGTAGGGTTCATGCATACCCCCTTGTCGAATATCAATATATGAAAGAAGTGGTCTCAATTTGAGGAGGAAATAAGTCTTTAGGAGGGTAGAAAATACATAAAAAGTTTCTGTTATTTAAATAATAATAAAAAAACACAGTCTCCTCTGTTTTTTATTTTTCTCAAAAAATCTTTGTCTCCACCTCCATATTCAGTTTTTTTAAAAATCACAGGCAGTATGATAGGAGGATTTATGAGAAGGGAGCCCACTAACTCCACTAGGCTCCATGCACATCCCCAAGTAGTGGACATATTCACAAGGGAAAACTAGATGAACTTCTTTGAGAAATTCTGAGGGTTTGATGAGGAGATTGCCCAAGAATTTGCTCTCTCTCTGGTCCCTCACACAAGAACACATGCCACTGTAACCATTAGAGGCCTCTCCATCAAAATAACCCCAAAATTCATCAGTAGGGTCACTACCCTTCCTCTTGGGCTGCCTTGGAGTAGAGATGAAAAACCCATTGGGCAGGCCGCCAAGAAGAAATTCTTGCAAAATAATGAAACCCTTGTGGAAGATAAAAATGGAATTAGAAGGGATAGTATACCATATCCCTAGGATGAGGTTAGATACCAAATAATCAAGTACATTTCTTGTGAGGGGAGGCACAGCATTGTCTATGGTTATCATTTTAGAATCCTCCATGACTTACGGTATGGCATGGATACCCCAGCACATCAAAAGCTCAGTATCCCTTATTTTCTCCTTTAGTCCCTCATTGACTCCAGCACCAAGGTACAAGCAATAAAATCAGGGCAGTTAGCTCACCATGGGTTAATCAAACTCCTAGTAGAGGAAGCCCTCCATACCTTTACACTCCCTATAGCATGGGAATTTTTCTGAGATATGATAGCTGAGGATGACATAAAAGCATTGACCTATGATGTCATTCCTACTGGTAGTGAAGAGGAAGAACAACAAGGAGGAGAAGGTGAAGCCAGTGGTGACATAGCAAAGCAAGAAAGGAAGGAGGAAGGAAAAGTTGAAGAGACTTAAAAGAGACAGAAGAAGGAGAAAAGGAGGCAGAGAAGGCAGAGCAAGGGGAAGAGTCCCCTGAGACTTTGGAAAGAGAGGCAGTAGCTGCCCTCACTGCGCTCAGTACACTAGTCAAGCCAAAGCAGAAGAGGAAAAGATAGACCTCCATGTATTTTAGGGCAAGGAAGAGCACAAGAATTAAAACAGGCAAACCTCAGCCCTCTTCAAAAGTTCCCATTACCATTGAAGATTCACCATTTGCCAAGGTGAAAGAATCTCCTTCCAAGACACCTATCACATATGAAAGGGGGACTCCAAGATCTTCTACATGGAAGGGAAAGGTAGTACTATAGGACCCAAAGCCAGACCTACAGGAGGCTGAGACAGTCCTATAGGAGACACTGTCTAAACTACAAGAGACCCAAAAGCTTGACGAAAGGATAGAAGGACAACCAGAGGTAAAGGAGGAAGAAAAAGAGCTACAAGAACCTAACCCCCAGTCTAGTCTTACCTCGTATTACAATCTACTTGAGGGAAGTAGAATAATCCCATAGAAATTTTCAATCCACAGTTTTTCGAATTGGAGAAAGAAAGAGTGAGAACACATAGGTGGATGCAGATAGCCAAATCCAAAGGGGTTGAGCATGTTAGCCATATGGAAAACAAACTCAGGGAAATGGGCAGAGAATTTAGTGCTCTCAGAAACCGAGAAGCCATCCCAAGAAGCCACCTTGAAAATGAGAATGAAATCCTAAGGAGGTAGCTGCAAGAGAAAGAGACTCAGCTGGCATACATGGCCAGCTTATCCATGGAGGCATTACAATGCAGAACACCAGCCAAATCTTATGGCCTCTATCTGAAGGACCAATGGCTTCAATTCCAAATAAAGACTTTGGCACAAAGAGGCACAATGCCTTTCCAAGACCACAAGCAGTTCATGGACCTGTGTTACCAGAGTACCTCAGAGGAAAAAGAAAAGATGGCAGAGTTCTACCTACACAACATGGCCCTCTGTTATTGGGATAAGTGTCTATTCAGAACGACTCTATCCCACTAAGGTGTGACAATGACCTTAGAAACAAACAGAGAAAACTACTTTTGTATTCTTCTTTATGAACTATAAATAAAGAGGAATAGGATGAACCAACCTGTGTCTTGCGCTAGTCCTTTGATCCAATCTGTCTCTTCTTTGACAGCTTCCAGCTACCTGCTTCCTTACTTTCCCAGTTTCACCAAGTTCCTGTAAGATCACAGAAGAAGGAAACTACACAAAGACATGGATTTATATTCATAAATAGCTTAGGATCAGATTTAAGCTAAACATACAAATGTAACAAGCATCAATGATACACAAGCATGTAGGAGAAACTCAAATAGTTTTATTGATATAACAAGAAGATCCAAGAGGAGTTACAACTGATGATTCCTAATCCAGAATCAACCTCCTAGTAGAGAAGCCCCTCTTCACCTCCAACAAAGCATAAATCACCCAATACTCTGATATCTATCTCAAAACCAACAGCAATTCTTTGCAATGTACAATATTCCAGCCTCTGGATCTCTTGGATGAGGGATCCATATATAGATGTATGCAAGGAGGATGAGTCAGCTCATGAATTGATTAGTGGCTTCTCTCTGTCAGTTCTTGCTTCCACTTGGAGATTAAGAGCCTCTTACTCATCCCTGGTCGAATTCAATGAGGCCAGTGTCATTGGAGAAGATTCTAGAAGCTTCCATTGTCTCTGCACCTCGTGGAATGACTCTGCCACTTGTCATTTCCCGCTCAACGCACCCTGGCAGTGCATTTAGGTGCGTTGCAACGCACCTAGCTAGTGTATTTGGGTGCTATGCAACGCAGCTAGCCAGTGGAGTAGCTGAAATGATCCTGATTTGACTAGTTCTGAGCAGTTTCTGGTGGAGAACTTCTGGGAGAAGCTATAATTTGTTGACCTTGTTCCCTTAGGAGTTAGAACAACACTTTTAGGGACTTAGGAGCCCTTGGTATATGGACATTTCATGCTTAGAGCTGTAAGGCACAAAAATGTCTATAACAGTTGCCCCCTAAAGTATGAGGCCGTTTATCTGGTGAAATGCTTTATTAGGAGGATCCGAAGTTCTTTCAATGCTGGGAGGAGACCTGTAATAAGATACAATACAATACATTATCTTCATACTGTTTTCATGATCTAGCTGAGGTGGGCATTCCCATGCTCAACTTTATAAATTCATTTTCATGTACATAGGACAGACAATCGTCTGATGGTAGACTGATGATTCTGATAGAGCCATCATCCTTTTGGTAGGATGATTATCTGTGCTGCAATGCTGTACATTTCAATGTCTTTATTTTCCTGAATATATCGTAGCCCAGATGGATGAAACTAGATCCGGGGTCTTCAATCTCGTCCGATCTTCACTCGAAGTACAAGTCGATCCATGTGAGAAATGTTTTGAAGTCGAACATGGAAACACATCACTTGATTACCAGTCAATGATGTGAACTGTTAACAAGCGCGAGAGGAATCACCGATAATGATAATGACCCGCAAGGTACTGCAGTACAATTCACGTGGTGTGAATAAAGGACTTGGCGTCGAACACCACGCAAAATCTTTCGGTCAAAGGTCCTTGATGTATACCTGTCGCCGGAAGTGAGAAACTTGCCATTGAGGCATGCAAGCTTCAAAGTACTGAATGGGGTGTTCCTAGATCAACTTCTTGGATAATGGGCTGATGTCGACAAGAAGCGATCTGTCAAAGGAGGGCCTTAATGAATCCCACATCAATGACACGAAACGGAGCAAATGATTTTGATGGAGGTGAAAACGATTTGATGATATATGGTTCAGGGTGGCGGTCATGAAAGAATGAAGTATGATGTATGGTAGTGGATGGGACATAGGTGACTTCTCTGGATGACTTCTCTTGAACATGTCAGCGACACTTATGTGATGCATTGGTAGCATTTACCCCAAATGTGGATGGTATGGCGAGACCATGGCGATGTGACCGGTGAATGAAACAACCCAACCCGACTCAGGCACGGAGTGGAAGTGTCATGTTCAAGAGCGACTTGCTACCAATAAAGTTTGTTTGAGTTTTCTTCCCAATTTTTCCTCAGTCATTGCTGACCAGTACCTCTTTATTTTTGTCAAGCTTGAGGAGGATAACATATGCTTGTTCTATAATTTGCCCTTCGGGCAAACCTATCACTATGTTTTAACGAGCCTAGCAATAGTGAAACTCGTTCTCGTCTAAAGACAAGTTTGTCGCTATTAATCTTTTTAACGAGTCTAACGACAAAGATAACTCGGTCCTATTCATTTTTAAAGAGTCTGAAAAGGTACGTAAAGGTAACTCCGAAATTCCTTTTTCGTCATCTAATCCCTTAAGTCCAAAAAAGTATAAAACAATACAGAAGGGATGAATTTTCGATCGTTTTAACGAGCCGATCAAAACAAGCGCTCGATCTTTTTGTGCAATAATCCCTCAGGTCCAAAAAGATTAAAATCTAGAGGAGGGATAGCACTTCCCGTCGCTTTAACGAGCTGGAAGGCCAAAACTCGGCAATCTTTTCATATTTGACGAGTCAGTTGAAAAGAGCTTAAAGAAGACTCGTCTTTTGAGGAACGAGTGATAAAATGGGTAGCAGCTGATTCTAGGTAAGGTTTGGAATTATCCAATCACGACAGTGTCACAAGGATGGCTAGTGAAATCACTCTTCGCAGTTGTTCCTCAAAATGGGTAAACAATCAAATGGAGGTGAACGATCAGCCAATGGAAAAGTGGAGGTGATGGTGCAAACACGACCAAGGCTTTAATGGTTGAAATGTTTCATTCACGGTGGTTATTTACCGGGGGGATAGTTCATTTTTTAACGAGCTTAAACGCGGGTGGAAACATTTGCTCGGTCTTATGTTTATTTTTTAACAAGCTTGAACTATGTACTAAAACTCTTCGATTAATCGAGTCATATGATAAGAATGTCTCATATAAAAACGGCAACTTTTAGATTTTTGCCCCACATCCTTTCTTTATGCAAGTTTGGTGACGACTAATCCTACGAGTTTAAAGGGTTAGAGGTCCTAAAAATTTAAAAAATAAATAGCCGCCCCTTGCTTGCATGCCAAAAGGTTTGCATGCCCCCAGGTATAAAACAGAGTTTCAAAGTTACCCCTCAATTTGCAGACAAAACATTTGTTCTATCAGGAGAGGCCTACCTCTTACAGGTTACCCAAAGATTGTTCTATTCGCACAGCAAATAAAACATTTCTTCGGCGATGTCTACCGAGATAAACAAAGGTGAGTGACGACGTCCGCCAACTCACATAACTTTGACAAGAGAATCTTATTCTAGAATAACCCCTCTTCCACCGACGGACGGGGTACAGACTAGTCATATTCTCCCGCGGAAGCCTACCCTATACCCGAAGTTTTCCTGCCGAAGCAGACCAGGATGCATGCCCCCTGGGTTTCAGTCATATCCCTCCGAATTACTCGCGCTCATCAGGAGGACGGACTGGGGATCGAGATATTTCTTGCATGAAGAGACCATTTAGGGACAGTATATGACTATTTGCTATGCGTGATCTGGGAAATGAAAGCTGGTCCATGAGCTTGACCACTCTTCCTTCGTACGGAAAACACATTACTCTAAAGAGTGAGGAGACGATGGCTCCCATGCAATAAATATAGTCTCGTCCAAGGAGTAGGTTATAATCCAAGGGTCCTTGAACTACCATGACATTCATGTGAACTGTCTTCCCTCTCAATGTTATGGGCACATCGGGAAGGATCCCTAAAGGTCGACTGGTTCCTTTATCAAAACCTGTCAGATTTCTCATCTCAGGCAAAAGCGATGGCGAACCAAGCGATTTCCAAGAAATAGAGGAAAGGATACTCACAGAAGCCCCCTCATCTATGATGGTACTAGCCATGACCATTCTATATATTTGAACGATAATTCGGAATGGTACACTTGCTGGTAGGCGGGGTCTGCCTAGTTGATTCCAGTCGAAGGAGACAACTAGGTTGCTTGGAGGTGGGACCGAGTAGATGGCCGGGTATGGCTCTGATGAACTTCCTTCCTGCGGTAAAGGAACGGGTGGATTGCCCCCATGTTCGTCGGAGTCTGTGTTGATGAAGAGAATTTGGACGGTGTCATCCTTGTTCTCTTCAGTGACTGTATCATCCGTAGATAAAACCTCTGAAGGCAAGATCGGGTCGACTGCCGCCTCGACCTTTTGACTTTCATCTGGTATGGATTCAGTTGGTTTATCTTCAATGATAGACGCTTCAGCCGACCACCTGAGCGGGCCAGCTGGATTCTCAACTAATGACGGACTCGGCAAGAGTTTTTTATATCCAGGAGGAAGTCATAACGGTGAAACGAGACGATCATCCAAAACTCTTTTAGCTTCGTCTAAGAAGGGACAACGGTGGAGGGCATGGTCTACTTCGCATAGTTTACAAGGAAATCTAGCTTTCCCTTATTTTCCTAGGGCTTCACTTTCACTAGTTGACGGTGTGCTTTCAACATGATCTCCAGAGTTTGATGACACCGGATTGTGCAAACGAGGAGACCAATCCCTTAGTATCTGGGGGATGCAAGGACAATCTTTGTGAAAGTGGTCTCCTTTGCAAATGACACATGGCGATTTAGGCCTGGCCGGTGCTGTGTGTGGGTTTTCGTTAGATGACACTCGTTTTCCCCCATTCACCTTTGGCTCCTTCTTCTTTTTCTCTTTCTTTTTCTTTCCCTTCTTCTCCTTAGGAACTTGGCTTTTAGCTTTACCAGTTCCATCAAGCGAAGAGGAAGGAGGAGAGGAAGAATTAGAGGAAGTAGAAGGCTGGTGGGTAACTCTGGACTCGTCTAATTACTGATTTGATTGTTCAGGAATAGTGGTGTTCTGAACGACATTGGTTGAGAAGAGCCATACTGGCAAGCCAATTGTCAGTCCTGGAAGCGACAATGTGGCCATATGGGGTGCACCAACATCTCCCCAAGAGGAGAAGGGACTAGGATTTCCACCAAGGGGAATTCCTTGGTTGGTAGGCTCCATTTTCTCAACCCAAAGATCAACGTAGGAAAAGGGGATGAATATTCCGTTTAAAATAAATTTTAACACGCTTTCACACAACTTGTTTTTTCAGTTTTAAAGAGTCGAGAAAAAACGAAAGATGACTCTAGTCTCCTTTGATTTTTAATGATCCTGAAGTGACAAGTGCTCAGATGGACCTTTTCCGTTAAAGAGTCTGAAAAGGAACGAAAGGGACTGCTCTGGAGGTCTAGGTAGAGGGAGTACCAAACCAATCGCAAAACTGCAGAATACTTTTTACGGTACGACAATCAATCTTCCCGAATGTTGTGTTCGGTGCATTGCGATCAGTAGGGCGGCCGACACTGCTTCCTATGGATAAAGGTTTTAAGCCTATAGGGGTCTCCCAATATATACTCGACGGTACGTGGGAGCACAAGTCCGTACTGGCACTTATCGTCTCAAAGTGGAGGAATCACCCAACCATCAGTGAGGACAATAGTTACCAGGCTTTACGACGCTGGAATGCGTCTCTAGCCTAGACCTCTAAATGTTGTATGTTAAGTTACAAAGCGTTGTTAAGTTCATTGAATTTATTTTAGGTTGATCTTTCTTATGAAGTTTGCCTTTTGGGATCACCACGAGATGTATTTGTAATTGCTAAAATGCAATCTAAAGATGATAAACAAGCTTTTATATCTTTTCAGCAATGAAAATCCTAGCTACTAAGGGAAAATAAAGACACAATCTTTTCGCAAAGAGAAAAGAGCACACTGTAAATGCACTTTTCCTAAATCAAGCCAAACAGACTGCCAATATGCAAATGCACATGCATGTGTTTTGTTTTTCACTTTCTTAATATTGATGCCTAAAAAGAAAGTTGTTGTACAAATCTGAATTTGCTTTCAAGTGACAAACACAAACAAGCTTCTTTTCGAAATCAAAAGGTAGAGATGATTACGACACTTTATGATTTTGAAGTAAATACTCGTTTCGAAACTAGAAAGCGACAAATTCAAGCCAAAGGCAAAAGTAAAAGCATAATCGACTATCAACAGCAAATAAACTTTCTCCTATGATCAAAATCGACACTTGCGACAGATCTAAATCAAAGGACGACAGTACGATTATTATACTTTTGCAATGGAAAACTGTAAATGATGTAACAAACACACAAAAAACATCTACAGTTTCTTTTATACAACTGAGGCGGAATTACAGCAAAGAAAAAGGGTTTTTAAACAGACACATACACTGATCACAGGCTGCAAAAATCAGAGACAAAACTGGAAAAAATGAAGCAAAGAACCTCAACTGCACATGGCTAGGCTAATCAGCGCACCTGTTACACAGAGAAACTAGATTGCAACGCAGGTTGCCCTCTCGGGAACTGCGCTGAAATGCAGGAACTCTTCATAGTACCTGCGCTGGGGCAGAAACGAGAATTCTATCCGGGTTCTGGGTCACGGTTTGCAGTTTAATCTATGGTTTTTGGCCGAGTAAAAGCAATCAGTAATGCACAATCAGAGGGTAGATTTAAAGAAGGTCTAAGAGCTATCACAAAGGGCAATCAGATCATTTGTGAATCAGTTGTTCAAATCATAAACAGATCCAATGAATGGATTGAAGCAGCAGATATCTACTTTGCATTTGTTAATGGAAAATGCAGTTCGATTCGCTACTTATAAGTTTATGAAACAAACAACAAGAGAAACACAAACAAACGAACTAGACAATCGTCCCCACCGAAGTCACCATTTTGTTATCGGGATAAGTGTCTATTCAGAACGACTCTATCCCACTAAGGTGTGACAGTGACCTTAGAAACAAACAGAGAAAACTACTTTTGTATTCTTCTTTATGAACTATAAATAAAGAGGAATAGGATGAACCAACCTTTGTCTTGCGCTAGTCCTTTGATCCAATCTCTCTCTTCTTTGACAGCTTCCAACTACCTTCTTCCTTACTTGCCCAGCTTCACCAAGTTCCTGTAAGATCACAGAAGAAGAAAACTACACAAAGACATGGATTTATATTCATAAATAGCTTAGGGTCAGATTTAAGCTAAACATACAAATGTAACAAGCATCAATGATACACAAGCATGTAGGAGAAACTCAAATAGTTTTATTGATATAACAAGAAGATCCAGGAGGAGTTACAACCGATGATTCCTGATCCAGCATCAACCTCCTAGCAGAGAAGCCCCTCTTCACCTCCAACAAATCATAAATCACCCAATACTCTGATATCTATCTCAAAACCAACAACAATTCTTTGCAATGTACAATATTCCAGCCTCTGGATCTCTTGGATGAGGGATCCATATATAGATGTATGCAAGGAGGATGAGTCAGCTCATGAATTTATTAGTGGCTTCTCTCTGTCAGTTCTTGCTTCCACTTGGAGACTGAGAGCCTCTTACTCATCCCTGGTCGAATTTAGTGAGGCAAGTGTCATTGGAGAAGATTCTGGAAGCTTCCATTGTCTCTCCACCTCGTGGAATGGCTCTGCCACTTGTCATTTCCTACTCAACGCACCCTGGTAGTGCATTTAGGTGCATTGCAACGCACCTAGCTAGTGTATTTGGGTGCTATGCAACACAGCTAGCCAGTGGAGCAGCTGAAATGATCCTGATTTGACTAGTTCTGAGCAGTTTCTGGTGGAGAACTTTTGGGAGAAGCTGTAATTTTTTGACCTTATTCCTTTAGGAGTTAGAAAAACACTTTTAGGGACTTAGGAGCCCTTGGTATATGGACATTTCATGCTTAGAGCTGTAAGGCACAAAAATGTCTATAACACCCTCACAGACATGAATGTGTGGGACCCCAATGCCAAGCTAGGGGACCTATAATTAATGGCAATGGCCTCATGGATGAACCATGAATAATTGAGGGCAACAGAAATGTAAAGATTGATGATAAAAGAGTAGAATGAGCCATTAATGATAAGAGCTGAGCCGTCAGATCCCATGGCACTCATCAGCACACACAACCTACTTGGTAATAACCCTCAGATTGCCCCTAAACATCTAACCAATCAGGCACAAGTGATTGCACACTTTGAAGATATGAAAAGGCTACTTGGGGATGACTGTGTGCATGCATGCATGATAAGATGGAACACCTTACCTCATAGTTTGCAGATCAGGGAATACCATTCCCCCATGAGGCTGAAGGAGGCATTGAAAAGAGTTCCAATGTACAAGTGCTCCATGTAAAGGCTGAAGGTCAACTGGATTGGCCTCAAACTGAGTCCCCCACTCCTCTCAGACATGCTGGAAGGCAGAAGAGAAGAAGAAGAGGAGGGGCAGTGGAAGGACATAGAAAGAAAGGTAGGTTTTTATGGCCAACATGAGCAGACCACATAAGAAGCCTGGGATGCTAGGGAGGCCACCAGGGCCATAAAAGATGAGGAGATTGACTAAGTTGCCCAGAGGATGAGTAACACGTTCGGTAGGGGGGTGATGATGAGCCTCATAAATGGGTAATTATATGGACTCATTTTACCTCCTAACCTAGTCAAATCAACCATTCTCTTAGCTTATTGTATGATTTTCTAATTTTATTTATGCTTATAGAGTGAGTTGAGTTAGTTATGATGCCATGTGATCTAACATGTATTTATTGCAGATCATTGATGGATTTCGAGGTCAAAGTCAAGGATACAATTTTCAAATGGTAGAAATAAATCAAAGTAGATAGATGAGAGTGCTTATAGGAGGGAATCCCCCTCATTTATTACTCCTCACTTCGAATTCCCCTTCATTCAGCTCGGAGTACAAGCACCGAATCATGCACTAGAAGGCAACCAAGCATGTGGAGGATGACTGATAGTTATCTCAAGTTTTGGGAGCCAAGCCTCCCTGATTTTAAAGAAGTTGTTGGTAGTTTCAGATGTATAAGTAGAAAGGCCTAGGGCCTCACTAGGGTCGTATTTTTTCTTATGTAAACTCTGCTCAAATATCGAGCTCACTATTTTGTGACAATTTCATGTAAACTTGCTATTTTTTTATAATGAAGATGGAATCCTTTTTGAGCTAACACTGAGTTACCTTAGAGGGCTAGAGCTCTTGGGTTAGGGCCCAATCCAAGCATCCAATCTTCTCTTTACTTGTATTTGTATGCTTACTTCAGTTGTAGATTAATTTTTTGTTAGATGTATTTCTTTTATGGTTAAGAATAGGTTGCTTTTGATGATTTAGTAGTTTTCTTCCATTTGTGCTTTCTATAGTAGTTTAAGTAGTGATCAGAAAAGACTCAAAAGGTTAGCAATAGTGCCTTGGCCTCTCTTCCTCCCTCTGGGACCATGATTTGAGGCAAAGTTCCTCTTTCTACCCCAAAAACATAGATTTTCCTCATTCACAGGACCTCTAGTGTTTGCAGCTTTTTAGTAGGTTAATAGTCCAGTTTTTCTTTTCTTCATATCTTCCTTATCATGTTCACTTCCTAATTTGCAATAGTGCTCTTTCATGCTTTCCTTGCTTGCAGCATTTCTCAACATTTCCTTTCATAGGTCATAGTTTAGGTCATTTTAATGCAAAACTTTGTTTTTCCTAAATGCACTCATTTCATTGTTTGCTTGATATTCTTGGTTAATTGTCAGTTCCCTTGAAATAGATCTCTTCTAGCAATAGGTGGGCTTATCAGCAATCACATCCCCCATCTGATCCATGCCCTACAGATCTTCCCAAACCTCACCTCAATTTTTCCTTAGTTTCCTACATTATTCATAGAACTTCTTCCTCCCTCCTTGAGCAAACCCAATCATATTTCTCTCTCCTGGTGGTTCATGGTAGACCATAGGCACCCTAACACCTCCTTCCAACCTTCATCTGCCTTTTCCACCCACTCTCACACCCTCGAAATAGCGGAAATTTCTCTCAGCCTCCTCCTGTAGGCCTCCTGTAGTTTTTCCTGTAGGCTTTCTTTTCAAGGCCAAGTGTGGGAAAAGCCTCCAAAAGGAAACCTAAGACCTCCTAGTACCCATACACACCATCTTCCATCCTCCCAAGCTCCAAAACCACCCTTTAACACCACCTGTTCATTGCCACACTCACACAATAAATTAGATGCATTTTAAATTCACATAAAAACACATAAAAATTCAAAAATATGTTTTTTTCTTATTTACTTCCAGAAATGGCATGGTTAGATGTTGTTTGCTTTCTTGAGTAGGTAATGTCATTGATTTTATGGTTTTTATAGTGTTTTTGGCAAAAGTAGAATTAGCTTGTTAATCAAGGTTTACTAGGTCTTGCTATCATTCTAGTATTTTTCCTTTCTACAAATAGAATAGCTTCTGTAGAGTAACCTCTCTTTCTTTCATCACACATAGAGCTTCTTCTAAGATCTATAGAAGTTGGCTTGAGCTCCTAGTGATCTTGCACCAGCTGACCAAGTGACAACCTGTAGTAAGAACTAGTACTTGTGCATATAGCACCAACGCTTCCAAGTTTGTTACGAACTACTAGGTTGATAAAAGTAAAGTTGGTAGCCCGGGAGTTGCAGCATTCTTGCTACAATAATGGCACTCACCATCTAGAAATGCAGCCATAATTGTGGAAAAATTTGCGATAATAGCCAATGAGACCCAAAAAACCTCTCAAACTCTTCCAGGTCTTTGGTTGGGGCCAATCCTGCATTGCCTGGATATTTTTGGGATCCACCCTGACACCTTCACGCTCCACAATGTGGCCTAAATCCTCAACTTCTTTCATGCCAAAAGAGAACTTGGACAATTTGACGAATAATTTATGCTTCCCAAGCAGTTGCAAGAGCAGGTATACATGCTGAAGATTTTTTTCCCAAGTGAGGCTGTAGGTGAGGATGTCATCAAAGAAAACAAGGAAAAAAAATTTGAGATATGGTTTGAGCAGGTGATTCATGAGGCTCTCAAAAGTGAATGGGGCGTTACAGAGACCAAATGGAATAACCAGGAATTTATAATGGCCTTCATGAGTTTGGAAAGAAGTCTTTGGAATGTCTACTTCTTTCATGCGAATTTGGTGATAGCTTGAGCGAAGGTCTAGCTTAGTAAAGAATTGGGCCCCATTTAGTTCATCCAGAAAATCATCAACAATCGGGATGGGAAATTTATCTTTAACCGTCAGCTTGTTGAGGGCCCTAAAGTTTGGAGACATACGCCATTCCCCATATTTCTTGAGCACCATGACCACAGGTGACGAACAAAGACTAATGCTAGAACAAATGACACAGGCTTCCAGGAGTTCCTTGATGATTTTTCCAATTTCATTCTTTTGGGTGAAAGGGTATCTATATGGGTGCACATTTGGTGGCTATGCCCCTGGGACTAAAGTAATGCTATGATCATGTTCCCCTCTAGAGGGTGGAAGCTCATGAGGTTTTTCAAAGACCTGCAGATGGTTGTTTAAGACCTGTTGCATCTCAAGATGAATATGAAGAGAAGTGGGCTAGAAGGCCTGGATGGGATTAAATTGGGTGATAACTCCATGGTGTCCCTTTCTTAACAACTTTTCCATTCGATGCAAGTTGATGATAGAAAGAGTACCTATCTAGAATTCGCGGAGGGTATGTGTGTGGTCATTTTACTTAAAGCTCATATATAACTCCTGGATATCCATTGTGATTGGGCCAAGTGTGCAGAGCCATTCAAAACCCAAGACAATGTCACACCCACCCATTTTGATGGAAAACATGTGGGTCTTTAGGTGGTAATCTCCCATCTGGACTTTGACATTTTCATAGCGGTCGTCACATTTCATTGTCCCCCCATCAGCAATCTGGACCTGGAAATTAGAGACTTCTCTGAGAAAACAATGCACTGCTTCTACGACTCTTTGATGGATAAGTTATGCATGCTACCACTATCAATCAAGACTACTACATGGCGATGTTTAATAAAACCTCTGATTTTGAGAGTTTGGGGAGAAGAAATGCCTGCCAAAGCATGGAGCAAGATAACTGGTTCTTCTGGTGTAGCTAGGAGCTCATTGTCCTACTCGTTGTCATCATCTTCCTCCTCTACTCCCTCAAAGGGTGGGGCTTCCTCAAATGAACTGTGATCAATAGCATCAATTTGAAAGAATTTGGGTTCCTTGCATGTATGCCCCGGGGAGTATTTGTCATCACAGTAGTAACACAATCCTTGCTTTGTTATTTTCGCCATTTCTTTTGGTGACACCTTTTGAACCTTAAGTGTTTGGGTAGTGCTCGGAGCCTGGGTGGGGGGTCCCTTGGCTATGAAATTTGGACGAGGCGACTGGGCTGCTAATGCGTGTTCCACTTCACGAGCCTTCGTGCAAGCTTCCAGCCATGTGGCTAGGTGGTGCATCCAGACGTGGGCTTGTATGGCGTCTTTGAGACCACTAATAAAACATTCCAAGAAGAATTCATCTGCCAGACCTCCTGTGCGGAAAGATAATGCTTTAAAGGCTGTAATATAGTCTTGTATTGTGCTTGTCTATCTGAGCTTAGTAAGATGACCCAAAAAATTAGATTCATGTTCAAAGTGATCACAAAGGAATTTTGAGAATATCTGCCAAGCAATTGGCCTTTTATAGCATTTTTGATGCCACTGCCACCATTGCCATCTTTCTTGGTCCAAGTAAAGGCTTTCCACACTTAGCTTAGTCTCATCATCTCTTATGTGATTCAATGTGAAATATTGGTCCATTTGTGATAGCCATATGGTTGGATGAGGGCCATCAAATTTGTACATGTCTAGCTCAAGTGGTCGAGGGTGGGAATGTTGTTGGTTTCCAGGGAAGTCAGGAGAATGGCTAGATTCACCTTCATGCTCTTCATTAAAAGAATATTCCTCCGATTGTAACACCGACTTGCCCTTTGCAACTGTGTTAGTTAATGTCTGGATCTGCCTTGTTAACTCCTCCAACTTTTTTTCAAGGGTGTCCATCTTCTCATTGGCCATACCTTGAGCTCTAGTTTCTACCATGCATAGATCCGATTCACTTGTCGTCACTGTGAAAAAAATTGGGACCACCCGAAAATTTGAAGGTGACAAGTGAATGGTACCACCTTGCTCAGCATGTCATCCTGATTCTTATGGGTTAAGTCTCCTGTAAGTGTCTCGAAAGGGCCTCAGTTTTTTTCTTTTTTTACTCCTCGCTTAGGAATACTACAGTAGCCAATTCCTAGAAAAGTTAATCCTACCCAATGTCCTGCAAGAATCACCCCAAGGTATAGGAGCCACAAGCCTCCCTGGACAAATGGTCGGATTTGTCTGCGAAACCCTCAACTGCAGAGTGTGAGTAGCAATGTGGCAGTGACCGAATCCCCGCTGCTAGATCTGAATGGCAGATCTGATTGTTGCGGCTGCAACAGAACACAACCTGCTAGATCTGATCTGGAAAAGAAGATGATGGGTGATCTTTAGAGAGACAAGTGAACTATGGTCTCAAGGAGTGTCAGGTGCTACAAATCGCAATATACATAAGGGTCCAACAGTAGCACTCAGCCCAATCTTTCAGGGCACTAACTAAGGAGGATCAACCATACCGTTAGCCGTACTACCTGACTACCCTATCGTACGCATGAGTAATCTCCCTGAGTGCTGTTCTCGGTGTACTGTAGCAGCAAGATGGCCGACGATTTATCTACGGTGAGGTTTCAGGTGAGCCTAGGGGGCTTCTGATATACACAAAGGGTACATGGAAGACAGTCAGTACGCGGTTCTATCTAATGCGCTACTACTCGAAGGGGTACCCACAGGGGTTACAAGGGAGTCCAACAAGTGTGACCACCTCTTGTATTTCCTGCGTGCATGCCTCCCCAAATCTGCAAGTTTATGCGCTCAACGACAGATCTCGTGGTTTAAAGATGTCGAAACACGTCTCTAGCCAAAAATAAAAAATCTACTAAAAATGGAGATCCCAACGGCCCTCGAAAGTGGTCTGATACCCCTTGTTATGCTCTTTACTTGTGGGAAATGCCAGAATACCAAATATGCGAAGAAATACAACCCAGAACACAGAACAAATGAGAAATAACATCATCTATTTTATTATTCAGAAAGGAAAGAAATGTTCATTTGCCTCTTTGAGGGGGCAACCTCCAATAGAGCAAGGCTCTATTACAAAATAATACACGATGCTCCTCAATGGGGAGTCTTTATCCTTTACATAGGATTCATACATGCAATACCATGGGTCAGTACCATGGTTCTTATTAATACCATCTATCTAATACCATGGCCCATTTGCAACTAACTGTGGTCCCTTCTTTAAATGTGGGTCAACCTCTTACAATTATTAATATGGGCTTTATTGACTCTTTAACTAACTAGAACTATGACTTGACCCCATTACATAAATAAGGGGGTTAGGGTTAGACCCTAACACATCGTAAACCCCATCGAAGTCAAGGAAATGCCGCGTCATGCGGGACTCGGATATGCCAGAAAGGAAATGGGAGAAAGCTCCAATACAACTAGTAACCAGCCAATAACAGACGATGAAATTCCATCCTCACCATCCAATGATAGTGAAGGCTCCATGAACACTTATTGAAGGAGCACCAGGTGAAAGCGCCCCAAGGCAACCCTAAATGTTTGGAGGAAAAAGAATCGTTGTAGTCATTGCAACAAAGAGGGACACCAACAAACCACGTGTCCAATGCTCCATGCTCTGGAAACATCACTAGAGGAGGTGAAAGGTGAACATGTTCAACAAATGAATCCACCCCATTCACGGTGGTCCGCTTTATTAATTTTTTTTTTTTAGAGGTAGTAGCTTGTTAGGGCCACCATTGTAAATCATACGTTGCAAGTAAATGTAAAAGTGATGGTGTGTTTCCCATCATTTCAAAATGCAACGATGATATTTTGCCTTTCCTTATTAGTAGTTGACGTATTGATTACCTTTTATGTAATCCTTGGCCAATGAGTGTGTGCTATAAACTCTTGGCAAGGAAGGGTTGTTAAGTCATGTGTGGTGTGCATGATTGCCAAACATGTACTAGTTTTGCATGCATATGATTTAATGTGTCAATTGCAAAGGACACAAACAGTGTGCTAAGTGTAAATGCTTTTGGAGGACCAAAATCTCCTCAGTGGGGAAGATTGATCCAGGTGGCTAAAAACACAAGCAAAAGTCCCAGAGGAATTAGAAAGGGTCAAAAATCAAAGTATTTGGATTATGCTCGAACCAAGTTAACATTGAATATCTCATTGTTTTGATCGCGGTGGTGCGAATGGTTTGTCAAACTAAGTTTGTATGCAAAAGTTAGGAGCAATCAAAGTTCAGGGTTGACTTGGATGACTGGGCAGGTTTGAGGCAATAATTTGGACAAAATCTGGCCACCCGATTCTGGCCAACCTGGGCCAAATTCTAGGTGAATTTGTGGCCTACTTAAAATGACTCCTTCGGTCCTTTTTCTGAATTTTCAAAATGACCATGGTTTTTATTATATATATATTATGGTTTTCCTGACATTGGAATCTCTATGCTGAAGATTACTGCCACCTTGTGAAATTTCCTTTTGTGGGATAGGCTGCTACAGGATTTCCTACAGGTAACCTACAAGATGTCCTATAGCTGCATCTCCCTTAAAATTTTCATACTTATCTTCACTTCGAGGATTGTTGACATGGGTAGAGAAGGAGTATATTGATTGGTAGGTGAGAGGTATAGCTGTCAGGTATTGTCCCTTTATCGTCTGTTCTCACCCTCTTCTATTTGTTTTTTTCTTCTTCTTTGAAAACTATAATTTTTTGAATTGACTTATTGGATGGATGCGGGGGTAACATGGTCATGAGAGGCATGGTGATGATGTGGCGGAGTAAATATTTTAATTTTTTTGCACAGGGTAGTCATCCGCTTTCTCTAGGGTCACTTTTCTTGTGATTCCCAAGCCACTATAATTCCTATAGGAAACTTCTGTAGGTTTTCATGGAATCCTATAGGATTACAGGGAATCCTGTAGAAAACACAGAGCCTGTGTAAAATGAGCCGGAGGAGTTCATAAATGGAGGGATTTACGGGATAATGAAGAATATGGGATGGACGAATGAAAATATGGATTGTGTATGTTCCTCCCAAGTTGGTTTGATCCTCCTCGTGCTGACCTACAAACAACATTTTCAAACTTATTCTCTTCTCTCTCCTTTTTTTTTTTTTGAAAAAAACTAGTGTGCCTCCAAGAGGTTTTCATCCTAGCTGCTTTCCCTGGGTGCCTCAAAAGGGGTTTTCATCCTAGCTGCTTTCCCTGGGTGCCTCAAAAGGGGTTTTCACCTAGATATCTTTATATTTTTTCTTTCCTTTTCAACACCATTGGGCCGCCTCAAGAGGTTTTCAACCCAACAGTGGGACTCAGGTCCCTCATGGAGGTTTTCACCTGAGTCTCTTTATCTTTTCTCTTTTTTCTTTTTTTATTTTATTTCTTTTTTCAAGGACTTGATGGGGTAGAAGCTGAGACTTGCTCCACCACCATCATTGTCTTGTTAATGCCATTGATGAATTCTTTCTTTGACAAAGGCTTCTTGTAGACATTCAATCTGTACCCATTGACAAGTAAAGGGATAACCTTTCCATCAATGGTCCTTATCTGTATTGAACCATTGTCATGACATTTTTCTATGACATAAGGCCCCAATCATCTAGTCCTTAACTTGCCTTTAAAATCCTTGTATCTGGAATCATACAACAAATCCCAATCACCTTCTTGAAACTATTTGTCCTTTATGTTCTTATCATGCCAAATCTTCATTTGAACTTGAGTCAACTCTGTGTGCAGGAGGGCCTACATCCTAAATTCATCTAACCCATTCAGATGGAGCAATCTCTCTTGTTGTGCCCTGGTGAGATGTAGATTCAGTTGTGCTACCATCCTTAAGGTGTTGTATTCAAATTCTATTAACAGGAGGGATTTCTTCCCATAGACCATGTCATAAGGAGTGAATCCAGTGGTGGTATTCCAGGTGGTATTGTAGGCCCAAGTGGCCTCAACTAATCTATCCACCTAGTCATTTCTACTACTACTAATCACTTTTGTCAGAATACCTTCTAGCACTCTATTGGTTGCCTCCACTTGTCCATTAGCTTGTGGGTGGTAAGGAGTGGATGTTCTATGCGTGATATTGTGCTGGCTTAATAAATTTTCAATCATGTGAGATGTAAACTGACTTCCTTGATCAGTGACCAGTTCTCTAGGGTACCCGAACTTATAAAATACATTTTCCCTCAAGAACTTGGCCACTTTCTCTTTTGTTGTTGCTTTGATGGCCTTGGCTTCAGCCCACTTGGTTAAATAGTGAGTTCACACAATGTTGTACTTATTTTGCCTAGATGGAGGGTCAAGGGTCCAATGAAATCCATGCCCACTTGTCAAATGGTTCGAAAGTCACTTGAGGTTGCAGAGGAATTTCATCCCTTGGGGTAGGTTTCCCCATCCTTTGGCACCGATCACATTGACTAGTATACCTCCTCACATCTTGGTGAAGAGTGGGCCAGTAATAACCAGCATGTAGCACTTTGAATTTTGTCCTTTTGGCTACAAAGTTACCTCCACAAGGCCCATCATGACAGGTTAGAAGGATGTCAGAGACATCCTCGTCCCTGACACATCTTCTCATAATTTCATCTGGGCCTATTTTTTAAAGGTTACCCCCAATCCAAGTTAATGGGGCACTCTTTCTCACAATCTTGCTCTTTTCATTAGAGGACAAATTTGGTGGAAAATGTGCAGATAGCAAGTAATTTTCTATGTCAAAAAAAATGGAGAGGGAACTGAAATGGCGAATAAATTTTCATTCACTAACTGATCATCAACCATTCATTCCTCCCCTGTAGGCAAAGTCAATTTGGATAAAATATCTACAACAACATTCTTCTTGTCAGGATTATCAATAATAGTTAAATCATTGTTGCAATAAAAGTAACCATCTAATAATCCAGGAATTTACATCAAGTTTATTCATCAAGTATTTAATTGCAGCATGGTCAGTATGTGCAAATTTTTGGTAACCTGTAATGTAATGCCTAAATTTGTTCAATGAATGCACAACAACTAGGAGCTCCTTTTCAGTCACTGTGTAGTTCAGCTCGGCTTTTGACAGATTCTTACTAGTGGAGTAAATGGCATAAGGTAGCTTGTCATCTGTCTGGCCTAGAGCTACTCCTATGGCTTTGTGAGAGGCATCAGCATGTATATGGAAAGTAAGGGCCCAATTTGGTGCAGTGGTCAATTTTTCCTTTAGAGTGTCCAAGACCTCTTGATGACTTTCTGACCATAAAAATTCAGTCTTTGGCCAATAACCCAAATAAAGGAGAAGCTAACTTGTTGAAGTCTTTTATAAATATCTTATAGTATCCACCTAAACCTAGAAAACTTCTAACGTCCCTCTTTTTTTGTGGAGGTGGGACCCTTTGGATGATGGCTATCTTATTTGGATCCACCTGCAGTCCTTTCTGGGATATTGAATGATCTAGCATAGTCCCTGCAGTCATTAAGAACTCACATTTTTTGGGATTAAGGGATAGCTTCATTTCAATGCATTTTTTCCGCACCTTACGCAAGTTTTACATAGCCTCCTGGAAATCACACCCATAGGGTGTAAAATCATCCATATAAATTTCTACTGCATCATGGACTAGCTCGGCAAAGATACTGAGGAATTCCCTTTGGAAAGTGGAAGGGGCATTGCATAGGCTGAAAGGAAGGACCCTATAGGCAAAGGTACTCCAAGGACAGGTGAAGGTGGTTTTATCCTGGTCCTTTAGGCTGGTCTGGATTTGATTGTACCCACTGAACCCATCTAGGAAAGAGAAAAACTTTTTCCCTAGCAAGCCATCTAACACTTGGTAAATGAAAGGTAGATGGAAGTGGTCCTTCTTTGTTGCTTTGTTTAACTCTCTATAATCAACATAAATCCTCCACTTCCCACTTTTCATTGGAACCAACACCAAAGGAGAAACCCACTCACTATCTCAGATAGGGTAAATCAATCCTGCATCTAGCAACTTTTGCAATTCTTCTTTGACTATATCTTTGAGAGCTAGATTCATTATCCTTTGGGGTTATCGGACTGGTTTACAACCTTCTTTGATATAAATTTTGTGAGTACACATCGAGGGGTGCACTCCCTTCATTTCTTTGTAACTCCAAGTAAAGGCATCCAGATGTTCCCTTAGCATGTTGCACAACTCTTCTTCTTCGTGTATAGAAAGAGAGGGGTTGATTTTCAAAGTTCTCTCAGGGCTGAATTCTATTGTTTTGACACGAGTAGGGTTTGAATCAGCTAAGCATATATGAATCTAATGGTCTCTCTTGGTTTTCTTTACTACTTCCTCTAAGGACAAGGTGTTGGGAGTTGGATTTTGGAGTATGTGTTCAATCAAATCATCTTCATCCAGTTGTCCTCCTCCCATGGCAGTTTCTAGGGTATAGAGTTGGTATGAGTAGACTTCATCTTCCTCCTACTCTTCTAGCCATAAAGGTAAATCATGATCTAAGGATGGTTGAGCAGGAGGGTACAAGACCAACTGCTTGGATAGATTCCCATTTTTTATAGTCATATTTCTAGCCCTGTAGCTGATGTAGGCATCGACAGTGGCTAACCAGGGTCTCCCAAGTATGAGAGGGTAACCACTAAGATTGGCCTTAGGCTGGAGCACTAGGAAGTCTGCAGGGTACTCTCAAGAGTCGACGGAGACCTTCACATCCTCAACAATCCCCTCAGGGGCTACTGTGGAATGGTCTGCAAGCTACAAGACTATTGTGGTCTTTCTTAATGAACCCTAGAGATTGAGCTTGAGCATGGTGTCCTTAGTAATTACATTAATAGTAGCCCCAAGATCAATCAAGGTATGTGGGACAATGGTGCCATTGATGTGCACATCTACTACAGGGCTTCCAGGGTCTAAATACTTTGGGAAAATTATCTGCCCCAACATTAAGTCAGACAACTGTCCAATGACATTAATGGTAGGGGTGTCTCTTTTTCCCCTCCCTGCATGTTTAAAACACTTCTCTTTAATCATTTTGTTGTAAATAGGTACATCCTTAATGGCTTGGAGAAGTGGAATTTTGACACATAGATTTTTCAATTCACCCAGAAGTTTATTCTCTTTTGGGGTAGGCTAGACTGGATGAGTTAATATTTTAGGAAAGGGTGGTGGATTCACTCTAGGCATACTTTCCTCTCTTTCCTCCTCACTCTCCCTAGGTGGAGATGGAGGTTGGTTGTCCCGGAGGACACTCCCAGACCTTAGGTTGATTTCCTGAATCTCCACAATATAAGAAGGCTAGGATGTTTCTCCACTATATACTTATTGTTCCTGTCCGTTGTTCAGGTTTGGATTTGGCTGGGTAGGCATCTGAGGTTGTTTAGGTGGAGTAGGGTGTAAAAGCTATGGTTGAGTAGGAGGTGAAGACAATAAAGCTAGAGCATTGATGTATGGGGGCCTCCACCCCTACCGTGGTGCATTCCACTGAGGCTGTGGCAGAGTAAATGACTGAAATGATTGGTTGGTCGGCTGGAAATGGTACTAAGGTGCAAAAGACCAAGGAGAAGGTGTAGACCATGAGGGATGAGCAGGGGGGCCCCAAGAGGGATTGTATGTGTTCTGGTTAGGGTTGTAGTATGCATAGGATGACCCTTGCATGCCCTACTGTTATGGTTGAGGCACATGAGGTCTTCTTTGATTTATGTAGCAGAGTTGTTGATTCACCCCTTCAGTTCCCTGATGCAAAACTTTTAGTCCAGGTAGAGAAGCACACTTATCTGTGGAGTGGTTTTCATCACATACTGAGGAGATTTCTATCAGGTTTAATGGACATTCATTCCTAGGCTGCCTCCTTGTTCATCTATGGAAGACGATGGGTAATTCTCTCCTTGCTTCCTCTTGCTTCCTCTTGATTTGCATAGTGTCCATCTATAGGGCAAGGGTTTGCATCATTTCACTCTTGAAATATTCCAAAATATTTCCAATTTCACCTTTTATGGATGTGTTGGAAGAGGATGAGCTGGCTGTTGGTTGACTACCCCTACACTTTTTCCTAGCTACCTAGAATGGTTCTTAAAGACAGTTTTGATATCTTCATCGAGTAGTTGGTAGATGTCCCCACCTGCTAGTAGGTTTACGGTATCTAGAATATCTTCCCTTAGCCCTATGAGCAAGACTAGCTTTAGTGACTCAGGGTCAAATGTGTACCTAGCCCTTTTGTAGCTAAGCTTGAATCTTTCCTCATAATCCTCCAAGGATTAGTCATGCCCCAAGGTCATTCTAAAAATTTCCTCTTTAGTGTCTTTAGACCTAGAGTATTCTTGATACTTATTATTGAAGGCTTGCTGCATCTGAGCCTAGGTTGTGATGTTATCCCCAGGTAAACCCATGAACTAGTGCAAGGTTGCATCCTTGAGAGTGGATGGGAATAATTTCAACTTCTGATCATCAGTGGTGTAATCATAAGTTTTGCATATGACAAAAAACTCAAACAGGAAAGTATCTGGATCTTTTGAGGTCAGACCATGGAAACGAGGAAGAGTAGAGGGGCTTATGTTTTTCCTCTTGGTATCCCCATTAGTCTCTCTGATGGGAAAAACACCCTCAATTCTTTCCCTATCTCCTCTGTACATTTCTGTTTTCAGCCATTAGTTCAATTGGAATGGGTTCTCCTTCTTCTCACCCTGTAGGCTTTTCAAAAATCTCTGGTTGTTTGCCTAAGGGGTCCTCCAATTCACAGCCATCGAAGAAGAGGGAAGGTTGGTTGTTTGAAGTGGTGGGGGTATTTGGTAGAAATTTTCCTAAGTTATCCCTATTCCTACGAGGCATGAAAGAAGGGTTTTTATTTTGTTTTGTGGTTTTTTCAAGGTTTGAGACTAATTGCAGATTTGAAATAACAAACTGAATGGAAACTAACTGTTGAATGAAATCTCACTTGCAAAATGGAAAGAAAGCAAACCAATTTACAATTACTTTTGCAGAAATGAAGCTAATAGTATAATGTCAGAGATAAGAAATGGAATAAAGAAAGAAGAAATCACATCTTACTCAGACACCTCCCCAGCAACGACGCCAAAAAGTGATGAGCACCAGTGTTGCAACAAGAATGTTGCAACTCCTAGGACTAACAACTTTACTTTATCAACCCTCGGTTCGTACAAACTTGGAGGTGATAGTGCTATATACACGAGCAGATGTGATGGGTCCACTCTTTCTCAGTACTGAGCTAGCGATAGATCACTATGGTTTCTCAAACCAGTCTTCTATTGATTCAGAAGAAGCTTGATTACCAATGAGGAAAGAGGAATTTTGCACTAATTGGGAGAATTGAAACAATGTCTACTGCAGTAAGGAAATATTGAAATCAAATGCTTTGAACACACCACTCATCTAACTAATTGCTAAGAGATCTTGCTTCAAAAGGATTCTAGGCTAACATGTGTGTAATCCTAACTATCCTAGGCATGCAATCTGAAATGACCAAACATTCTACTGTTGTGCATATGAATGAACACAATTACTCTTTTTTTCTTTTTGTCCCTTTTTGTGAAAATGTGAATGCTGAATATTCTTGGTGATGTGGCAGATGGGTTAGAGATGGTGGTGAAATGTCACATGGCTTGGGAGGCAAGCAAGGGCCTTCTCCTATCCTTCAGGATGATTTTTCCACAAATCAGCCTCAAAGCAGGCCACTACAGGTCGTCCTACAGGATGTCGTAATGCTCCTGCAGGATCTGACCGAGAGCAAAAGGAGAGATTTGGAAGGTGGTATAGGGCTTATGGAAGGTGAATGATGGAATAAATAGGGCAAGTGAGTGGCTAGGACTTCTTCATAGCTCAAAACAGAGTTTGTAAGATGGTTGGATTTGCTGAACAACCCTGGAAAGTTGTTCTTTTGGAATGATGAATTGGTTGAGGGACTTAGTGTATTTTGGTGATCATGTATGGATGAGGTTAGGTTGGGGTTGATGGTCATGATATTTTCCTACACTATTGAAACTCCTGCACTGCATCAATCAATGACATTTATCTGTGAATCATGTCAAACAAGAAAGATTTTCAACCAACTTAAGAAAACATAATTTCATTATCTAGCTGTCTAGTTCATGCATGGGAATACTTGCAGAATAATGTGAAACTCTATGAGATCTAATACAAATTTGAAGATATCAAAAATGACAATTGAATCCTATCCTTGAAAACTGAAAATATGGTGGCCTAAGTAGCAGAAAACCCTAATTTCCATAAGAAATTAGAATTCTGTCTTTTTGGGGCCCCATAGGAGTTAATTCCTCAAACCATGGTCCCTGAAGGGAGGAGTGAGGTCGAATCCACCTAATATCAGCCTTTTTGGTATTCCTTTATCTTTCTAAGCTACTACTAAATCAATGCACAAATGGAAGCAAACTAATCAAATTCACAACTACTTGCAATGACATGTTGGGTCCCTATAATACTAGTGATTACCCCATTACTATTGTAGTTATACCCCTTATTTATATTGTTGTGCCCCTATTACCCCCATATTGTTATTTATGTGCCCCATAGAATCCCTCTATTGTTATTTTTGTGGCTTTATATTATTATTGTTAGGTCGGGTAGATTATATTATGACTCCTTAAACTCCTATATATAGAAATGAGGTTTTGTCATTTGAATCATCCAAGAATTGGTCATTTATGTAACGTAAAGGAGGTTTCCCCCTCGAAGAGGCTAAATTCTAAGGCGTTGATCTATCTTTTCTATCTTTTCTTGAGTTGGTTTCATAACATTTGGTATCAGAGCTTTGGATTCTAGGGTTTCGTTGCTCCAAACAGGTCATCGTGACATTTTCGCTATAACGTTTTTCTGTAACGTTTCAAAAGTCACAAAAAAACCCATTTGAGAAGAAATCACATTGAACCTTGGGTCCGAATTTCAGAGCTTTTCGTTCGATATTTTCGGAGATATGATCTGAGGAAGTTGGTCTTTTTGCAGACTCCTGAGTTACATTGAAAACAGGTGACCTAGGGAAAATCGTCATAAATTTCTCTCTGGGGATCGGATTGAAATTTCCTAAGAAGGTATAGAATGAGGACGGACTGTAGTTTCTTGTATGCATGTTTCAGATCCAAAGGTTGAAACAGTGACTTGTGGCACGTCGTACAAGTTCGCTCTACTGAACTAGTATAGAAGCAAGTCACTGTGGGAGATTTCACATAACTCTTCCTTGGAGAATCCAATTTGGGTCAGACTTGTGGCATTGGAAAGAGGACGCAGAAGGGTACTATAGGTCTCAATTTCAGAACTGGATGATCCGAAATTGTAGAGATACATTAGATTCAATATCAGACTTCTACAAAGTGAAAAAAGGTGTGTAGTTTTTTTTAAATTTTTGTGTAAGCTTGGTTTAACGGAATTCAAAGTGTATAGTAAAGCATTATTATTGGTAACTGATGCCCCAAGGAAAGAAAATGCAAACACCTAGTAAGGAACCTGAAAGCTCTAGCATGACTCATGAAGAAGAGGAAGAAATGCTACATGATATATCAAAATTACAAGAACAAGTGCAACAAATGTCACGCTCACAAAAGCTAATAGAAGCTAAGATAAATGGCGTGGAATCTAAGATTAATGGTTTGGAATCTAAGATAAATGGAGTGGAATCTAAGATAAAGGGCATGGAAGCTAAGATGGATGATTCGAAGACAAATTTGAAGAGAGACATGGCAGATTTGAAGACAGACATGGTAGATTTGAAGACAGATTTGACAAATTTTCTACAAGAAATACTTACTAATGGTGAAAAGGTTGTAAAGGAAACTCATGATGTGAACAAAATTAATGTTAATCATGATTCCATAGACTCTAATGTTGGATCGAAGACCCACCATATTCCAAAAATCGATATGAGGAAGTTTGATGGCAAGGATCCCGCCACATGGATATTGTCAGCCCAGGTTAACTCCAGAAATTAATGAGCGCAAGAAAGAACTGATAATTTTATTCATTAGCCAACTATTATTTATACATACATAAAACGGATCAGTTCATCTTCTAGATGACTGTCCAGTTCACCCATCCGTTTTGGATTAGGTGTCAACATTCCCCCCCTTAATCTGAAGGGATGTTGGTGAGTCCAAGCATCGTTCTGAATCTTTCAAGCTTTTCTCTTCCAAGCGCTTTGGTGAAGATGACTGCAATTTGCTCGTTTGTGGAACAATGATGGAGATGGATTGTTTTGGCCTCAACATGATGTCGGATCAGATGATATTTAGTATTGATGTGCTTAGAACGATCATGGAACTTTGGGTTCTTGGCCAACTCTATTGCAGAGGTGTTATCAATCATGAGTGGAGTTGATTGTATTTGTTTTACCTGCAAATCTTCAAGAATTTTCCTGAGCCACACAATTTCTTTCGTTGCTTCAGCTGTTGCCACATATTCTGCTTCTGTTGTGGAATCTGCTGGTACTGATTGTTTGCGTGATCTCCAAGAGACAGCTCCTGATCCAAGACTTATAGCATATCCTGAAGTAGATACCCCAGTTTCTTTGTCTCCATCGAAGTCTGAATCAGAGTATCCAATCAAGTTGAAGTCGTCCACCTGTGTATACTTGATTCCAAGGTCTTGAGTTCCCTTCAAGTACCTTAGAACTCTTTTTGCAGCAGACCAATGTCCCTCACAAGGCTTTTGCATAAACCTGGAGAGGATTCCAACAGCAAATGAAATGTCTGGTCTGGTAGTAGTGAGGTAGATGAGACTTCCTACAAGCTATCTATACTTTGTTGCATCCTCAAATTCCTTTCCTTCAATAGATGTGAGCTTCAAGTTTTGTTCCATTGGAGTACAAAGGGGATTGCACTCTGTCATGCCAAATCTGTTTAACAAATCTCCAATGTATTTCTTTTGAGAAAGAAATATGGACTTTGGATGTCGGGTTACTTCAATGCCAAGATAGTAATGAACATAGCCCAAATCAGTCATTTCGAAAATTTTTCCTAATTCTTTCTTTATGGATGCAATATAGCTTTCATTGTTCCCTGTCATTAAAAGATCATCTACATATACCACAAGATATACAATTGTTTTGCCAACTTTCTTGACAAATAAAGTTGCATCATCAAGATCAAAATGATTGAAGTTGAGTTTCAGAAGATGCTCAGTTAGTTTTTCATACCAGGCTCGTGGTGCTTATTTGAGGCCATACAAGGACTTCACAAGTTTGCATACTTTGTGTTCATGTCCTTTCATAGCAAATCCTTCAGGCTGGGACATAAAAACATTCTCCTTTAGATCTCCATTCAAGAATGCAGTTTTTACATCCATTTGATGGACTTTCCAACCGTTCTGAGCAGCTAGTGCAAAGAGTGTCTGGATGGTGGCCCATTTTGCTGTGGGAGCAAAAGTTTCCTCATAATCGACCCCTTCCTTCTGTGCAAAACCTTTTGCCACAAGCCTAGCTTTGTGCTTGTCAAGTGAGCCATCAGCTTTGTACTTGTTCTTGTAGACCCACTTGCAGCCAATTGGTTTGGTTCCAAATGGAGGATCAACCAGCTTCCAAGTGCCATTCTTTATGAGGGCATCATATTCCTTCTGCATCGCTTCTTTCCATTTATCATGAGAAGCAGCTTCTTTGAAGGAAGTTGGTTCAAAATCTGTAGACAAGTTCAATTCACAATCATAAGTAACATCCATATCAACAGGTGAATTAGAGTTATCTACATCACCTCCATCTTGTCGATTTGTATTTCTGGTTCCTGTTTTTCCAATTTCATCAGGATGAACACTTTCAAGTGTCTTTGTCAGCCACTTTGGGGGACCTTTCTAAGATGGTCCAGGCTATTCTGTTGATTGAGTTGGGTCTTAATCAAGATTGAGTCTCCCAATTCTATCAATTACATCACTTAAAGCATCATCCGTTGTTGGAGTGTCATGCAGGGGAGATTGTTCTTCAGAAGAAGATTCCACATGTTGATCTAGTATAGGAATCCCCCCTTCAAGATGTGGAATCTGATTATCAAACTCTTGGAATGATTTCAGTTTTGTGAATCTATCCAAGTGATCAAGTTGCCGCTCAACAACACTGTCAGATTTGGATGATTCAAGAAAAATGACATCTCTAGATAAAACAAACTTTTTATTTACTTCATCATAAAGGCGGTATGCTTTAGATGTATTTGAATACCCCAGGAAGATACACTTACGACTTCTAGCACCAAGTTTGTTTCTATGTACCTTTGGTATTAAAGCATAGCAGGTGGAACCAAATATCCTGAGATGTTTTACCGAAGGAACATGTCCATACCACAATTCATAAGGAGTCTTGTTTCTTATAGCACTAGATGGACATCTATTCTTTATATATGCAGCACATAGAACAGCATCAGCCCAAAACATTGTCTTTACATTTTTGAAGAAAATCATGGATCGTACCATATTCAAAATTGTTCTGTTCATTCTTTCAGCTACACCATTCTGTTGAGGATTATAAGGCACAGTTGTTTGATGTTTAATCCCATGTTGGCGAAGATAGTGTTCAAATTCATTTGATGTATATTCTTTTCCATTATCAGTGCGAATAGACCCAATATGAGATTGTGCATCATTTTCAATCCATTTATGAAAATTCTTGAATGTTTGAAAAGCATCAGACTTGTTCTTCAAAAAATAAACCCAACACATTCTGGTGTAATCATCAATAAATGTCATGATATATTTATTTCCATTTGCAGAAGGAACAGGCATTGGACCACATAAATCTGAATGAATAAGTTCAAGCTTCCTATGTGCTCTTGAATGTGGATCATGAAAAGACTGTTTGCTATGCTTTCCTAGAATGCAAGCATCACATTGTTTATGTTTTCTAGGAATTGTAGGCAAACCAGCAACACCATTTTTCTTCAACAAGTGAAGACTATCATAGTTTAAATGTCCAAATCTAGCATGCCATAATAAACTTGATGGAAGTGCATCTTCTTCATGATGAGAAATATATGAGAAATGTTGTGCATGAGCAGAGGTTCCTTGCAGTTTAAGAAGTCTTTCTTCTTCTATACCCCTCATGACAAGTGAGTGGTCAGATGCCTTTCTTACCTCAAGCTTGCCATCAAACATGTGAATGGAGTGACCTTGCTGGCGGATGTGGACCAGGGATAGCAAGTTTCTCTTGAGCTATGGGAGATATAGAACATGATCCAGAAGAAAGTCTGGAAGACCAGGCAATTTAAGCCTGATTGTGCCAAGCCCTGATGGCTTGATTTTTGACTGATCTGCAAAGTATACTGCTCCATCAACATTGTCAGTGAAATCTTCAAAGAAATCTTTCCTATGAGTCATATGATAGGTTGCTCCTGAATCAAGCAACCAGTCATTTTTCGAAGAAGCAAGTGAAGCATTAAACAAATCTTCATTTACTCCAATGTTACATTGTGCCTCAATATAGTGAGCAGATTCAGGTGCTTTACCTTTGTCTGTGTCATCAGTTTTACCTTTCTGCTGATTTCTTCTCTGCTCAACTTTGTCCCATGGTAGCTTGCATGTAGAAGCATCATGTGATCCATTTCGTTTGCAGCGAATGCAATGCAGATCTGCGTTTTCTGCTTGAGGATGTCTGCCCCCCCTGCCTCTGAAGTATCTTCCTCTTCCTCTTCGTCCACCTTTTCCTCTTGTAGAATCTTGAGCAGGATGCTTTTCTTTATGAGCAAGGCAAACAGTCTCTTCAGAAGATTCAGGGACTGTTTTCTTTCCAAAGGCTTTCTCTCTTTCAGCAAACTTTTTCACAAGAGTGTCAAAGGTTATATCTTTAAGATTTCCATTTGCTTGTAAAGACTCAAGATAATTAGAGTAGGTAGGATAGAGTGCTTTGAGAAAGGCAATAAGAGAGATATCCAGCTCAACCTTAGTGGATTTAATATCATGCATTATAGACTTTATTTCAGATGCAAGAGCAAGAGGATCATTATTTTCTAGTTCAAGAGTGAAGAGTTTAATCATGAGCTGAACAACTTCAAGTGCAGAATGTGTATCATAGAGTTCTTTCAGCTTTTGTAAAGCTTCAAAGGCAGTGGAATAGGATGAAATATGACGAATTACTTCCTCATTTACAGATGTTGCGATCAATGCATAGGCTTTGCTGTTCTTGTTTTCCCAAATAACAAGTTCTTTATCTGATGTAGGCTGCACAGGGTCTTTGTCTTCTTCTCCGACACACACTCCTTTCCACAGCTCATTGTAGATGAGGGTGTGTTTTACCATCCGAGACCATTCAGAATAGTTCTCCTTGCCAGTGAGAACTATTCTGACCATAGAGATGATTGAATGCATTCTGTAAAAACTTCTCCTTGATAAAAAATTCTACAAATCCCTCTAATGTGTGACAGAAGGCATCAGAATTTTATTGAAATATTATAACACTTTGTGCTTCAATACAGCATAAAACAAACTGTGCAAATGTTCTGACTGATATGACTTTGAATGCTTTCGAAAACTGCTTATATAACCCCTTTGAAAACACAATTAATGTAGCATTGACAATAACTAACATGATCTCATTTTTTAATGCAGAAATAATCCACGCTCATCGAACCACCATACACAGTCTTTGATGTCAGTAATGGAAAATGGCTCGAATAGGAGCAGTTCCAAAAAAAACGCAGTCATTAATAGAACGCAGTCTTCAATACCATAAAAACGCAGTCTTCATTAATAGAACGCAGTCTTCATTAATAGAACACAGTCTTCAATACCATAAAAACGCAGTCTTCATTAATAGAACGCAGTCTTCAATACCATAAAACACAGTCTTCATTACAATAAAAACACAGTCGCATTTTTACAATAAAACGCAGTCTTCTGTCTTCAATACCAAAAACGCAGTCACCATTACAAAAAAACACAGTCTTCAACAGTATAGACTACTTGATATCAGTTTTGTTAACAGAAAATGTCAGACGACGAAGCCAAAGAGGAGAAGGAGTATACGAGTTGGATCTCACATCGCATGATGTTGTTACCAAGTATAAGCTTTCTGCTGAAATTGCGAATAAAGCTTTACAAATAGTTTTGTCTGGGTGCAAGCCAAAGGCAAAGGCGGTTGATCTGTGTGAAAAAGGGAACAAGCGCGGCCGCACGCAGCGGAGGCACTTCAGGCAAGGGAGAGAGAACGTATGGAAGAAGCCGAGAGCACCCTCGTCAGCCTCAGAAGCAGCCCAGACTCAATGGGAACCCTTGGTCACACAAAATCTGGTTTTCGAGCAGTATTACAAGGAACAAGAGATTATACCAGAAGAGGAATGGGATAGGCTTTTAACATGGTTATGACAGCAGAAACGCATCAATGCATCAAGGTAATGGAGCTTCAACGCAGCGTTCCAGGGTAACTGAGTTTCAACGCATTGATAATTCAAACATTCATGCGTAGAGAGGGACAATAGAAACGTAGTAGGTATTCCTGGGCGGAGGTACGAGAAATGCACATCAATTACTTATGATCTGAGGGCGCAGTCTCCAGAGGCGCTCAGGACAGAGGGCGTAGTCTACAGCAGTGGCAGCGCTATATGCTCAGAGAATCGCTCAGGGAATCGCTCAGGATGATGCAGCGCTCAGCAGGAGTTACACTATTTTGGGACCTGTGCTCTGATACCATGTCAGGCCAGGTTAACTCCAGAAATTAATGAGCGCAAGAAAGAACTGATAATTTTATTCATTAGCTAACTATTATTTATACATACATAAAATGGATCAGTTCATCTTCTAGATGACTGTCCAGTTCACCCATCCGTTTCGGATTAGGTGTCAATAGATATTATAGATGGAGCAGTTCTTCGATCTCAATAATGTGCAAAACACACAAAAGGTACGTATGGAAACTGTATATTTGGAACCAAATCAGTTTGTATGGTATCAATGGCTTTTCTCTCGTAAAAAAATTATCACTTGGGCAATTTTTACGGAAGAATTGATAGCACATTATGAAGATACAAAAAGCAACACTTTTTTTAGCCAATTGATAAGTCTCAAACAAAAGGGTTCAATAATGGAGCACATTGAGGAGTTCCAAAAATTGAACATAAGGGTAAAAGATATTCCAGAGGAGCATAGGATTGATGTGTTCATAGGGTCTTTAAAGGATAATATCCAACATGATGTTCGCCTTTGGGAACCTGATTCATTAGAGAAGGCATTCAGGTTAGCAAGAAAAATGGAAAGCAAAATTATGGCAACCAGGAAGCATACCACTCACAACTATAAAGATGGAAGTGTTGTTGCCCCTAGTCTTCCACAACCTATAAGGTTGACACCACAACAATTGGAAGAAAAAAGAGCAAAAGGGCTTTGTTACAGTTGTGATAGCAAATACACTAAAGGTCATAAGTGTGCTGAGAAGAAATTATTCTACATAGATTGTGAAGAGGAAGAAGAAAAGGAGCAAGAAAGGTCAAAAGAAGAAGATATACTCCAGGAACAAAGCCTAGATGAAGAACAAATAAATCCGACCATATCTTGTAATGCATTGGCGGGAATTACCACTCCTCAAACCATCAAGATAGAAGGACAAATCAAGAAGAAAAAGGTAATAGTGTTGATTGATTCAGGAAGCACCCACAATTTTATTCATTGTAGGGTAGCAAAAGAATTGAATTGCTTCCTATATCCAGCACCAGAGTGTCAAGTGATGATTGCAAATGGAGGAACAATAAATTTCTCTGGAAAGTGCCATAATATCAAGCTATCCATGGGAGAATATGTATTGACTAGCCCAATGCTTTCCATTCCAATGGGAGGTGCTGATGTTGTACTAGGAGTCCAATGGCTACAATCCTTGGGTACAATAGCTTTTAATTTTCAAGAACTTTTCATCAAATTTTCTACGGAAGGAAAGGAAGTTGAATTAAGGGGTATTGCAGGGAAACCAGGAAAGATAATCAGCTCTAATGGTATGACAAAGCTTCTAAAAAAGGAGCAAAGAGGTGTAATTGCACAATTATGTTCGCTAGATGTTTCCACATTGGAATCATCTATTTCTCCAGATCTCCAAAAAGTCCTGGACAATCATTCCAAGGTATTTGAGACTCCCAAAGGTCTCCCACCTATGCGTGATCATGATCATGCTATTCATCTGATTCCAGGAAGTGTTCCTCCAAACATCAGGCCGTACAGATATCCCTATGTCCAAAAAAGTGAAATTGAACGTATGGTTGCAGAAATGCTAGAGGCTGGTATAATTCAACCGAGTCAAAGTTCTTTCTCTGCTCCAGTAGTATTGGTGCACAAGAAGGATGGATCATGGCGCATGTGTCCGGATTATAGGGAGCTCAACAAGCTCACTATTAAAGATAAGTTCCCCATTCCTGTCATTGATGAATTACTGGATGAATTGCATGGATCAATTTACTTCACCAAGTTGGATCTTCGTTCGGGATATCATCAAATCAGAATGAAGATTGAAGACATTCCAAAAACGGCATTTAGAACTCATGAGGGTCATTATGAATTTTTGGTCATGCCTTTTGGCCTTACCAATGCACCTTCAACATTTCAAGGTTTGATGAATTCAATTTTCAAACCATTCCTTAGAAAATTTGTGTTAGTATTTTTTGATGATATACTAATCTACAACAAGTCTTGGAAGGATCATGTTGAACATGTTGACAAGGTGCTACAACTATTGGAGGAGAAACAATTATATGCAAAAAGATCCAAATGTTTCTTTGGAGTCCAGGAGGTGGAATATTTGGGTCATATTGTATCTCATGAAGGAGTTAAGGTAGACCCTAGCAAAATTAAAGCCATTAAGGAATGGAAAATCCCCACATCCATAAAGCATCTGCGAGGATTTCTTGGGTTGACAGGGTATTATCGCAAGTTTGTTAAGAATTATGGGAGAATAGCAGCACCTCTAACAACATTATTGAAGAAAGATGCATTTTCATGGACTTCGGAAGCAACAAAGGCCTTTGAACATCTTAAAGAGGCAATGTGCCAAGCACCGGTCTTAGCTACACCGGACTTCACAAAAACCTTTATTGTGGAATGTGATGCTTCAGGAAATGGAATTGGTGTTGTTCTAATGCAAGATGAAAGACCCATTGCTTTTGAAAGTCGTCCAATCAAGGGAAAGTTTTTAAGCAAAGCTATTTATGAGAAGGAAATGTTGGCAATACTCCATGCACTTAAGAAATGGCGACCCTACCTAATGGGAAGACACTTCAAGGTAAAAACGGATCATGATAGCCTTAAATACTTTTTAGAACAAAGATTATCCTCTGAAGAGCAACAAAAGTGGGTCACAAAGATGTTGGGTTATGACTTTGAAATCATCTACAAAAAAGGGAAGCAAAATGTGGTGGCAGATGCACTCTCAAGAAAGGATGAGGATGTGGAAGCATTGTTGTGTGCCATTTCTATTATCCAACCAGATTGGATAAACGAAGCAAGGGAGGAATGGAAGAATGACGAAGAAGTGTGGGCACTTATTCGAAAGCTACAACAAGATTCCAGTACGTCTGATACATTTAGCTGGAAAAATGATTCGTTATGGTACAAAGATCGCTTATACCTCTGTAAGAATTCCCAGCTAAAACAAAAGATTCTTATGGAATTGCACACTTCTCCCTTAGGAGGGCACTCAGGATTTTTAAAAACTTACCACAGGGTTAAGAAGGAATTTTTTTGGGATGGCCTTAAATCAGATATTCAAAAGTTTGTGGCGGAATGTTTGGTTTGCCAACAAAATAAAGTTGAAACAATTAAGACACCGGGTCTATTACAACCTTTATCCATTCCAAGCCAACGTTGGGAGGAGGTTTCAATGGATTTTATCACAGGTTTACCCAAGTCTGAGGGAAAGAGTGTCATCATGGTGGTAGTTGACAGACTTACCAAGTATGCACACTTTTGTGCATTATCACATCCATTTAAAGCCAGTACAGTTTCTACTGCATTTATGGAAACAATTCAAAAGCTACATGGAAACCCAAAGATTATTGTAAGTGACAGAGATCCCATTTTCACTGGAAATTTTTGGACAGAATTATTTTCTTGTCTTGGTACTCAGTTAGCTCATAGCTCATCTTATCATCCTCAATCTGATGGGCAAACTGAGATAGTAAACAAATGTTTGGAAGGATATCTTCGTTGCTTTGTATCTGATAAACAGACACAATGGGTCAAATGGTTGCCTCTGGCTGAATGGTGGTATAACACTTCCTTCCATACAGCAACAAAAATGACCCCATTTATGGCACTTTATGGGTATCAACCACCATCCATCACATCATATTTAAGAGAAAATTCTAAGGTTCAGGCAGTGGAACATCACATCGAACATCAACAACAAGTCCTCCAACTCTTAAAGGATAACCTCGTGTTGGCACAAAATAGAATGAAACAACAGGCAGATCAACATCGCAGTGAAAGAAGTTTTGATGTAGGTGATTGGGTATTCCTACGGCTACAACCATATAAGCAAATGTCCCTAAAGCAAGCTAAGAAGGATAATAAATTATCACCAAAGTATTATGGTCCGTACAAGGTGTTGCAAAAGATTGGTACTATGGCATACAAATTGGAGCTTCCTGCAGCTTCTCGATTGCACCCAGTTTTCCATGTTTCATGTTTAAAGAAGGTTATAGGCGACAAGCTCCCAGTTCAAACAATATTGCCAGAACTTGACGAGGAAGGAAAAATTATATTGGAACCGGAAGCAGTCACAGAAACAAGAACTCGACAGCTACGAAATCGATCAATTTCAGAGTATCTTATCAAGTGGAAGAACTTATCCGCTGAAGATTCCACATGGGAGGATGAGAATTTTATGCAGAAGTATCCAGAACTACTCAAGCGTTGAGGACAACACTTTTTTGAAGGAGAGGGGCATGTTGGGTCCCTATAATACTAGTGATTACCCCATTACTATTGTAGTTATACCCCTTATTTATATTGTTGTGCCCCTATTACCCCCATATTGTTATTTCTGTGCCCCATAGAATCCCTCTATTGTTATTTTTGTGGCTTTATATTATTATTGTTAGGTCGCCTGGATTATATTGTGACTCCTTAGACTCCTATATATAGAAAGGAGGTTTTGTCATTTGAATCATCCAAGAATTGTTCATTTATGTAATGTAAAGGAGGTTGCCCCCTCGAAGAGGCTGAATTCTAAGGGGATGATCTATCTTTTCTATCTTTTCTTGAGCTGGTTTCATAACACTGACCGAGAGAAATAGGAGAGATTTGGAAGGTGGTATAGGGCTTATGGAAGGTGAATGATGGAATAAGTAGGGCAAGTGTGTGGCTAGGACTTCTTCATATCTCAAAACAGAGTTTGTAAGATGGTTGGATTTGCTGAACAACCCTGGAAAGATGTTCTTTTGGAATGATGAATTGGTTGAGGGACTTAGTGTATTTTGGTGATCATGTATGGATGAGGTTAGGTTGGGGTTGATGGTCATGATATTTTCCTACACTATTGAAACTCCTGCACTGCATCAATAAATGACATTTATCCGTGAATCATGTCAAACAAGAAAGATTTTCAACCAACTTAAGAAAACATAATTTCATTATCTAGCTATCTAGTTCATGCATGGGAATACTTGCAGAATAATGTGAAACTCTATGAGATCTAATACAAATCTGAAGATATCAGAAATAACAATTGAATCCTATCCTTGAAAACTGAAAATATGCTGGCCTAAGTAGCAGAAAACCCTAATTTCCATAAGAAATTAGAATTCTGTCTTTTTGGGGCCCCATAGGAGTTCATTCCTCAAACCATGGTCCCTGAAGGGAGGAGTGAGGTCGAATCCACCTGATATCAGCCTTTTTGGTATTCCTTTATCTTTCTAAGCTACTACTAAATCAATGCACAAATGGAAGCAAACTAATCAAATTCACAACTACTTGCAATGAAATAATGCTAAAACCAATTCAATCATTAATCTATGAAATCAACTAAGCATACAAGTACAAGAAAAGGAGCCTTTGCTGCTAGGGTTAGGCCCTAACCTAAGAGCTTCAGCCCTATGAGTCAACTCAGTACTAGATCAAGGAAATTCTCATTCTCATTATCATATCAGAAAAATTGCATAACAATGTTTTTCCACAAAACTTGAACTCAAAAATGCTTAGTGCTCTTACATAAAAAAATATAAATCCTAATGAGGCTCTAGGCCACTTTATTTATACAACTGAAGTCTCCAACGACTTCCTTAAATCTAGGGAGGCTTGGCTCCCAAACTCAAGATGAACTAACTTTTAACTGTCACTGGCCTGGCTGCCCATGATCTCCATGACTCAACTGCTTACAACTACAAGCTAGTGTGATTTGATTGAGGAATATTCGAATGAGTGAGGATTAAATGAGGAGGATCTATCTCCTATAATCTCTCCTCCTTGTCTCATTCAAGTTTCTGCCCTTAATTAGCCAAAATTGCCATGATTTTCTCTCAAAAACCTGCAATCAATGCACATTAGACCAGTAGACATAACATCTTACTTTTACTCATCTCATTAAGCAAAATATAATTAAAACATGTAAGGAATTATGAGAAGAGTTGATTTTAATAAGCTTGGAGGTGTATTAAGATCCATATAGTTACCCAATGATGAGGCTCATCAACGTCATAACAAGAGAACCATCAGACAACAAGGAGAATACATTATTAACCATCAAGAGGAGCGACCACTCATGCCATCCCAAACATTTGTCCTCCAACCAAAAAACTTGATGCCAAACACTACATGACTCGAAAACAAAATCCAACTTTAAGGGCTGAGAGTTGATACCATAAACAAAACTTAGAAGCACATGTCTGTGAGCCACATATGTCACCATCATCTGTAGGAAGGAAATACCATCAGAAGTCCTTACACATACCAAAACAAACTGTAGGAAACACTCAAAATTTACCGACCACCTCCACGAGTCACTATTCATTTTCAGAAGAGGAAATGCTGAGCGGGATTCAAGCAATAGAGCCAGGGGGTCCATATTCTCTCCCCCATCAGAGTCACAAGATATTTGGCTCTTTACATGCATCAAACATGCCTCAATTCTGTCCAAACAAAACCTCTGGTTCCTCATCATTCCTTTTACATCCCCAATAGATGGAAAGATATTGTATTTTTCCAGCTACTTGTCTCTCAGCACCAGCACTAAAAGCATTTTCATTTTCCAATGGACCGCTACTAAGTTCAAACACTGCTTATTCCTTCCCCTAGTTTTCCCAGGGTCCAGAACCCACACTGACATGTTTTCAAGTAATTCTGAGTCTGGGAGAGATTGTCTCTCTTTGCCTACTTTTATCTCCAACTCGAGAATCTCCTGACGAGTCTCAGGAGGAATATCATTAAAATATATCACCACAGAGTCATGGGGAAAAAGCTTTGCACCATGCTAACCTGGCTAAGATCTACCACCTCCTCCCCTCCTTCTCCTCCCCCTCTACCTTGGCGGCATTGTAGAGTCACACGGGGTTCTTCAATCTCTTTGTAGGAGTTAATTTTACCTGGAAAAGGACACAAATGTTGACTTGATCCCACCTCAACAAAACTCTGATACCAACAAATAATTTGATCACAAAAACTCACAACATATGACCTAGATTTGGTCAAAAGCCCACTAGGCAGGGGGGTGGAAAAAGCTTTCACGGCCGGAGTCTCCACCCCATTCAAAATTGAGTACACCATACTACACCCCAGGACCCATAAAATTCTGCATCCAAAATCCCATATATCGTTAACCCAACCAAAACCACGACAAATGGCTAACCTCATTATTAAAGACACCTAGAAGACCTCTTAAGTCAAAACCTAGCTACCCACTCCCACACAAAGAGACTGACCCCACGCCCAAAGCGAAGCCCAATTTATAGACTCAATGAAAACCCCAATTCCTTGGACACAAGCCACATCTATCGATTGAGACGCCAAACTGAGAAAAACTACGCTCTCAAAATTACCAAGCAAGGCATTCAAAAATAACCAAGATGAGGCCATCATGAGCGCATAGGGCTTACCAACTTGAGTGTTAGCCAAAAACTCCAATTGAAAGTTGTCATCCCATCACGAGAAAATGCCAAACCAAAAACACTCTCAGCCAATATCCAAATTGTAATGGATTTACAAAATTTTTCGCTTACAGACTATGTGAGCTCATCCCTCTTTACCAAAGGCTCACCAACAAGGAACCCTGTGATTCGACTACACCAAGGCGATGAGGGGGTCACCACTAGGTCAAACCATCTTTCGCAAATGACTTTGCCACCCATTCCCTCCATTACCCACTCTGCCAATTAGAGGGTTTCATGCTCATGGATGCGAGACTCCAAACCCATTCTACCTTCATGAAAGTGCAATTACTCCATCAAAAATGATGGGCACAAAACCCCATACTCCTCTCCTTCCAATATAACAACCACATCGGGGAAATAATTTATTTCTTTTTAATATTAAATAAATTATTTAATATTTTTTCTTAATAACTTAGAATGTTTAGGAACAAACGCAAAGCAAGAGGTCAAAGTGTAATACTCCATGTGTGGCCCGCTGAAAAAAAAAAATTCAATTGAGAGAAAATCGAACCCTTCTGTCGTTAAATCACAAATTAAGTTGTTGAATATTGGAAATCATTAGAGTATTCATATCGAGACTTGTGTAAGAAAAATATAGTCCAATGACAGAGCTCATCACTTAGGGATATGTTTCTAACTCTCTCTATTGTATGGAGTGAAATATATTGGCCTCCAGTATTTAAAATTCTAATTTATTTTCGGTGTTTATGTATGACATCTTGTAAAGAAAAATCCAACCAGTGTCAATTGAAAAGAAACTAAGGCATTCGAGTTGAATTAAAAGGAAAAATGTCTTGGTACTTATCTAGGAAACAAAGAAACATTGTCCAACCGTTTCAGTATGAGAACACTATCTTAACATAAAGGAAAATAATCCATACGAGATAACTAGTACCTTTTTCCAAACGAGATAACTAATAGGTACTTGAAAAATCTACAAAATAAAATAATTCAAGGAAACGAGCATTCCTCAAGCCGAACATCTTTGAAAAAAAAATCGAATTTTCCAACTTTTATGAGAGAAATTGGAGGATATGAAACCAGAAAATTGAAGGATATAAAACATATGGTCTTCATGATTTGACAATAAAATTGGTAAATTCCAACATTGTATAACTAATTTAAGTATTAAAGACAGTTATAATCAAAATATGTGGCAACATTATTCTCTAGTTGGAGTGTTATAAAATCTATAATTATAGTATTCCTTCTCTGTGTGAAACTAAACGTTTGTAGTTCTTTATATATTCAATTTATATATATATATATATATATATTCAATTGTAAGATGAAAAAAGCTTATTTTATAATAAAAAATGTTTATGCAAATCAAGGATAATTTTAGGGGCGAATGTTCGTCCTTTGGTGAAATTAAGGGGTTTTAAATTTTTAGTGGGCGAATATTTTGTATCATAGTACATTTTTACAAATCACCTCAAATAGCCCACCTTATTTTAAGGGAGAGGGTAAAAAAGGTAAATTTAGCCCTTGAAATTAGGACTTACAACATTCCATTCGCCCATTTTCAAGAATAAGTTTTATTTACGTGAATCGATTCGCCCATTTTCAAGAATAGGTTTTATTTAAGTGAATCCTATGGGCCAAATACCATATTTATAAAAGAGGTATGGTAAATTAATAAAAATATAAATAAATGAGAGGTATGGTAAATAAATAAAACATTTTTTATATTTACTCCATAAGTCACCTTATATACATGTAAGGGTGTAAACAAATAAAAATATAAGTAAAGTGGAGGTATGGTAAATAAATAAAAATATAAATAAACTAGATGTATCGTAAATAAATAAAACCTCTTTTTATATTTAGTCCATAACCCTCGTTCTATTTATGAAGGTTCAAGAAAGAGGTTTTATTTAAGTGAATCCTATGGGCCAAATACCATATTTGTAAAAGAGGTATGGTAAATTAATAAAAATATAAATAAACGAGAGGTATGGTAAACAAATAAAACCTTTTTTTATATTTACTCCATAAGTCACCTTATATTTACGAACACTTAAAAAATGGGTTATATTAGGTGAAACCTATGGCCAAAATATTATGGGACAAATACCATGGACTAGATTGTTATTAATACCATGCAAAAAACCATTATTAACCCTAATATTAGAATTAATAAAAATAAAAATGGCACATGGTATTGACCCATGGTATTCACCAAAATGGCACATGGTATTGACCCATGGTATTCACCTGGAATGTAGCCTATTTAAATGGGGGAATTAAACCATCATGTAGCCTATGTTAAGATTTAGTAGGACTTTACAAAGTTTTATTATTTAGTGAAAGGCTTGCCAAAATCTTACAAGATTTTATAATTGAGTAAAATATCCATGCCTGGTGAGAGATTCGCCAAAAAATTATATATACATATTATATTATTGATAAAATCACCTTCCATTTTTCCTATATACCATGGAGATTCGCCCATTTATTATATTTATAAATTTGGGGGGTTCTTAAAATTTTCCCTAATGTAAATTGATTTAAAATTATTTAAAATTAAGAAAAAAAATTAAATATATGCAAGGAAATAGTTTAATTTTTTAAGGCTTAGAGATATCTTGCACGAGTGAAATCTTACCTTTTTACAAATTACTGGTGGGTCATTCTTCGTAGCGTGATTTTCTTTGAATAATTGTGATCAATCAGCGCTAATTCAAGAGATGGTTGTCATATTGCAGCGGTGAAAGTTGGCCCCCTTATAAACCACGAGTGGGTTATTCCATGTGGTGTGGTCTAATGAGTCGTCATGCATTTAGATGGTTGTGCTCACTACTAATTTGAAAACTGAGTTATGATAGGTTTTCACACTCTTTGAAATATATATAAAAAAAAAACAAACATGTTTTTATTGATTTTAAAGAGTAATATTTAAAAGATATTTTAATGTTTTATTTTATTTTTTAACTAGAGAAACCAACCACTATACCTCTAGCCCATAGCCTCTCCTCCTTTCCGTAGACTGGGCTACTCGAGAGGATTTGAACCTTGGATCTCTTTGTTTCCACAATACTTCATATCGGAGTGATCCCCAATTGAGCTACACCCAAAGCACATTGTTTTCAACAATATGAAAATATAATTTTTTTTGGAATAAAAATTTATATAAATAAATTAAACATTATATTAGTAGATATTCAAGATAATATTATTAACTCCATCCAGTAAAATAGTGAGAAATTAAACAATCTTCTTTGTTATAAAAGTTGATTTTTTAGTTTAATTTTGTTTGTAGTAAAAATATTATTTTATAAATATTATTATAAAAAATATAATACTCATTTCTCCCAAATGCTCAAGATAAACTCAATTGATTATACATTGTTATATTTCCCATGCGGCGTAAAATAGACAGGGATGGGGTGTAGTGTTAAGTCACCATGTGATGTGAAGGTCACCAGTTTGAAACTCAATGCAAAAAATTCCAGTCATCTTAAGGGTTGTTGTGGCCGAGGCCTAGTACGATACCCGAGTGATTTCAATTTCTCAAGCCAAATGTTAAGTCTATAGTCATATTTAGAGGATACAAACAACTTGACAAACAAATATATTATACAATGCTATATTCATATGCATTACAATATATTGAAGTACTAGAAAAACCATACAAATGTTAGAAAAGTAGAGAGAGAAATTCTGACACACAACACAAATCACACTATGATATTTTATTGATCACAACAGTTACAAATATATAGGACAAAACACACTAAATTTGACACATCTAGATCATGACTCCAACTCATTACATAAGAATCAGCAGCTTCTAGACTGACGCTTGGGAACTAAAAATGACAACTCACAACAACACATGGAAGCATTATTTCCAGTATACTCCCTTAATGCTCAAATGAAAAACATTGAAAACACATATTAAAACAACAAGGATAATATGTGTATGAATGGTCTTCATCAATGCTCACATCAACTCTGGAATCTCGGAAACACCACTCTTTCACTGTGACATCTTAAAACCTAACCACCTTTGACCATCGTTGATGAAATTTGTAAGATCAACAATATTAAGACCTTGACTCAGCAAGCCTTCTGCGATAAGAGTCATCAAGTAATGAACCATCGTATGGACCTGTTAGCATTCCAATAAACTCTCCTAAGTTGTAGCTCGAAGATGCCTAGTAACATATAAATCTTCAATATCATTCTCGTACCTATTGAAATGGATTGGGGTTTGGATCAAGTCAGACGACCATTCATCTTCGTTTTCACTCAAGACATGCATGAAGACCCTCAACTTGACAAGGATTTCGACCACTAATGCTCAATAGTTTATCGATTCAATGAATAGATGGAGAATCCTGACTGTACCAGCAAATACATACATAAACACATATGGATGGCTAGCTACAGAAAGTAAATGAAGCTTGCAAATATAATTTATCAACGCAGAGATAATATGGTAGTTATTTGGCATTAGATACAGAAGAAAACGTGAATAACTTATTCAAGGGAAAGCTTAGAACAGAGGAGAAAACGAGAATTGAACATGTAACAGCAAAAGAAGCTTGTATTACTGGAATGAAGATGAGATGCTGGAAGGAACAGAGTATCCACAGTCGCCAAAAGTTGAACCCATGTTTCCTCTAACTTTCAGCCATTTATAGGCTTTTTACAATGCTCTCAGGCTCTCTGAGGCTCGAGATGTCTTAATCTATCCCCTTTGGCTTCTGACTGCTTGATGCCATAACTAGACAGACATGAGTGAGAGGTCTCTTCTCCTAACAAACACAGTTACCAAATTTAGGCAATTTTGTTGCGTTGTCAGGTGGTTCGCTCGTGCCAGCAATGCTCCATGACCATTTCTATTAGTTTGGCTACATCGTGTTGTTGTTTTCCCCCTTTTAGCGATGCCTTTCGTTATTTCAGTTCACCTGTTCGACTATCAAAGAATACTAACAGAGCCAAAACAGAGCTATCGAGAGCTATCAGGAGCCATCAGAGGAGCAAAGAGCATAATGGAGCTATCAGAGGCCAAAACCCATGTATATATATGCATTTAACACTATCGATAGCAAAACATATATAGACAGGGCTATATACACTATCAGCGATATAAAACCATACATATATGCAATACACTATTGGAGCAGAAAGGCAGAGCTTATATATGTGTGCACAGAATACACTATCAGAGTGAGCATAAATATTGGCGATAGTGGAAATCGGTGGTTTGGCTATGTGCCATCACCCCAAACCGCCGATTGCGATACATATATGTAGACCCGCTGCAACATTATGCTCTAGTTTATTGTATATCACATCTGCCCATTGCATAATGCCCAAAGGGCTGTCCTCCACAAAGCGCCGATTGCTATTGCAAGACTGGCCCTGATGCAACATCGTAATTTGGCTTAATGTCATATCTCGTCCATCATCCATTGGCGACTGCCGATTGCGATTACAAGGTAGACCCAAAGCAGTTATAGATGTGAGAATAATATTTTTGAAGTCTGGCTTATGTCCAAAGTGGAGCAAGAGGAGACGTGGAGCATTAGGGATAAAACAAGGGAGATTTATGTTAAAATAGCAACAGTGCTCCCCAGGGCTAACACTGACTCCTTCTAGGGATGAAAGCCTCCTTGTGAGGTTTCAAGAACTGCAGACTACTGCTTTTCCAATAACAACCAAAACAAACTTATCTCCTAGTGTTCCATTGGGCATGGAGTTTATTTGCATAGAAACAAAAACTGAAAAAAACCTATTACAATATTAAGGCCTTAAATCCTCATATGAAGTAAAGTTTCAAAAACCACCCATTGACTGGGCCATCAAAAACACCTTCCCCCTCGAAATTGTGTAGAATGAACGTATTGTTCATCTGAACTTGAGCGATGAACAAAGGTCCCGTCCATAAGGCATCAAATTTACCATGGTTTCCCTTCTTTTCCTTCAATGCATCCCATTTGAGAACCCAGTCACCAACTTGAAAACTGTCCATTTTTGCCTTTCTATCAAAGGTTTCTTTGATCTTCTTTTGATGAATTCTTGAGTTCTCAACCAGTTTTTCTCTGATCTGCTGTAATTCAACCAAGTTACTCATTCACTTTTCCATGTCGTTCTCTTCATCCTGTTCTTCTTACAAGAATTTGGCCACAGGGAGAATCAGCTAGATAGGAAAAACAACATCAGCGCCATAAACGAGCTTAAATGGAGAATTTCATATGGACTTCTTGTTGGTAACTCTATCAGCCCATAGTGAAAACTTCAACTTGGAATCCCAGTTCTTTTTTTTGTCCTCCAATAGTTTTTTGATTATCCTTACAAGACTCTTGTTAGATGATTCTACCAGGCCATTGCCATGAGGATAATATGACGTAGAATGCACCAATTGAATGCCCGTGGATTCACACATGTCCACCAGTTCTTCTGCCCTGAAAGTTGTTGTATTATCAGTGACTAGTTTGGTTGGGCAACCAAATCTAGTGAAAATATTCTCATTCAAGAACTTTATGATAACCTGATGATTAGCATTTTTAGTGGGTATAGCCTCAATCAATTTGGTGAAATAATCAGTGGCTACCAAGATCCATTTGTGATGGCCATTGGAATGTGGATTGATCTCACCTATGAAGTCCAAGCCCCACTGCTAGAAGGGACCACTAGCGTGTATTGGCTTCAAGGGAAGAGATTTTAGCTATTGTCTTCCTGCAAACTTCTCACATTTATCACAAGACTTCACAAAAGAAAACACATCAGAAAACAGAGTAGGCCAATAATACCCAACTCTCAAGGTCTTGTGGGCTATGGTTTTCCAATAATGATTCCTTCCACAGATGCTAGAATGGAACTGGTGCATGACTTCCACATATTTTCCTTTGTCTAGACATCTCAAGAGGATTCCTGATGGGTATTTCCAATAAAGCAAGTTTTTATTAATGCAAAATTTGGCTGATTTGAGCTTAATGGCCCGAGCTTGACTTGAGCTAAGCCCTGGAGGGACTTCGAGCTTCTGCAAAAAATGAACTACACTGGAATACCATTCACAGGTGGTTAGATTTTCAGCCAGAGACTGATTATGCTCTTGCTCTTCTGTTGCTTCCTCTGTCCGCTCACCACCTGAATTGTAACCCATGCAATTGATGTCTAACAAACTGCAATTTTCCTCAGCCATAAGCTTAGCCAAGCCTTGGCCTTTGACAAGATTGGTGGGCTTCACCTCTATGTTGAACTCTATGAATTTTGCAATCCATTTAGCTCTCTTTCCATAAATATCTGGCTGAGTTAGGACATCGTTTACTGAGGTTGAAGGTACATACGAAACCACTTTGGAATGCAGAATATAAATTCTGAATGCCTTTAAAGATTTTATGAGAGCATAAGCTTTTTTTTCAATAAGGTCATACCTTAGTTCAACGTCCCTCAGAGTTTTGCTGAAAAAGGCCACAGGGTGCTCTACACCTTCATCATTTTTCTGCAATAGAACTACTGCAAGTGTATCATAAGAGGCAAAAGAGAAGATGTAAAACTCCCTGGTATAATCTGGACTAATTAGAGTGGGAGCTTCCATGATAGCTTATTTTATGGCTTCAAAAGAGCTTCTGGCATCATCTATCCATTTTATTTCTGATCCTTTCTTCAACATGGAAGTGATGTGCTTCACTAGCTTTGCAAAGTTTGGAATAAACCTCCTGACAAAGTTAATCTTACCCAGGAAAGATTGAATGTCCCTTTTTGACCTTGGGAAGAATAATGTCTGAATTTCTTGAACTCTTGCTGGATCGATCTTCACACCTTCAGCATAAACAATATGTCCCAGCAGTTTGCCTTCTTCTAGGGAAAATTGGGACTTCTATGGGTTCACAAAAATTCCAAACCATCTGCATTTTAGAAACACCTTCTTCAAATGTTGCAAATGGTCCTTGTGACTACTGGAAAAGACCGTTATGTCATCAAGGTAAATAACGACAAACTTGTCCTTCTCTCCCACAAAGGCTATGTCCATGGCCCTTTGAAAAGTAGCCCTAGCATTCATGAGTCCAAAAGGCATCTTGTAGTAGATGAAAGTGCCCCAAGGAGTAGTGAAGGTGGTCTTTTCCTGATATTCTGGATATACAACTTCTGATTGTAACCTGAAAATTCATCTAAGAAAGACATAACTCTAGCCCCTGAACTTTTTGCAGCAAGTGTTCCATCTTAGGCAGGGGGAAGTTGTCTTTTTTAGAGCATTTGTTTAGATTCCTAAAGTCAACACAAAGCTTGGTTTTTCCATTCTTCTTTCTTACTACCACAAGGTTTGTTATCCACTTTGAATATCTTAGGGGAACTAAGATCTTGTCATCCAATGGCTTCTTGATTTCCTTTTCAATCAAAGGTAATAAGAGAGGGCTAATAGGTCTTAATTTTTGCTTAAAAGGGATGGTGTTCTTCTCCAGTGGAATCTTATGCTGGATGATGTTGGTGTCATAGGTCTTGAGATCACTGTACTCCCAAGCAAAAATATCAGCGAATTGTTTGATCAGGGTGCAATACTCAGAACTTTGGGCAAAAGACAAGTGAGTGGACAGATTTATGTACATTGGATGGCCTGGACTCCCTACATTGCCTATGAACTACAGACTCATTTTCCTTTTTGGCAGGCTTATAAGGTACATCATTATGATCAAAAAAAATTTCTAGGGGCACCAATTCTTTGGGTATATGGTTACTAGACAGCTGAACAATGCTATCATGACCAATCTCATCCTTTAGCTTGGACTGGTTGCATTCTTCAATGGTTTCGTTTTCTTGGTCAATGTGAATTTCGGAAAAATCATCAATGACTTGTAAAAACCTATTAATTTCATCATCATCTTCAAAAAAATTCCAGTATTTGACATTGTGAGGCAGAGATTGACTATATTTCACCTGAACTTCATAAGTCAATTTAGGAGGTAAAGGTGGAATAAACGTGCTAGCAGACACAACAAGGGAATCAACAAGCTGGTTCTTCATTCTAGTGATGTATGAAATGCTGAAACTATTAAAAGAACCCGTGAGCTTCCATACCTCATCTCTATATGCTTTCAGCCTTGGATGCTTTGTTTGGAAAGTTTTTTTCACTTGCTGAATGATAAGGTCTGCATCTCCGAACACCTTCAGACCTTTGATGCCCATTTCTTAAGCAGCGTTTAAGCCCAATATCAAGGCTTCGTACTCTGCTATGTTATTTGTGACCTAAAAAGTTAACTTGAAAGATAAATGAATGAATTCTTGTGTGGGGGACACAAGGACTACACCTGCCCCTGCAACTTCTTTAGAGCAAGATCCATCAAATCACATGTCCCAAATTTGTGGGCCTTCTTCCTCTGTGATCTAGCAAACCGGTTTCCTAAGCTGCATGGAGGCCAACTAGGATTCTTCAATCTAAAGAATACAGGCTCCAAAATCAGTGTTGACAGCATAGATGGGATGATTAGCAGGATTCCTTTCATCACTGATGATATAAGCCAACTGAGCTTCTCTGTATAATCTCCTACTCTCACCTCCAAAAACTGGGACAGTAGCATAGGACAGATCATTTTGCAATGTCCCACCTAATCTCTTGATCCAACCTCTGGAAAGAAACATGCCAAACTTTGGGGGTACATCTGCTACCAAAAGATCCATCATCATGCTCTTCATGGGTAGCTAAGACAAGGTGATGGCTAGGTCTTTGATTAATCCCAAACATTTCACTTTTCTAGAGTCAAAAGAGAACAGGTCATGATAAGACTTGGTAATGTCAAGACCCAACTCATCCATGACAGCCTTGGGCATCAGATTATGGCTAGCTCCTGTGTCCAGAAGGTAGTTGTGAAGGATTTTGTCATGAATAGTCAAAGAGACATAGAATTATGGGGAGCTGTCATCACAATTTTCAATCATTGGGCTGAGAACAACAACTGGTTTGTAATCTTTTAGATTTACGTAGTCAGTGGAGGCTTGGATGGCTTTAGGCTCAAGGGCCTCGAGGATAGATCTCCTGAATGACTCATTCTTCACTATTTCAATGAGAAGTATAGGTATGCTTAGCTTCTAAATTTCTGATTCAAAACTGAAAGGAGAAGGAGACTTATCAAGGCCTCTTACCTCGTGAGCTGGAGCTTTGAGGATGATGGGATCAACTGCTAGTCGTTTCTGCTTTTTAGCTTGTTGTATTGCAGGGACAACAGCTCTCTGAATAGGAGTTTCCTTGGAATTATTCATCTTCGACCTCAGATCATATATGTGTTGATCATCAGTTTTCAGAACAGCTCCACCATCCCACTCTTGGCTGATCTGGTCATTGAAAAATGACTTTTCATAGGTAGCTATGGTCAAAAAGGAGGCACTACCTTTTTCTTCCAGACAATGGATCTCATCATCTTCTTCAAACTACTCTTCTTCCATGACTACATTCTGGAAAGAGGTATTCACCCTTTGGTCTTCATTGGCATCTTTGCTTCTTTGTAGAATTTGCAACTACTCATTAGCTCTTCTATATGGATTTGGATTTCTAGGAACAAAGGTATTAGGAACCCTTCCTTTCCCAGGGTGTTGCTCAACCTTTAATTTGGAGATTTCAAAGGATAATGACTCTATCATCTTGGTCATTTTATCTTTCTTGGGATCTGAAGATGATGAAGATTCGCCCCTCTGTCTCCTTCTATCAACATTCCCCTTGAGCATCTTTGCAGCCATGATGTTTGATTCTACTTCCAAGGCTGCATCCTCCATATCAACCAAGGTAGCACATCATCTCTCCCTCAATAGTAGACAGAAGTCAAAATCAAAGGCACTGGCATAGGTGAGTTTAGCAGAGGTAGTGGTGGGTTTTACTTCAACTAGTATCTTGTTGTACATGCAGTTAAACCTCTTATTAAAATCAGACAACAACTCACTATTTTCCCTCTTTATGTTCCCAAACTCGGTGTGGTAGTAGAGTAGATCCTTCGTATCCCCCGAATTCTTTAGGAATGCATCATCTAAAGTCTTAATATCTACTATAGACCTTGGGGTCAGTTCTCTGAACCATTTTCTAGCCTCTCCATCTAGACTTTGGACAAAGACTCTCATCCATACATCATCTTCACTAATGTCTAGGTTATCAGCATAGCTATAGAATGATTCAACACGTTCCTCAGCTGTAACACCTTCAGTCTCAGTGAACTTAGGCCTATACTTCTGATATTATCTAGTAGGCATGGCATTCAAAGGAGTGGGCAGTACTAAAGGTCCATACCTAGCCACTATGATTCTTTCAATTTTGGTAGGTGCTTGTGGTCTTGCCATAGCTGTGGTGGCTATAAGGGTACTGGAAGTCTAAATGATAGAGGGTTGAGGAGTGACTGATAGGACTAAAGGAGTATGAAGGATAGGAGGGGAGGTTTCCTTTGGGCTTACAACAAAAGAAGAACCTAAAGAATAAGGAGCTCTATGGATCTCTAAGATTTTTTCTTGACTACTAGTATTAGAAGCTATACTCTCAACATGTATTTGTTCTATTACATGATTATCTTGAAGAGATATAGAATACTGTTTAGAACTACCTTAACCTAATGCTCCTTTCTGCAATGCCTTTCTTTCTTTGATGATCTTTTCAGGGTCAAGTACTGGATCAACTTATGGCTTCTGAGGATTTCTACGAGTATGCCTCCCAAACTGAGCCAAAACTATGGAGTGGAGTCGCCAAGAGGTTCGGCTTCTAGTAGAGTCACCAGATAGATGATTACAACCGAAATATTTTCCAGACTTTGTCTATCATCAAAGCCGGATCTGTGTCGTCCCCCAGGGAAGCTGAGCTTCAGTCTCCTCTCGCCAACAACGAAACCAATTATGTTAGCACTCCAGGAAACTCTCCTAGGTTGTAGCTCGGAGATTCCTGGTAACATATAAAGCTTCAATATCATTCTCGGAACTATTGGAATGGATTGGGGTTTGGATTAAGTCAGATGATTGTTCATCTCTGTTTTCACTCAAGACATGCATGAACACCCTCAACTTGACAAGGATTTCGACCACTAATGCTCAATAGTTTATAGATTCAATGAATAGATGGAGAATCCTGACTGTACCAGCAGATACATACATAAACACATATGGATGGCTAGCTACAGAAAGTAAATGAATCTTGCAAATCTTATTTATCAACACAGAGATCAGATGACAGATCTGGCATTAGATACAGAAGAAAACATGAATAACCTATTCAAGAGCAAGCTTAGAACAGAGGAGAAAATGGGAATTGAACATGTAATAGCAAAAGAAGCTTGTATTATTGGAATGAAGATGAGATGCTGGAAGGAATAGAGTATCCACAGTCTCCAAAAGTTGAACCCCTATTTCCTCTAACTTTCAGCCATTTATAGGCTTTTTACAATGCTCTCGGGCTCTCTGAGGCTCAAGATGTCTTAATCTATCCCCTTTGGCTTCTAACTGCTTGATGCCATAACTAGACAGACATGAGCTAGAGGTATCTTTTCCTAACAAACATAGTTACCAAATTCTGGTAGTTTCATCGCGCTGTCAGGTGGCTCGCTCGTGCCAGCAATGCTCCATGACCATTTCTGTTGGTTCAGCTGCATCGTGTTGTTGTTTTTCCCCTTTCGGCCATGCCTTCCGTTATTTCAATTCACCTACCTGACTGTCAAAAAATACTAACAGAGCCAAAACAGAGCTATCGGGAGCTATCAGGAGCTATCGGAGGAGCAAAGAGCATAACGGAGCTATCGGAGGCCAAAACCCATGTATATATATGCATTTAACACTATTGGTGGTAAAACATATATAGATAGCGCTATATATACTATCGGCGGCATAAAACCATACATATATGCAGTACACTATCGAAGCGGAAAGGCAGAGCTTATATATGTGTGCGAGGAATACACTATCGGAGCAGGCATAAATATTGGCGATAGTGGAAATCGGTGGTTCGGCTATGTGCCATCACCCCAAACCCCCGATTGCGATACATATACGTGGACCTGCTGCAACATTGTGCTCTGGTTTAATGTATATCACATTCGCCCATCGCATAATGCCCAAAGGGCTGTCCTCCACAAAGCACCAATTGCGATTGCAAGACCAGACCCGATGCAACATCGCAATTTGGCTTAATGTGATATCACATCCATCGGCCATCGACCATCGGCCATTGGCAACTGCCGATTATGATTAAAAGGCAGACATGAAGCAGTTATAGATGTGAGAATAATATTTTTGAAGTCTTTCTTATGGCCAGAGTGGAGCAAGAGGAGACATGGAGCATCAGGGATAAAACAGGATAGATTTTTGTTAAAATAGCAGCAATGCACCCCAGGGATAACAGGACCAACCACAATCTATGAGATATTTTTCTTTCAGCTATCCGTCAGTTTCTAGGATGGAGGTCAAGATACTGAATGTGTTCAAAAGTTGATCAAAATTACTAATCTTTTAAACTAGCTCACTTGGTCCAAAGTTACTTTATTAGAATAGAGGTCTTGAGTTCAAATCTTTATTTTTGTTGAGTTATTTTTTCAAAAAGCACATTTAACTTATGTTTTAAAGTTACTTTATGTAAAAGTGTTCTCACTCGTTATAAAAAGTGAGTCACTTATAATTCTAAAGTCTCTTTATCTTTTATTTAAGTTACAATTTAGTGGGTAGCTCATAAAGTACCATTGTAAAAGTGACTTTCACTTATTTATAAAAGTGGGTCACATAATTTTTTTTTAAAGTGAGCTAATTAGATTAAGTTTTGAAAGGGGGGGGGGACTTTTAAAAAAAATATAACATTATCATTCATTTCCGCACATTCATGCACTTCATCGACATCTTCAACAACTTTTCTTCAAAAAGCCATAACTTCTTCATCCGGAAGCTGTTTTCAGAGCAATTTTCTTTTAATCAGCCTAATTTTTCGAGATATTTCGATTGGAACACTTAGTTTCAGCATCTATAGCTTAATTTTTTGTTAAAATGGAAAGTCCATGCCAAGTTATTCTTGACAGCACTAACTACTTCCAATGGTGTTCTTACATTGTGGATTTACTTAGAAGTAAATGTCTTTCCAGAATATCCTTAGGCCAAGAAACTAAACCTAAAGATGAAGATAAGGCAGCCAAATGGGAAAATAGGCAAGATTAAGCACATGGGTTGATAGGGATGTTTATTTATCCAGACCTTAGACTCCATATCGTAGAAATTGATACCCCTAATGAAGCAATGAAACATCTCACTAAAGTATTTGGAATTAAAAATGAAATTAGAGCCCATAAACTCGAAAATGAGTTGCTTACATTGGACCCCAATAATTTTTCTTCCATTGAAGAGGTTTTGTCCAAGTTCAAGACCCTTAGACTTCTCTTGGAAGGTGTTAAGGTTAAGAAAGAAGATGGTAGTCTTATCTATTCCATTCTTACTAAGTTGAGAGTAGCCTACTCTATGTTTGTTTCTACTTTCCATTCTACTAGAGAAGCCTTTATTTATCAAAGGACAAGATTATAAGTCCCCCTCTTTTGATGTCTTTTGTGATTCTTTAATAAGAGAACAAGAAAAACTCTTACATCTTGGTCTTCTTAATCTTGGAAACTCTTCTAAGAAAGCCTTAGCCACCCAGTATCAACCAAATTCAAAGAATCCTAAGAAGAAATATCCTAAAAAGAATGGTCCTAAACCAAACAAGGGTCCTAAGAAATTCCAGTCTCAAAATGAAAAATCATTTCAACAAAATGATAAGGAAAGTAAACGCAAAGGGAGGAAGACTGATAGACATTGCAACTTTTGTAATCGAGATGGCCACTTCGAATCCAAATGATTTAAGAAGATGGAAGCCTTGGAAGCAGCAATGAATAAGCATAATATCCATTTGGAACACTCTTCAACTTCAACTTCATCTTCAGTAATAACACTTTCTGCATGCGGTTGTCAAGCATCTCGGTCTGGTTATGCACTAAATGTATCTTCTTCTTCTCATTCTCATGAGTGGCTCATTGATTATGGAGCTTCTTATCACATGGCAAAAAAAAAAGCGATGTTTTCTTCTTTAAATGATTGTAACACCAAAAATATATAAGTTGGTGATGATAGATCTCTTATTGTTGTAGGGACTAGAAATGCTCATTTAGACAATGGTCAATTTAATGATGTATTATGTGTCCCAACCTTATCCGGCAACATTCTATCTATATATCAGATAACCCATTCAGGTGAAGGTAAAACTATTGAATTTTGTCCTCATGATCTTGTAATTAAGGACCTATGAGATCCTAGATAGATTTTAGCTACTGGCATTGCTGATGATTCTACAAGGTTGTATAAGTTTAAAAACTTTGGGTCATCAACTCTTCCCTCAGTATTTGTTTCTCATAATGATGAAGTGAGCAAACTTTGGCATGAGCGATTTGGTCACATAAATTATCGCTCCCTTCAAAATCTATGTAAAGAAAATATGGTGACATGTCTTCCTATGGTATCTTGTAGACATGGTGTTTGTTTCGGATGTGTACTTAGAAAACATAATCGGGATAGTTTTGAAAAACATGCCTCTTGGCACACCTCATCCCCTTTACAGCTTGTGCATAGTGATTTATGTGGTTCACTTCCAGTTGTTTCATTCTATGGCTACAAGTATTTCTTAACTTTCAGTCATGATTTCTCTAGATTCACTTGGGTATACTTCTTAAAACTCAAGAGTGAAATATTTAACATTTTCTTGGCCTTTAAGGCATTTTTTGAAAAACAATCTGGACATCAAATTCTTAAGCTAAGATCTGATAATGGTAGAGAATATGTTAACAACAAATTCATCAACTTTTGCACTGAGAATAGAATTTAAATGCAACATATTGTTCCATATACTCCACAACAAAATGGTGTAGCTAAAAGGAATAATGGCGCCTTAAAGGAAATGGCTAATTGTATGCTTCAATCTAAAAGACTTAGTATTAATTTTTGGGCAGAAGCAATTAACTGTGCAAATTAATATCACTTCAGAAGAAGCATGAAGCTCAATTAAACCAGATGGGCAAATATGGCTCCCAGCTTTGCGAAAATAGTTGTTGGCTCACTTCCGTCCGTTTCTGGAGGCCAAGCTCCTGCACATATCATTAGTGAAGCCCCAGCTCCCACTGTCTAGGTGGTCCAGGCCTCACTCGATGAGGCTTTGAAGTTTTCTGAAAGTGCCCTAATCTGCCGGTTCAATGGTTTTTGGCCGCGGTTGACAACTCTCCACAATTGGATCTCGGAGGTATGGAAGCCTGTCATTTCTGATGAAATTAATATCTACCCCTGTGCTAGGGGTTTCTTTATAGTAGATTTTGAAAATCTTGAAAGCAGACAATGTATTCTAGATTCCGGCCCTTGGTTTTGGGAAAACTCAGGCCTATTCATGAAGCCATGGAACCCATCATTCGATCCCTCAACCGCAGTCATAACTTCAGCACCAGTTTGGGTGAGATTGCCAAGCCTACCCTTGCATCTCTGGAATCTCTCCTCGCTAAAAGCCATTGGAAATGCAATTGGGAAATTTCACTGCAGGTGCCCAGAAACAGAGGAATATGCCAGAACCACCTATGCACGCATCTGTGTGGAAATGGACTTCAGCACCAGATTCCCAGCTGAAATAAACCTAACAAGTAAAGACTATGTGTGGAACCAGAAACTCGATTATGAAAGTGTCCTCTTCAAATGTCGATCCTACTTTGAGACAGGCCATCTAGCCAAAAATTGCCCAAAAGCCTCCCAGAAAAATTCTGCTAGAAAAAACCACCACAGATCTACATGGTGGGAAGGAGCACAAAAAGAACACTACACTGTCATCAAAGAACAATACTCTAGAGAAAACTCTGAATCACAAGAAAGAAACAACTCTCAAGACAAGCAGGGAGAAAGCCTCGCCCAACAACAAAAAAGTGAACTCGGCAACCCCTCAAGCATCAATAGTTATGAGGATTTAGATACCACACAAAATAAATCATCATTTAACAGCAAAGCAGATCTCCTAGACCAAACTTCTTCTCCATCTATCTTCAAGAGGACGAACACAATAAATTGCGAAGCTAAGACACCAATGTCCCAAGAACCAGAAGAAATGAAGGAGATGCAAGAAACAAGAAGTTGGAAGACCGTAGAGAAAAAAAAGAAAGCTACAGCATCAATCTCGCCAAGAAAGACAAGGAGCCTAAGAAAATTATAGGTCTGATAGACCAATTTGGTCTGAGTGGACGTTAACCACCACCATCACCATCATCACATTCATGTTTTTGGAAGTGAAGCATGGGCCCATATTGCATATGAGAAACATAAAGCTTTAGAACCTAAGAGTGAAAAATGTATTTTTGTTGGATATTCTGAAGATGTCAAAGGATATAGACTTATTCCACTTAAGTCCAAAAATGTTATCATTAGAAGAGATGTAAAGTTTGCTGAAAATATATCTGCCTACAAGCCTAGTTTGGCGAATGTTCCACCCCTCTATATCCCTTCTACTTCTGAAAATATATATTCTTAAGATGATGATATCATGGATGGCAATCCTCCTCCACCTTCTCAAGATCCTCCTTCTACTCCTCAGCTTCCAAAGTGGGTCCGTGCTACTTGGGATGCAGTAGGTGCTCTTGCAGGTGATCGTACAGATCAACAACATACACGTTCTCAGTTCGATAGATCATCTTCTTTACTGGCTCAAGCTTCAGCGAATTATGATCCTGACACCTTTGCAGAAGCTTCAGGCCATCTATATTGGGACATAACTATGAATGAATAATATCATTCATTATTGGCAAATAATACATGGGATCTTGTTCCTCTTCCAAAGGGACAAAAACTTGTTAGATGCAAATGGGTTTATAGAACCTAGTATGGACCAGATGGAAAAGTTGATAGACATAAAGCTCGTCCTTTTGCTAAGGGTTTTTCACAAGTTGAAGGCATTAAATATACTGAAACCTTCTCCCTTATTTCCAAAATGAACTCTATCTGCCTTGTTCTTTCCCTTGCTGCCTCTTTCAAATGGGAAGTCCATTAGATGGATGTTAAATCTTCCTTCTTGCATGGGGACTTGCATGAAGAAATCTATATGGAACAACCTGTTAGCACCTAAATCTGCCTTAGGCTGAAGGAAGGCAAAAATTAGGGTAACCACAAACCACGCTTAGTCTGGTAGCTAGCCCTATCAGAACAGGAGAGGGCTCTCTCCGAGTCACGCTCAGTGAATATATAAGCAAAAACGGTCTGAGATGACTTACAGTGAAATATTGATCTTAGGATAGTAAGTAAATAGGGATACAAGAAACAATTTCCATGAATGACTGAGCTTCTGGGATGGTATGGGACCAACGGTCAGCAAAGAACAGAGAATTTAATACAAAGGCACAGATTACTTCGTGAGGCAAGGCACGCAGAAAGTGTAGAAATTTAGTTTGGAATCATGCGCAATGGAGAGATTTCTAAGGAGTGTGAAAAGGGCATAGGAACATGAATCCTTTTCAACAGAAGAATAACACTGAACATGAAATTTTCCCACGGGCAGAGCAATAAAATTGAATTCTACCTAATCTCACTCAGAAAAGTTCACTGGAAATGAACATGAATTGAATTATGAAACATAACGAAATACATATGAAAACATAAGAGACACATTTACTACACTCACAACCACAAGAATCTCATGAAACAGAGCCACTGCCTTTCACTAATTCTCTGTCAAAAATATACAGTGAAGAAACAGAGTTTCTTTCCCACAGTATCCCAGAAGTTACAAGACAACCAACCCTTTGCAAATAGCTTGCATACAATATATAGAATGTGCCATGAAGAGATAGAACTCCCAAGGGTTGGGGAGTTACTCAAATCATTAAAAAATGGAGATGAAGATCAAACCATCAGCTACAGGTGCAATGTTACAAACATGACAAATGGCTTAGGTGACCGTGTGCCTTCCTTTACCACTTGGATAGAAGCCAATCTGGGGAAAAAATACTTTAAATGCCGCCTTTGGTGCCAAAAAACTTAATTGTAGATGATCGATCCCATTTGGAGAAGTCGCGAATCAAAAATTCACAAAACGGAAGCAAATTTGGCAATTTTTTCTCTGTGCGCTGCGACATTTTCTCTGTGCGTCATGCTACTTTGGGGCCTATTTTGGGGCACTTTCAAGTGTCCAAAATGTGCCTAAGTGGGCTTGTTAGAAAGCCTGTCCTATCTAATTTCTTACCCAACTAGAATTTTTTAATTTGGTGCTCATTTGCCCCTCCAAATATTCATTCTCCCAAGACTGCTTCCTGTGTGTCAAAAAAGGGGCAGAGAGGCCATTTTTTGGGTGTTTTTGACCTCTTGGAGACTCAGATCTTGCCCAAATTTCTTTTCCGGGCCCTAGTAGTTGTGATTTTCCATGTTGAATCCAAAAATTCAAACCATTCCTCATTTGGAGTTCTAGAATTTTAGCGCTGCGCCAGTGCGCAGCGCATAGGGAAGTGGCGTGGCGCACTGGGCTTGAGGCACGGCGCATATAGCCTGTGCATATCGGTTTTTGCAGGGGACTTTTGGAGGCCTTCCCGGTGTCCACGTTGGGTGCAGGATAGTGCGTTGGAAATTTGTTTGAGTCTAATTTCCAACCCAACTATAATTTTTAAATTTGGAGTTCATTTTCCCTGTCAAAAATCAAATCTCCCAAGACTGGTCAAAATGTGCCAAATGAGGCAGCCTAAAGGCATAGTGCGGTTAAAGTCAGCCTTTGAATGCCTTCCTCAAATCTAAATTGATCTCATAATAGCTCATTGAAAATATCTTTGTGTATAGTTATCATTTGACTCATCAAGCAAGTCATTTGGCCAACTGAGCTAGGAGAAAATTTGATTTTCCCAAGGTCACTTCAGAGGTGCATCAATTCTCCCGAGGCAACTATATTTTTGACATTTCTCGAAAACCATGACACTGGTGTAAGAAGTGAAGGAGGTTTTTCTTCCTTGGCATGTTTTGGACAAAACGCTCTCTCAGTTTTCCCAAATTTATCTTTTATTGCTCAGAAACATCATTTGAGTGAAACCTATCCCGATGTGTGGAACAAGGGATTTGTCGAAATGAAGCGAAATGAAGGGGATAGGGAGCTTCTAAATTCTTGAGGAAATTTTGGGAAGTAGGGAGGGATGTTAGGAAGTAGGGGAAAGTGAAATATTTGAGATTGAGTGAGGGGAAGGGGTCCAAAAAGCCAAAACACAAGTCCAACCTAGAAAATTGCCAATTTGTAGCAAGAAACTAGGGTTTGTGCGAAAATGAGGAATTTGGGGGATTTTAGTGATGGGAGGTGTTTAATAAGGTACATTATGGATAGGGAATGGTGTAAGAACATCAGGATACAAGTTTTTCTGATGATTTGACCATAGAAGAGAAATTAGCTTCAAAACCCTAGGAGAGGGAAATGAACCTTGCCTAGGCGCAACTGAAGCATGAACAAGGTGTAAAATGGCCCAGTGAAACTTGACATGATGATGAAAACCATTTGAATGATGGTACACGCAGTTGAATGGTGACATGGAACGTCATTTGGACAACTTTGACAAGGGTAAAATCAAACCCTAGACCTAATGCCCAGTGACTAGATTTTGCTTGAAGACTCATTGAAATGACAAAATTTGACCTCGACACTTTAAAATCACTTTGTAAGAGCATGTTTGATCACTAGAGGAAGGCTGAAGAGACTGACACTAACATTGGCTCCAATAGGGATGGCAGCTCCAGCTCCTTGGAGGTACCAAGAACTGCAGATCTTTGGGTGAGCAGACAGTGCCTTCGTCCATTGGGCTATGGAGTCAAAACACAGAAACTGACATTATGTAGACAAACTCTGACTGAAGACTCAAACTGAAAACCATAATAAAACCAGACATGACTAAATCCTTACTAACAAACTGGAAAGATGCTCATATTTGAGCTTATTCAGCAAACCTACCCGAATTACTCTTTCCACCACTTGGTCAAGTGAGATGGAACACCCAATGCAACCAGGTAAGCATTATGGCTGATATTTGACTTCTTCCCAAATTCTTTCTGATGCGTAGGAAAAGGGAAGAATCGAAAGGTAGCTCCCATGGAAACTTGGAATTAAGTTCACTGTTGACAAACTTGCAAAGCATGAATTGGCTGGATGACTTCAAGAATGCTGCAAAAGGATCTTCATAAGCATTGCCATTGATTTCCATTAACACATTACTGCTCTGGTCCAAGTAATCTTCATAGCTGGATATTAAACTTTTCCTCACATCTGCACTGTCTTTCTCTGATGATTGCAATAAGCGGTCAAAAGGATCCTGGATTTCGTGAAGAACCAAACTCTGTTGTTGATTCCAAACAGAACCAAAGCCTCCTTTATCAATCTCCTCATATGACTACAAACTTTGGTATGGGCTATGAAATGAACAATCTGTTAAACAAGACAATGAAGATGACCCTTGAAACATATGATTATCAACATTCTCTTTTGTCTCCTGGTTGGCTGATGGAGAAGAAGTTTTACAGCAAACAAAATCTAACACATGAGCAAAAGGATCATCAAGAACTTGAGGAGACCGTTGCGATGTATCTATTGAAACTGTATGACCTCCTATTGGTTGTTCATCCTTTTCTTTAGAGATATTACAAAGATTCTTCCTTATAAACTGAAATGCTTCGTAACACAAGGGTACAAAATCCTCTTGCATCATTAAATCATGTATTTTGGCTACCTCACCTTCATTTGTAATCTGACCTTGAATTATGTTTGGTGGCTGCAAATCTGGTTCTGTATCCAAAATGATTTCATCAATCATTTCAAGGGAAAATTTCTTATTAACGACTTGCTCAAAAATTTCGCCATATGTCTCATCTTCAACATTAAAACTGAGAGGTTGTTGATTTCCTACAAGCTTTTCATTTGAATATTTACTATGCAATTCACCCTGCAAAAACTGAAATGATTCAAAACAAAGAGGTAAGGAATCTTCTTGTATCGTTTGATCATTAAGCCAGCTTCTATGTCTTCATGTGCAACCTGACTATTAATGGCATTTGGGGGTTGGAACTTCGAATATAAGAAGTCTGGAACAAAGTTTTCATCTCCCTCAAGAGGATCCAAATCAAGATTTGTCGATAGCTGATGTCTGATTACATGGAAATTATCTCTAATGAACTGGCGTGAATCAAAGCACAAAGGCAAAGATCCTTCACTTACCTCAAAATATATTGCACTTTCCTCATTGTTTCCATAGCTGATATGCCTCGGTTGATCACTGTACTCGAGCTGCTGTAAGCGAACTTCCTCATCCCATAAACTAGCTGCTGATTTGTCTGCAAGATTAGCTTATGTTTGGAGAGCATAATCATCGTCATCATACTGATCAAACTGAGGCAAATCGTCAATATAAAACACGTCATTAAGCATACATGTCATATCAATAGGTCTTTCTTCTCCAATATGATCTACAAAACAATCCTTATGACTACTAAGATAAGAAACAAAATGTTTTGGATCATCCACTTGTTCATGAACGCCGTTTTCATCTTTTGCAGTCATTTTTCTCACCATCTCTTCTACTGCACTCACCAAAATGTCAAGCTTTTCCTCTGATGGTGTAGTTTTCTCTGGATCCACATTTTTCATCTCCTCTTCTTTCAACCTTGCCCTTCTGATCAGCAAATGAGCCTCTACATTTACTGCATTGTTTTGCATCTCTTCAAGTGTTGCGACATTCTTTTCTCTTAGCTGAAACTCCATTTCCGGATCAAAGACACCCGGATAGTGCAAGAGAGCAGATCCAGGAGGGGGTCTTATATCAACCGACATTGAATAATAAACTTGATTAAATCTGGCTGAAAATTGTTGTACTGTCTCCCCTGGCAGTCTCTTCAGCTGATTATACTCTTCTATGATAAGGAAAAGGTTCTGTCCGATCCTCCATCTGTCAAGAAAAACTTTGACGAACTGCTGTAAATCTGTGATGCTCACATCCAGTAGGGCTTTGAACCAACTTTTGACTTTGCCTTGCAAAGAAAGAGCAAAAATCCTTATACTGACATCTTCTTCATCAATTTCAAAAAGGTCTAGAAAAGTCTCAACGTTCTGCACATGTTGCTCAACATTGACATTCTTACATTCGCTGTCAAATATTGGCAAGGATAGGTCATAATTTTTGGGGAAATCATGAAGAACAGAAGGTAAAACAAGAGGTTTATACCTATCTGGGATTATAACAGCTGTAGGGATATGTACAAGAGCCATGGGATCAGTTTTGTTTTCTTTAGGCTCATCACTTTGCAGAGAATCATCATAAGATGTAGGAAAAGTAAGGAGGCCAGGATCCAAGGGAAACTCACTATTTACACTTTTTGAATAGATCGAGTGAAGATTTTGATCACCTTTATCATACAAAAAGTTCTGAAAAACTTTTAGGGCAGCTTCAAGAACGACGAAGAAGTAATTGACAAGAAAGCAGAGGAGAACCTGAATACCATTCCACTTTGGATACCCGAACTGTGTGTAAGATCCTTCCATTTTCGTAGAGAAAGAGTTAGTCCTCCAGTGGAGTCACCATGAAGCACTGATTGCTGGGTTCTTCAGTGAATGGAGTTGACAGGTGAATGATTTCAGTTGTCTTCTGTTTGATCGTTGTCCACCATCAACCATCAAATCTGAACTTGAGATATGTCCTGGGGCAAAATAATCTTCAAGCAAACCATTTTGTTACCTAGTGGAGTCGCCACTATGTTAGTACCTAAATCTGCCTTAGGCTGAAGGAAGGCAAAAATTAGGGTAACCACAAAACACGCTTAGTCTTGTAGCTAGCCCTACCAGAACAGGAGAGGGCTCTCTCCGAGTCACGCTCAGTGAATATATAAGCAAAAACGGTTTGAGATGACTTACAGTGAAATATTGATCTTAGGCTAGTAAGTAAATAGGGATACAAGAATCAATTTCTATGAATGACTGAGCTTCTGGGATGGTATGGGACCAATGGTCAGCAAAGAACGGAGAATTTAATACAAAGGCACAGATTACTTCGTGAGGCAAGGTAGGCGGAAAGTGTAGCAATTTAGTTTGGAATAACGCGGAACGGAGAGATTGCTGAGGAGTGTGAAAAGGGCATAGGAACATGAATCCTTTTCAACAGAAGAAGAACACTGAACATGAAATTTTCCCACAGGCAGAGCAATAAAATTAAATTCTACCTAATCTCACTCAGAAAATTTCACTGGAAATGAACATGAATTGAATTATGAAACATAACGAAATACATATGAAAACATAAGAGACACATTTACTACACTCACAACTACAAGAATCTCATGAAATAGAGCCGCTGCCTTTCATTAATTCTCTGTCAAGAATATACAGTGAAGAAACAGAGTTTCTTTCCCACAATCTCCTAGAAGTTACAAGCCAACCAACCCTTTGCAAATAGCTTGCATACAATATATAGAATGTGCCATGAAGAGATAGAATGCCCAAGGGTTGGGGAGTTACTCGAATCATTACAAAATGGAGATGAAGAGCCAACCATCAGCTATAGATGCAGCATTACAAACATGACAAATGGCTTGGGTGACCTTGTCCCTTCCTTTGCCACTTGAATAGAAGCCAATCTGGGGAAAAAATACTTTAAATGCTGCCTTTGGTGCCAAACAACCAAAGTGTAGATGAGTGGGCCCACTTGGAGAAGTCACAATTGAAAATTCACGGAACGGAAGCAAATTTGGAAATTTTTCCTTTGTGCGCCGCGCCATTTTCTCTGTGCGTCGTGCTACTTTGGGGCCTATTTTGGGGCACTTGCAGGTGCCCAAAATGTGCCCAAGTGGGCTTGTTGGAAAGCGTGTCCTGTCTAATTTATAAACCAACTAGAATTTCTTAATTTGGTGCTCATTTTCCCCTCCAAATCTTCATTCTCCCAAGACTGCTTCCTGTGTGTCAAAAAAGGGGCAGAGAGGGCATTTTTTGGGTGTTTTTGACCTCCTAGAGACTCAGATCTTGCCCAAATTTCTTGTCCGGGCACCAGTAGTCATGATTTTCCATGTTGAATCCAAAAATGCAAACAATTCCTCATTTGATTTCTATATTTTTAGCACCGCACCAGTGCGCGACACATAGGAAAGTGGCGTGACGCACTGGGCTTGAGGCGCGGCGCATATAGCTTGTGCGTAGTGGTTTTTGCAGGAGACTTATGGAGGCCTTACTAGTGTCCAAATTGGGCACAGGATAGCTGATTGGAAAGGTCTTTGAGTCTACTTTCCAACTCAACTAGAATTTTTGAATTCGGAGTTCATTTTACCTGTCAAAGATCAAATCTCCCAAGACTGGTCAAATGCCAAATGAGGCTTCCTAAAGGCAGAGTGCGGTTACAGTCAACTTTTGAATGCCTTCATCAACTCCAAATTAAGCACAGGATAGCTCATTGGAAATATATTTGTGTCTAGTTATCATTTGACTCATCAAGCAAGTCATTTGGCTAACTGAGCTAGGATAAAATTTGATTTTCCCAAGGTCACTTCAGAGGTGCAGCAATTCTCTTGAGGCAACTATATTTTTGACATTTCTCCAAAACCATGACACCTGTGTAAAATGTGAAGGAAATTTTTCTTTCTTTTCATGTTGCGAACAAAACCCTCTCTCAGTTTTCCCAAATTCATCTTTTATTTCTTAGAAACATCATTTGAGTGAAACCTATCCGGATGTGTGGAACAAGGGATTTGTTGAAATGAAGCGAAATGAAGGGGATAGGGAGCTTCTAAATTCTTAAGGAAATTTTTCAAAGTAGGGAGGGATGTTAGGAAGTAGGGGAAAGTAAAATCTCGGAGATTGAGTTAGGGGAAGGGGTCCAAAAGGCAAAACACAGGTCCAACCTAGAAAATTGCCAGGTTGTAGCAAGAAACTAGGGCTTGTGCGAAAATGAGGAATTTGGGGGATTTTAGTGATGGGAGGTGTTTAATAAGGTACATTATGGATAGGGAAAGGTGTATGAACATCAAGATACAAGTTTTTTCTATGATTTGACCATCCAAGAGAAATTAGCTTCAAAACCCTAGGAGAGGGAAATGAACCTTGCCTAGGCGCAATTGAAGCATGAACAAGGTGTAAAATGGCCCAGTGGAACTTGACATGATGATGAAAACCATTTGAATGATGGTACACTCAGTTGAATGGTGACACGGAACATCATTTGGACAACTTTGACAAGGGTAAAATCAAACTCTGGACCTAATGCCTAGTGACTAGATTTTGCTTGAAGACTCACTGAAATGAAAAAATTTGACCTTGACACTTTAAAATCACTTTGTAAGAGCATGTTTGATCACTGGAGGAAGGCTGCAAAGACTGACACTAACACAACCTACTGTCTTTATACAAACATATTCCAGCCTTGTATGTCAGCTTAAGAAATCCCTTTATGGTCTCAAGCAAGCCCCTCAGGCTTGGTATGCCAAAATGGATAGCTTTCTTTTAGATACTGGCTTTTCTAGGTGTCATTCTGATAATAATGTCTACACCAAGAAAGTGGTTAAGTGTCTTATCATTCTTGTTCTTTATGTTGATGATCTTATCCTTTCTGGTAGTGATACCAACCTTATAGACCATGCGAAGTACAACCTTAGAAAGAAGTTTGAAATGACAAACTTAGGACACCTGCATTATTTTCTTGGTCTTCAAGTCTTGCAATCCAAGTAAGGTATTTCCCTTTCCCAGTCCAAGTATGCCTGTGATCTTCTACGCCACTTTCACATGGAAGACTATAAGCCAACCCCTTCTCCCTTTCAGTCTAGAGCAAAACTTTCAGTCACTTGTACTTCCCCTGAAGTTGATGCTACCTTATATCGTCAGCTTGTAGGAAAAAATTTGTATCTTACCCATACCCATCCTAACCTTTCATTTGATGTTGGCCTTATTGCTCGGTTTATGCAAAACCCACATGAAAGTCATTGGAAAGTAGTTAAAAGAATACTTCACTATGTTTGAGGTACAATTTAGTTTGGGATTCATTACAGTGTAGAAGAATCTCCTCTATTGGTTGGTTTCAGTGATTTTGATTGGGCTGGTGACACTGATGATCATAATTCTACTGCAGGTTATGTCTTCACTCTTGGTTCTGGACCTATTACATGGTCTTGCAAGAAACAAAGTGCCATTTCTCTTTCTTCAATAGAAGCAGAGTATCGTGGCGCTGTAGAAGCTAGTAAGGAAGTCGTGTGGCTTCATCAGATCCTGTCAGAGTTTGGCTTTCAACAACAGCATCCAACTACACTTTGGTGTGATAATCAAAGTGCCATTCAACTATGCAAAGACCTAGTCCAACATTAGTGCAACAAACACATTGAACTACACATGCACTTCATCAAAAAGCTCATTCATGATCATGTTCTTGAAGTGAAATATTGTTCAACTGATGATCAAGTTGCAGACATATTTACAAAGGCTCTCACAAAGGTGAAGTTTACTAAACTTCGATTGATGGTTGGAGTTCAGGAAGTTGTCACTAAGGGGGGATAGGCTCTAATGCCTCCTTCCTTCTCCTATTGTCACATATTTGTACATCCTTCAATCCTATCCCAAGTTGTTCTTAAGGGGGAATGTTAGGATATTCCGACACATAGGAAATAGTTAAGTATAACTTGGTCTAGTGTAGAGTTAGGTAAAATGTGTTTCTTTACTATGTACATTTGTAACTTACAATCTCATGGTCATGATATGTTCTAGACATGAAGTGATCTGATGGTTCATTCTCTCGTCGGTATTATCGACACTTGATCCGTGGCTTAACACCCGATTGGTCCATGATCTCTATTTAAAAAGCATCGAGGGACATTTGTAGGGAAACCGTTCATGAGAGAAGCTTATGTAAATTTATTTCTTTTATTAATAAATTGCCTGAAGTAGCCGTGTTGGCTCAACTGTGGGCTGTTTCCCTCTTTGAGGGTTTTAACCACGTCAAGAATATAGGTGTATTGATTTGTGATCTGTTTGTGAGCGGCGTCCTTTGGTGTTCTGTCTTAGGAAATTACCCTATAAATTCGTACAAATTTACAGTTGTATTTGAAGAACTAACTTATGATTTTGAATACTTTGAAAATTGATTAGAAAAATACAAATATTACTATTATTTTGTGGAAATTTATCTATTTGCAAAGATAAAATTGAATTTATAATACTTAAAACTTTAGTAAGATTTAATTAATAAAAGAAGACAAATATTCCTATAATGGTATGGAAATTTATTTATTTGTAATGCCTTAATTAAATTTTCAATATTTAGAAATTTATGAATAACATAATCAATTTCAAATTTAAATGTGGGATTTATTAACTTTTGTTTGAACAAAATATATATTTATATATATATATATATATATATATATATATATATAATTTATACAAACTAAATTTATTTAATTTAAAATAAAAAAAATATTATATTTAATATTTTTCATGACATATATATATATATCAAATTCTTTATATTATTTAGATAAAAATATTACTCAAAATTATAAAACTAAATAAATGTATAATTAAATTAAAATCAAAACAAGTGTTTCAAAATTATTAATATGCTAATATAATCACCATATCTTTTATATGTTAAAAAATAATTTAAATCTATATGCATTTGAAGCGTTCTCATTTCATTATGAGAGATGGTCCTAATCCAAAGAAATCAAAATGCATGTGTAATGTTATTTAGCATTTTTGCTGAATTTATGTGATGATATTCAAAATTTTCCAAACTTTCACATGGATAAGTTGCATATGTAACTTAAAAAGGACCTTTTTATTAGTCCCTGCGTTAGGCAGCGCAGGGACTATAGTGATCACTCAGCATTGGCCGAGCATTAATTCGCTTTGACTAATTAAGCATAACCAATGTTTTAAGAGAAATATCCCGCAAATAATTTTTTATGCAAAGTTTGAATTTCCACCTCTTATTGCTGGAAAACTGTATGATTTTCATGTTTTTAATTAAAACTTAGGATAACCAGTTTTGAATTTTAATTCGATGTGGTTTAATGCTAGTTTGCAGTTAACATTAATTCTAAAACATTTAATGTTTTAGAATACTTTCCATTAAATCATAACCAAAACTTTTTGTGTCGTGTTGTGTAATTTAATGTTTTCGAATATTAAATCATGACCAAAAATTTTTGTGTCATGTTGTGTAAGTGGTTGTTGGCATGTTAACCATCTGTTAGGCTTGCCACAGCTGCCAAAAAACACCCATAGCTGCCAAAACAACACAAGCATCTGTCATGCTGTCATGCTTCCCACAACTGCTAAAATAACACAAGATCCCTCGTGCTCTTGTTGCTTATTGTTTGCTTTGTAGACTCCTGATTATTCTCCTGAGCACACTAGAATCACTGAAAGATACTCCAAAAAATACTCCTTTAGTCTCATGGCCCTTCAGCACACTAGAATAGTAGAAAGATATGTCATATCCCTTTAGTTGGCCCTTCAGCGCACTAGAATAGTAGAAAGATATGTCATATCCCTTTAGTTAGCCCTTCAGCACACTAGAATAGCACATGAAAATAACAAAAAGATATGCCATATCCCTTTAGTTAGCAGATTGCAAAGGTTGAGTTAGCAGATTGCACCAGAATATCACATGAAAATAACATAAAGATATGCCATATCCCTTCAGTTAGCAGATTGTAGAGGTTGAGTTAGCAAATTGCAGAGGTGCAGAAAAATTTGTTTTGTGCCTCTTTGAAAAAACTCCAAACCAATTATGGAACATGAAGAACAACAAGAAGAACAATAGAACATAAACAATTAAATTGTAGCAACAAATCCTGAAAGTAAGAAACTATTGCATTCTTTTTCATACATATTTCTCATGCTGGAAGATATTTCTCATAGCCCTTCAGTTAGCAACAACGAGTCATACAAATGATATGGTATGTTTTACAATGTCTAGAAAGTTTCAATAAATTTTGTAGCCCTTCAGTTAGCAGACAACGACTCATACAAATGATATGGTATGTTTTACTATGTCTAGAAAGTTTCAATAAATTTTCAAAATTTCACTCTGTAAATAAATCTATTTACAATTTTTCACTCTGCAAATTTTCATATTAAAAGTTAAAATGAATCTATATAGCTAGTAATAGTATCTAGTCTTGTTTCTGCCTCCCTCTTCTGGTTCCTTTTCTTTTTTGAAATCTATGCCTTCATGGCCCTTTTATTTGTTCCCCTTTTTTCCACCATTAACGTCTCTAACCTCCTATCCATCTGTTTTGAATTTAGTTGAGCATTCTAAAGCTCCTACCCAACTAATTAATTAGTGAGCTTGGTGATTCCCAAACTGAAACCCACTATATCTAATTAGAATTTTGGAGGAACATGGCATGTTAGTTGTGGTTTATCTAATCTATCATACTAGTCTAAATCCCATGGGGTTGACTTGATCCAGGTGGATATTGGTGGCCACCTGCCAAGTCCACCTGGACCCCCACCATTGTGTTTCTCAGCATTTTCAGTTTCCTTAATTGTAGCACAACTTACTATTTTTAGCAGTTTTTCAAGTCCTGAACTTCCGGAGCCGTTTTGAGGCCCTAAACGATGTTTTTTGGGGAATCCAAGGGCAACATGGGTCCATGGAATGGACGGATGTTGCCCGTTCCAACAATGGTAGTGCTCAGATAGATCTTTCTAACGAGCTATTGCATGCGTCAAACGGAGATCATATGCCAAAGTTACGACCCCGGGAAGTTGATGTACCAATTTACCCCAAACGGGGCCCACAGTTTGGCGTTTCATCTCCTAGGGTTAGGTTTTGGAATGTGAAGGGTTTTCCATTGTTTCTCAAACAATAAATAGGCCTTCGAGCCTCATTGTAACACAGTTCAGAGGCATGTAGATGTTACATATCTTCTCAGAGATAAGCTACCATCGCCCTAGCTGGTTTATTTCCATTTCTGGTTGTAAGCATATTTCAGTATTTTCCATTAATGAAATGAAGTATTATTTCCGCTGCATCTTTGTGTATATGGTTATCTCTGTAATTTGTTGTGTTCCTGTTTAAATCCGGATCAGTGGTATCAGAGCGGTCTGCTTTTTCTCTGTTTTTCTTTGCATGTCCCCAACAAGGTCGGGATATAAGGAGTTAGGGCTTGAACTGGTTGAACCTTTGCAAGACCAGCCTCGCAAATCCCGATGGCCTCCCATGGCGGATGAGAAGAAAGACGAGGGGGCAGGAGATCCCATCAAAATTTTGCTCAAAGAAGCCCTCGAGCGACAACGAAACGCAATGATGGACAGCTTTGCCCAGATCCTTCAGCGGCTACCCAGAAGCGACGCATCGGCTTCCAGCAGCGACTCTGGAAACGCCACACCCTTTAAGGTACAAGTTAATTTTGAAATCCCCATATTCGAGGGTCAGATAGACGCAGATGCTGTAGATAAATGGTTAAATCTGCTAGAGGGTTATTTTTCTGTTCATGAATTTTCGAGTCGGGAAAAGATTGTTTTTGCTCTTCTCAAAGCAGCCCCCCACGTCAAGGACTGGTGGGAAACCTACTGCGAGCAGAAGGATGAAAGTACTGGCTCACTATTTTCAGCCGCACCCACCTGGAATTCGTTCTGGGATGCCATCAAGGAGCAGTACTACCCTGTTGGAAGTTATGAGGATGAATACATAAAGTGGACCACGCTGCGGCAGGGAAGGGACCAAGACGTGCCGGAGTTCACCAATCTTTTCCATACCCTTCGCACAAAGTTGGGTATCAAGGATTCAGAGCAACATTTGATACTCAAATACCATGGCTGCCTGCACAAGTGCATCCAGGAAGAAATACAATTCCTAAACATCTCCTCGCTCGGCACAACATACCGATATGCCGTCAAGGTCGAGCAGAAGTTTAAACAAAAGAAGCGAGACTTTGGATCTGCGAATCCAAAGCAGGGGAAAGGTGCCCCTAAACCACAGAACAAAGGACAAAGCCAAGGCGGGACAGCCCAAGACAACCAGCCGAAGCTGCAAGCAAAGAACAGCGCCGCGAAGCCGAGAAAGGACACTGGAAAATGGTGCGAGTTCCATAAGAGCTCCACTCACAACACAAGTGAGTGTCGGGCCAAGAAGTCACTGGTGGCTGAGCTAAAGGCTTCAGAATCAGATGCATGTTCCGACTCTGAGTCAGAACCCGATAAGGGGAATGAAAAAGGGAAGCAAATCATTGATGCGGATCCCAACGCTACTGTTGCTACCGCAAAGATCCAGAAAAATGAACCCGAAGATCCAGAGGAGGAGGAGCGTCTCTTCCACTCCCAGATGTGGGTAAAGGGCTCCCCGATACAGTTCATTGTTGATAGCGGGAGTCAAAAGAACCTCATTTCGGCAGAGGTCGTGAAGCGGTTGGGCTTACCGACCACAGCACATCGACAACCATACACCATTGGGTGGCTTCACCAAGGACGAGATCTTCACGTGAGCCAGCAGTGTCGCCTTCCATACAACATCAAGCCCTTCACGGATGAGGTATTTTGTGACATTGCTCCCCTTGAAGTTTGTGATGTATTACTAGGACAACCATACTTGTGGAAGCGACATGCTGTGTATGAATCAAGGCCCCGTGCTGTTATTATTACATTGGGAAATAAGTTGTACAGGATACCAGAGGTAGCACCACCTACTTCCATCTCTTTGATTACTGCAAAACAATGCAGTAAGATCATTTCCAAAACCAGGAAATTTGTTTTCCTGATGATACGCCCTCAAGGAAAGAAGAAGACAGTGGCCGCGACCTCCAGACAGGGTCCCTCTGCACGACAACTACAGATGGACAAGGTTGTGGAGGAATACGAGGACATCTTCACCTCCCCGGCAGGGGTTCCTCTGCACTGTCAGGTCAAGCACTCCATCGATCTAACCCCAGGTGCGCCGCTACCCAATGGACCAATTTATCGGCGCTCCGTTCTGGAGAACAATAAAATCAAGAGGCATATTCAGGAGCTCCTACAGAAAGGTCACATCCGTCTGAGTTCATCGCCTTGTGGGAGCCCGATCATGTTGGTATAGAAGAAGGATGGGACGTGGAGACTCTGTATTAACTATCGGGCGCTGAACAAGATCACTGTCCGTAATAGGTACCCGATCCCGCGGATTGATGACCTCCTAAACCAACTAAAGGGGGAGAAGTATTTCAGCAAGATCGATCTGAAGTCAGGATATCACCAGGTACCAATCGAACCCTCTAATGTGTGGAAGACTGCCTTCAAATCCAAGGAGGGCCTCTTCGAATGGTTGGTTATGCCTTTCGGATTGACAAATGCTCCTGCAACCTTCATGAGGCTAATGGATGACATCTTGCGGCCATTCACCAACTCCTTTGTAGTAGTATACTTGGATGACATTCTGATCTTCAGCCAGAGTTGGGAAGAGCACCTCCACCACATCCGACAGGTTCTCCAAACACTACGGCAACACAAGCTATGTGCCAATTTGGAGAAATGCACTTTTGGCATGACCCAGGTTCAGTATCTGGGATTCATCATTGATGAACAGGGGGTGCATGTCAATCCAGCCAAGATCCAAGTCATTCGGGATTGGCCCTCTCCAACCACTCTAACAGAGCTTCGCAGCTTTCTAGGTCTTGCCAACTTCTACCGCAGGTTTGTGTTGGGGTTTTCTCATATTTCTTGGCCCTTGAGTCAAGTCACCAAGGGAGGGGCGAAAGAAAAATTCTTCTGGTCTGAATCTCAACAGAAGGCATTCATGGAGTTGAAGGATCGCCTCTGCACGGCACCAGTGCTCGCGTTACCAGATTTACAACAACCATTTGAGGTCGAGATAGATGCCTCTGACTATGCTATTGGGGCAGTCCTTACTCAACATGGACATCCAGTGGCATATCACAGTGAAACACTTTCAGACACAGTCCGGAAGTACCCCACTTATGATAAAGAGATGTATTCCATTGTACAGGCCTGCCGACAATGGAAGCATTACATTTTGGGGAAGGAAACGGTCATCCACACAGACCACCGACCCCTGCAGTTCATACAAACCCAAGGGAAATTGCAGAATGATCGCCATCAGAAGTGGTCTACATACCTGCAACAGTTCCACTTGAATATCAAGTATAAGAAGGGCAGCACCAATAATGTTGCAGATTGCCTCAGTCGACCACCGATCATGGCGTTAACTACCATGCTCAACTCTTGTGGGCACGAGACTTCTGATTGGCCACTTCTCTACAAAAGCGACCCAGAATTCGGCCACACATACCAGACACTCTTGGAGGGTCGGCATGTTCTAGATTTTCACCTCCAGGATGCCCTATTATGCCACCTTGGTCACCTTTGTGTTCCTTCAAGCGAGTGTGCCAAGATGATTTGGGAAGCACACTACAGTCAGGTTGCTGGGCATTTCGGGGTCGAGAAAATAGTGGCAGTACTGCAAAATTATTTCTATTGGCCGAATCTTTGACAGGATGTTGGGAAGTACATCAGATCATGTACTGCCTGTGCCATTGCCAAACCGACCATTAAGAAGCACGGCCTCTATACCCCGTTGCCTACCCCTAATCGACCTTGGGAATCCATCTCCATGGATTACATGTCAGGCCTTCCTTCCACTAAGCATGGAAATGACTGTGTTTTTGTGGTCGTCGACAGGTTCTCGAAGATGGCCATTATGGTGGCCTGCAAGAAGAATATCACAGCAGAAGCCACTGCTAAACTCTTCTTTGAACGAGTATGGGTGCACTTTGGGATCCCACAGTCTATCATCTCAGATCGGGACAGTCGGTTTCTCAGCACATTTTGGTCCAGTCTCTGGTCAATGCTGGACACCAAACTCACGAAGTCCACAGCCTTCCATCCTCAAACTGATGGCCAGACAGAGGTTGTCAATAGGATGATTGTGCACATTCTACGCATTTATAACTCAAAGCATCCACGCACATGGGACAAGATCCTCCCCTATGTTCAACACAGCTACAACCGAGCTCTTCATAGCTCCACTAGCCATAGCCCTTTTCAGGTGGGTTTGGGATTCCAGCCACTGTGCCCCATTGATGTGGCCATGCCACTTGCAGCTACTCACATAAATTCAGCTCATGTCCAGTCTGAAACAGATAAGGCCACCAGCTTCATTGAGCGCATCCAACATATTCGCCAGCAGGTCCATGACATTCTTGAGAAATCAAATGCCAAGTACAAGCAGCGACATGATCAACATCGGGTGCCACACAAGTTTCAGGTGGACGACAAAGTCTTGTTGCATTTGCAAAAGGAACGCCTTACTGGAGCCTATCGGAAATTGAGACCACTCCGATATGGTCCTTACACCATTACTAAGGCTATGGGAGACAATGCATTTGAGCTCAGCATTCCCCCATTCCTTGGCCTGCACCCAGTGTTCAATGTGGACCGCCTTCGGCCATACTTTCCACCATTGCTAGACACATCCGACATTGCATAACAGCTCAAACCCACAGAATTAAATCCAGATTGCATGGAACAAGCTGCAATTGATCGGATCATGGAAACACAGATCAAGAACAATCGCCAACAGAATATCCAACTGTATCGAGTTGTCAAAGCAGGCCAACTCCTTCAGCAGGGCAAGTGGCTCACCAGGGAACAAGTTCAGCAAAAGTTTCCTCATCTCATGGAGGAGCTCAATGCAATGGGGACCATTGCTTCCTAAGGGGGGAGGAATGATCCAGGTGGATATTGGTGGCCACCTGCCAAGTCCACCTGGACCCCCACCATTGTGTTTCTCAGCATTTTCAGTTTCCTTAATTGTAGCACAACTTACTATTTTTAGCAGTTTTTCGGGTCCTGAACTTCCGGAGCCGTTTTGAGGCCCTAAACGACGTTTTTTGGGGAATTCGGGGGCAACATGGGTCCATGGAATGGACCGATGGACCGATGTTGCCCGTTCCAACAATGGTAGTGCTCGGATAGATCTTTCTAACGAGCTATTGTATGCATCAAACGGAGATCATATGCCAAAGTTACGACCCCGGGAAGTTGATGTACCAATTCACCCCAAATGGGGCCCACAGTTTGGCGTTTCATCTCCTAGGGTTAGGTTTTGGAATGTGAAGGGTTATTTCTCAAACAATAAATAGGCCTTCGAGCTTCATTGTAACACAGTTCAGAGGCATGTAGCCATCACATCTCTTCTCAGAGATAATCTACCATCGCCCTAGCTGGTTTATTTCCATTTCTGGTTGTAAGCATATTTCAGTATTTTCCATTAATGAAATGAAGTATTATTTCCGCTGCATCTTTGTGTATATGGTTATCTCTGTAATTTGTTGCGTTCCTGTTTAAATCCGGATCATGACTACTAGCCAGCAAGATCAAGAGGAATCGATGGGTGAGGGCCTAAAATGGAGTCTGTCAAACTCATATGTAGTGGACCTAGGGTGTTAAACTAGGTGGGACGATGTCACTGCGCGTCTCACACTACAACTACAACCCCTCCATAACCTCAGCTAGCTCTCATGGCTTGCTTTGGCCTTGAATTTCCTTTGTTTAGTATAGCAAAGAACATTAACAGGCATTCTGCGTGTGAAGTTTCACACAACAGAGAATGTCAGCTTTCTTCCATTCGGTATAGCATAGAACATAAATAGGCATTCTGGGTGTGAAACTTCTCATAACAGGCAATGCTGCTAGCTTCTGCAAAATCCTTTCCATGCCATTCGAGATTGCTAGAAACCTACCATTAAATCCATACAAACCTTTTCATTTTTCCATCCAGAATTCCATCCAAAGAAGCAAAGTTCTAAGATAGGGACATTTAATGAGGTCTTTTAGAAAGAAACAATGTTTCAATACCCTACAAGCTTCTCGCCCCAAGGTGTACCAGACCTGGCTCTATGCTAGGTCTACCAAACTTAGCTCTATATGGGTCTTCGTTATTAACCCAAATATAAAAAATGAAAACTACAATACCCAATTTCTAAAATATATATTCAGGTGCCTCTCGAACACAAACCCTGCTTCAAACATATAATGCCATATTCATTGTAGAATTAAGGAAAGAGTCTCGAGACATGGAATTGGAAAATGGTTCTATGAAACTTACCTACAATTCATTGATATGAGCTTTAAAGGAAACCATCATCATCTGCACCATTTTCAAGATGCTTGAAACACATTTAATTCTGCTATTTGAGAAACACATTTTGTGCAGTGGAAAATTCAATGTGCATTTTGACAATGGATAATGAAACATTTTGACAATGGATAATGAAATTTTCTTCAGGTGCCCAACAAACAGTTTTCATGGCTCTCTTCCAGAGCTTGTAATTGGGGTTAGGATATAACATAGCAATATATGTCCTTGTAATAGCTTATGGAAATCACTTTTTCATAGCACACATAGGAGAAGGCATAGCACTCTGAGGCTAATGAAAGCAAAAGTAGCCAAAGAATAGGTGTGGACAAGCTAAATCTCAACCTGCTTGACTGCCATTGCTGCCAGCAGGAACAACCACCTTGCTTCCCTTTCCAATCAACAAGTTGATTAGGCCAGAGAAATAATGCACATCACCTAGATAAATAACAGGGATTAGAGAACCAGATGTAGTTGTATGTTTCCTCTGGTTCATGAGTAATGCTACGAATTTCCTCAAGTAGTGAGCCACTCACACAATAGTCTTATTGACTGATGAGACTATTTTCATGGCTCTCTTCGAGAGCTTGCAGTTAGGGTTAGAGTATAACAGAGAAAACCCAGGCCCATATCTTTGATTCACTCATCAAAGCCTTCTAGTACCAACCTGGTTTAATAAATAGACGTGTGGTTTATCTTTTTAAATCAATAATGGCTCCCTCTAAATATGAGTACAGGTTGTCTAGAATGTTTGTCTCTGGTCTAGATATGTGCCAGCCAACAAGTAGATGTGGGAAACCATTCACATTGTGGGTTGGCCAGGTGGCCAGAATATGTTTCCGTGAATGATGCTCATATTAGAAAAACGAAAAAACAAAACCAAAAAAACATTAAACTTTGATATCGTATCAATAATTCGAGTTCTGTAAATAAATGGTCCTATAAAAAATCAGCCACGCTAAAGTGAAGTAATGTTTAATAATTAGCGATCAAGCGCAAAGCCTACGATGAGGAACTTAATATCTCAACATATGTAAGATTTGTTTGAATACTGTTGTAACCATATTACCAATAGATTTTATAATTAGCTATGTCGATAGAATAATTAGATTTTATAATTAGCTATGTCGACGGAATAATTCATATTGAGTAATGGCAACAACCGAACATAAGTTGCTAGGCTAGATAATAGTTATATTAACATATTGAAACTCATATAAATTTATAATATATGTTATATATATGCCATGTAGCACGTGAAACTTCGGCTCTCTCTGGGAAAATATCAGTTTCCTTGATTTTTGATATGAAACATATTTTCTGATTTCTCGGTTTCCTGAGTCTTTCCACAGCGATGCAACATCATTTTACAGGGTGCCCAATCTTAGGGTAAGCCAATACCTTGAAGCCTCTTTTAAATGCAGATGGTGAGGATAAATAAATTCTAGTTCAAATAAGCTTTTCAAGATAGTTTGTCTCATTATTATCAAGATATTTTATTTTCTACTTTTACAGTTTCCCACCCAACCATGTTATTCCATCCTTGGGAATGGTGGTTGAATTGTGATCCATGAACTTGGGATTGCAATTTGCATGAGTCGTGGCCACAAATTTCTTTGTTAACCAAATTAGTTCTTGTCAAATAATTATGTACTTTTAATATTTTTGTGCAACTGAATCCAAGGTGCCTGAATTAGTAATTGTTTTGATGGTGATTTAAAGAGGGGACAATGGACAAAAACTCAGTCTAATAAAAAATGTTATTGAAGAAACTACGAAGAAAGGTGCCGAGAATATGGATCTTCGAGGAAGATTAGTGGAACAGCTTGACTGGTTCCCTAATTCAATTGGAAAGGTTAGCAACCTTGTCCAAGTCAATTTGTCTAAGAACTATATTGTGACACTTCCTAGTTCCATAGGAAATATTTCCTGGTTAACAAATTTAGACTTGCCTTCAAATCAATTGCATAGTCTTCTTGATTCCATTGAGGAGATTTCAAGCCTGACTAATCTAGATTTACACGGCAACCACTTGAAGAGTTTTCCTCCCTCAATTAGGGATCTTTCTAGTCTTACAAATCTTAACCTGAGTACAAACTAGCAGTCCTCACCACCAGAGTCTATTGGGAAGATGACCAACTTGAAAAGCCTAAATGTAGAGACAAATGAGATAGAGGAACTACCATATACAATTGACCAATTTACTGCTCTCATTGAATTGTGAACTTATTTCAATCACCTCAAAGCATTGCAAGAGGTAGTTGGAAAGCTTGTGCCTTCAAAAGTCCTAACACTGCACTATAACAGAATAAAAGAGCCTACCAACTACTATGGCTTCTTTATCAAGTTTGAAAGAACTTGATGTGAGCTTCAATGAACTGGAGTTAATACCCAAAAGCTTGTTCTTTGCTACTAGTCTTGTCAAACTAAATGTTGGTAGAAATTTTGTTGACTTGCAATCCCTTCGTTGGTCCATAGGAAATCTTGAAATGCTTGAGGAGTTAGATATCAGTAGAACTAAATGTTGGCAGAAATTTTGTTGGCTTGTAGTTGTTGGAATTTGACAACTAATTAATGTAAATTTGGGTAAAATTGTATTAGTTATTGACAAGTTAGTTTTATACCGAAACAACAGTTATGTAATTGAGTAGGCTCATATAAAACTAATGAATGCCCGAACTATTGTAATGGAGAATCATTTATTGATTAAATAGAAATTCCAATCCCTTGCCCCGTGGATGTTTCCTTGACACCTTGTAAGGGTTTTACCACGTAAATATTGATTTTTTACTTGTGTGGTTGTATTCAGTTTCATTTTCTTTCTTGTTTAGTAACCTGTTATAACTACAAATGGTATCGGAGCCTGTATGCAAGGAGGAGGAGCGTGGAATGAACTCTACTCTCTGCGTGTAAATAAAAAGGAGTCTATTGTGCCAAAACAGAACCTATGTCTCTACTCTCTATGTGTAAAATCCAGAACGATTGAGGAGCGAGGAGGACTCTACGCTGCCAAACCAGAACCTGTGTCTCTGCTCTCTGCATGTAAAACACAGAACCGTGGAGGAGCGAGGAGGAGTCTACACTGCCAAACTAGAACTTGAGTCTCTGCGTAGCAAAAACAGTGGCCAATGCGTGAAGACTCAAAGGTGAAATCACAGTGTTGTGACTTCCCTGCAAGAGGTGATTGACCGAACCCCATGTGCCTGTAGCAAAGCAGTGGCCAGTCTCTGCTCTGCGTAGCAAACACAATGGCCAGTCTCTACGTAGCAAAAACAATGGCTAGTGCATCAAGACTCCCTCCGTGAGTAAAGACCCTTTGTGTGATCATCTTTGGAGGTGAATGCAAAGGTGACATCGTTGCTGGAACGTTCTATTTAGAGCTGCCTAGAATTGCATTAAAGTCGCTGGGAATTACGTTGAAGCTGCTGGCCTCTCCAAAGCCATAGAGAATTCATCATTGGTGCCAAAAAGCATTCATTGTTGGTGGAACGTTGTCCATCGTTGGCAGTCCAGTGTGCAAATACTGCATGAAGAGGATTTTTGAAGGAAAACCAATATTGTTTTTCACTGTGGAGGCCAGGTATGTTTTTTTCTCTTTCAACAAAATTTGTGAATAAATTCAGGGTTTGTTAAAAGGTTTCTTTGAATTGAAGAACAAAGGATTTTTTTTCCCAGGAAACTGAAATTAAACGAAAGGGAATTTGTAGGTTTTCTAATTCAATTAAAAAATATTGGGAAAGTAAAACTCTAAATTTTTTATTTGTTGGGGAATTTGTGAAATTTTTTGAGAAAACTAAAGTAGGGAAAATTAAAAGCATGGAAAATCCTTTGTTGGAAGAAGACAATCAAAATAATTTTTTTGAAAGAAACCCTAGGAGGAAAGAAATGGCCAAGATGACGAATGCAAAGTTCGAGGTGGAGAAATTCACCAGCAAGAACAACTTTGCTCTTTGGAAACTGAAAGTTAGGGATTTTCTGGTGCAACAAGGGTTGCACAAAGCTTTCGTCGGGGCAAATAAGAAACCTGACAGCATGAAATATTCAGATTAGGAGGACTTGGATGCCTGAGCTCTCAGTACCATTAGATTATGCCTGGCAGATGAAGTTCTCTTCAACATTGTTGAAGAGAGTACAACTTCAGGGTTATGGGAAAAACTGGAAAAAATATATGTGACAAAGTTGTTAACCAATAGAATTTATTTGAAAATACAATTGTACAGTCTTCGAATGAAGGAGGGTTCAAAAGTTGCAGAGCATTTAAATTATTTTAATACACTTATATTCCCATTATCAGATATGGAAGTTAAAATTCAGGAAGATGAGAAAGCTATAACCTTGTTGTGTTCTCTGCCCGAGTCATGGGACCACTTCGTAACTTTAATCAGTTTGAGCACTGCTAATTCTTTGAAATTTGAATCAGTTGTTGGAGCTCTCTTGTCTGAAGAAGTACGAAGGAAATCCAATACTGAAATAGCTACACTAGAAGCCATGATAGCTAGAGGACGGTCAAAGGAAAGAGGAGAAAAAGCAAGGGGGTATTCCAGATCTAAATCAAAGGGAAAGAAGTGCAAGGCAAAATGTTGGCACTGCAACAAAATTGGACACCTTAAGAAAGACTATTGGAAACGAAAAGAGTCTGATAACCCGAAGAAGGAAGCAAATTAGGTTGATTCAAGTATGACAGACGAAGTTTTATCTGCTAAAGAGTTATGTATGATAGATGAAACTTTAACTGTATGTAATGTCTCTCAGGGTTTTGAAAGTTGGTTGTTAGACTCTGGTGCTTCTCATCACATGTGTCCACACAGAAATTGGTTTACTTCATATGAAGATGTAAATGGTAGTTATGTGTTTATGGGTAATAATGTATCATGTCAGACTATTGGGATGGGAAATATCAAGATTAAAATGTATAATAACATAGTTAGAACATTAACTAGTGTTAGACATGTAACTGAATTGAATAAAATTTTGATTTCTTTGGGAGTGTTGGATTCAGATGGTTATAAGTTTACAAGTCAGAATGGAGTGCTAAAAGTCTCTAAAGGCGCCCTAGTAGTTATGAAAGCAGAAAAGGTCGGAAATCTTTACAAACTCAAAAGAAGTACTCAGGTTAGTGAAGTAGCAAATGTGTCAGAAAAAGAAGAAGAAGCTACTCGCATATGGCATCAGCAATTGGGTAACATGAGCGAGAAAGGTCTTCAGGTATTGATGAAACTTAAATCACTTCTTGATCTGAAATCTTTGAAGTTGGATTACTGTAAACAATTGTGTGTATGGAAAATAGTGTAAACAAGGATTTAAAACTCGAAATCATAATAGTAAAGATATTTTAGACTATATTCATTCTGATCTGTGGGGACCATCTCCTGTTGTATCATATGGAGGTTCTCTATATTTTTTAATGTTTATTGATGATTTCTCCCATAAAGTTTGGGTATTTATGTTGAAAAAGAAAGCTGATGTATTCAATATCTTTAAACAATTTAAAGAAATGGTAGAGAAAAGAACAGACATATTAATTAAATGTTTAAGAACTAACAACGATGGTGAATTTAATTCAATAGAATTTGAACAATACTGTAAGGATGAAGGAATTGTTAGACACAAAACTGATCTTTATACTCCTCAGAAAAATGGTGTTGTTGAACATATGAATCAGACTCTTATGGAAAGAGTCAGAAGCATGACCAAAAATGCTAACCTGCAAAAGGAGTTGTGGGCAGAAGCAATATCCATTGCTTGTTATTTAGTTAACAGATCACCTTCAGTAGCAATTAAATGTAAAATTCTTGAAGAAGTTTAGTGAGGTCAGTCTTGTGATTATTCACATTTAAGGATATTTGGTTGTGATGTTTATGCTCTTATTACTAAAAATCAACTTTCAAATTAGATCCAAAATCGAAATGTTATGTCTTTTTTGGATATGACTATGTGGTGAAATGATACACGTTGTGGGATCCTACATCGCAGAAGAGAGTCATTAGTAGAGATGTAACATTTGATCAATCTTCTCTGTTAAAATCAAATGTTGAAAGAATTCAACAGGAACAAGTATCGCTAAATCAACAAATTCAATTGGAGGCTAGACCTCTCTGTGAAAGTCAAAAGGAGGATGAGACTTTTGGAGAAAAAGGTGGTGAAGATACTGCTGAAGTTTTTGAACTAGTTCATCAACTAGTCACTCTAAGAAGGTCTACAAAGGAAAGAAAAACTCCCAAAAGGTATGAAGATTCTGCTTCATCTTTTGCTTTGATTACTGAAGATGGGGAACCTTCTTGTTATCAGGAAGCAGTAGATGATACAGATAGCAAAAAATGGAAAACAGCTATGGAACAAGAAATGGATTCCTTAGCCAAGAACAATACCTGGGATCTTGTAGAACTTGCTGAAAGGAGAAGTGTTGTTGGATGTAAAATGGGTCTTCAAACTGAAACAAAAAGTTGATGGAAGTATCGAAAGGTATAAGGCGAGACTGGTAGCAAAAGAGTATTCTCAGGTTGAATGTATCAGCTTTCATGAGATTTTTTCACCAATTATAAAACTTGTTTCTATTCATACTGTGTTAGCACTAACTGCATTACTTAACCTTCAGTTAGAACAATTAGATGTTAAAACAACTTTTCTACAGGGCGATTTGAATGAAGAGTTATATATGGAACAACCAGAAGGTTTTGTACAAGGTCACAGTAGAAGATTAGTTTGCAAGCTTAGGAAATCATTGTATGGTCTAAGGCAATCTCCCAGACAATGGTACAAGAAGTTTGACTCCTTCATGGTGAGCCAGAACTTTATTAGAAGTGAGTATGATCATTGTGTATACTTCAAGAGTTTCAATGGCATATTCATTATCTTAGCTTTGTATGTTGACAATATGCTTATTGCAAGCAAAAGCATGCAAGAGATCAACAGGTTAAAGGCTCAGCTCTCTAGGACCTTTGATATGAAGGATCTTGAAGCAACAAAACATATCTTGCGCATGGAGATACACAGATACATGAAAAATGGTAAGCTTTGGTTATCACAGCAGACGTATGTCGAGAAAGTACTTGAAAAGTTATGTATGAAGAATGTGAAACCTATTAATGTTCCATTAGCTTCCCATTTTAAGCTTTCTTAAGTTTTGAGTCCTAGAACTGATGAAGAAAATAAGTATATGTCTCATGTGCCATATGTAAATGTTGTAGGCAACTTAATGTATGCGATGGTATCTACAAGACCTGACGTTTCACATGCAGTTGGAGTTGTCAGCAAGTTCATGGCATACCTAGGTGAAGAACATTGGTGAGTAGTGAAATGGGTGCTTCGATATCTACGAGGCAAAAGTGACCATTGCATCATCTTTAATGGTAGTGAAGGATCATTTTGTGGATATGTAGATGTTGATTATGCAGGTGATTTGGACAAAAGAAGATCTACTACAGGTTATGTCTTTACTCTTGCGAGTGGAGCAATTAGTTGGATTTCAAAGTTTCAAGAGACAGTTGCGTTTTCCACTACCGAAGCAGAATATATAGTTGCTTTAGATGTCATTAAAGAAGCAATCTGGTTAAAGGATTTACTTGATGAGATTGGAAGGACGCAGGAGAAAGTGAATGTACTTTGTGATAGTCAGAGTGCTATTCACTTGGCTACAAATCATACTTATCATAGCATAACCAAGCACATTGATGTAAGGTATCATTTTCTGGGACATGTGATCGATGGCGGAAAAATAGCTCTTCAAGAGGTCCATACACGAGAGAATTGTGTAGACATATTCACAAAGCCAATTACAGTAGAGAAGTTGCGATGGTGTTTAGCTTCTCTTGGCTTGCAGAAGAGATCATGAATGGGCATGGGCAAGGGATTAGGAAAATTGTTGTCAAGGTGGAGTTTGTTGGAAATTGACAACTAATTAATGTAAATTTGGGTAAAATTGTATTAGTTATTCACAAGTTAATTTTATACCGAAACAACAGTTATGTAATTGAGGAGGCTCATATAAAACTTATGAATGCATGAGCTATTGTAATGGATAATCATTTATTGATTAAATAGAAATTCCAATCCCTTGCCTTGTGGATGTTTCCTTGACACCCTATCAAGGTTTTACCACGTAAATCTTGAGTTTTTACTTGTGTGGTTGTATTTAGTTTCATTTTCTTTCTTGTTTAGTAACCTCTTGTAACTACAGCAGTCCCTTCGTTGGTCCATAGGCAATCTTGAAATGCTTGAGGAGTTAGATATCAGTAGAAATCAAATAAAGTTCCTTTCAGTTTCATTTGCTATGTTAAATAAACTTCGAGTGTTTAAAGTAGAAGAGACCCCACTTGAAGTGCCTCCAAAGCATGTAACTGAAATGGGAGCTTAGGTAATGTACAATGTCAATGTTCAACATATATATTTGGTCTTTCAAACCATCCAGATCATATTTCTTTGCTCTTTTGGAGTTTGTGAAGTACAGGAATGAACAAATTTCTAAGAAGGAAGAAAAATCACAAGTTTCCAAGCCCAAGAGGAGGTGGTCAAAATTTCTATCATGTCTGCTAATCTTGACTTGAAATGAAGAAGCAAAGGCTATGTCAAAGCTTCAATAGGATTGCTACAAAATGAATTTCTGGTAAAACTTTAGTTCTACATATGCAAAGATTAAACATTCCGTTTCAACTTAAACATGGATCATAATATTGTCATGATCGAACAACTTTTGCATTTTGGTAGGGCACAAAATTTTATTTTTTATATATGTGACTTGTTAAGCAACACCAAAATATGAAGAGTAGCAGGAAGCCCATCATTTGACCTTTTAGGATCCACTTTTATTATAAGCTTATTCGAGAAAACCCACTCCAATCATTTGACCTTTTAGGATCCACTTTCTTTATAAGCTTATTCGAGGAAACCCAATCCAGATATTCTGAGGGAGCTTCTGGGGTTGTACTCTATACCCCAACTAGATCAGGAAATGTGGCAACTTTCAAATGTACTATTAAACCCAAACTGGATCAGGAAGTGTGGCAACTTTCAAATGTACGATTAGTGTGTCTTTTAATCAGTCATAAATGAACACTTTCAACATTACTTGGAGGCCACTTGATTGTTGAGGTCTTCTGTCGCTTTTAAATTTGACAATTATAAATGCTTTGCCTTTGCTTATAAATTTGAAAACTGTAAATGTGTTTCCTTTGTAGTTAAAATTTCTGGTACAAACACGGATTCAGGCAAATTAGTTGTATTTATTTGATGTGTAGATGGGCATTGTTGAAGGTTTTGAAAGAGCTACCTCTCTCTACCTGTGAGTTGCATTGCCCAATTAATTTAGATCAAATTAACAAGGCATATTCATCCCTGCATCCAAGCCACACAACAAAACACAGCATTGCCCAATTAAATTTAGATCAAATTAACAAGGCATATTCATCCCTACATCCAAGCAACAAAACATTTTTGTCCTGAAATTGCAAATCCGCAGGGACTACCGCTACACCAATGGCACTTGTTTAAATAGTGGCAGGATACAGAAATTGAAGAAGGTGCGACTCATCGACCTATCTTAACTTCATAAGCAACCTTCATCATTATGTATATCTAATCCAGCACACAATCAGGCAAGAAAGTACATACGGTTATCTCTTTAGGTCTAACGTGTGATTACAGAGGGACAGGTTCAAGAACGGTTATCATTACCAAATCGTTTATTTCATTGGTTGCGAAGCTATAGCCATCTCGGTGTTTGTAGCCATGATGAACAGCTCTGCAGACGTCAAAAGCATGTTTCTCTGGTTTGAGAAGCTCCCAATTTAATTCTTTGATTAAGTTATCGACCATGGCATGGATATGATTGACTTTATCTTCCTCTGTTAATCCGGGATTCTCTTTCATATAACATGATATACATGAAGCTTCTTCTCCACGGGCACTATCTGCCTGCAATAGCCATGCCAATGTCAGCATTTATATTCTAATGAAAACTCCTTAAAATTAGTGGTTCAATGCCACATAAAACTTCTTCTATTTGAATTTGGTTTGATATATGTCATACCTGGTAACAGCGAGTGTCTTTAAGTAGAAGGATGCCAGCGGCCAGGCTACTGAACCTCGATGGATAGTCGATTTCCTGGAGGATGTGGTGAGGAAAAGGAATGTCCATCGAGAGGATTGGTTGTAACTTGTAACATGGATATACGATAACCAAAACTAATCTTGCCATTTTCGTAGTACTCCTCGAATGTTGGAAGACAACCAGTGGAGATCCACTCTGCTTCTTTCATATACGAATCAAGATAGTCTTCCCACTGCACATACACAAGCAAAGCAAATTAACTAATCACCAACGTGGCCAAATCATTGTTCAAATATATGTAAGAATCCTTATTAACCATTATTAACCATACAGCATGTCGAGCATAGTTGATGGTATCTCGGCCTTGAGACTTCTTCGCCACTTGTGCCATTTTATTTACGGTTTCATAAAGCACTGTGTACACTCGTTTCATGTATTCTGGAAGGGAGTCTGTCGCTGATGGATCCCATCTGATCATATGCAATCAGTTGATCGCTGTATAGGCATTTTAAGAGCAAGAAAAAAATTTTCTCAATGTTTTTCACTGCTGTTACCACCTCTTAACTGCTGCTGGGAAGAGTTGGAGCTCTTCCATCGTTCCGAAGGTGTCATAGATATCTTCCAGAACAGTGACAAGATGACACATTTTGGCAAAACTGACTCGGAATGCAGAATGTTGTGGATCAATCGCAAAGCAAGAGGCCAAAGTGTAGTATTCGACATGACGGTGGCTAACAAAATTCATTTGAGAGAAGCCTGAATCCTTCCACCATCTAATCACAAACGATTACATTTTACATTATTGAATATTGGAAATCATTAGACTATTGACATCCAGATTTTGTGTAAGAAGAAAATATAATCCAGTAGGAAAGCTCATCACCTGGAGATATGTTTTAACTCTTTTTCTTGTATGGAGTGAAATATATTGAACTCCAATTTTGCAAGTTCTAAAAGTTTTTCGGGGTTCACGTATGACATCCATGCCATTCTGTAAACAAAAGTCCAACTAGTATTAACTGGAAATACCATATGGAAACTAAACCATTTAAAAACGGAGTTCTGTGGTAGAAAGTTAAAAAGGCAAGCCTCACTGCTTAAACAGGAAATAAAGTTAGATTGGCTGACTATTTCAGGATGAGAGCAGGATCGTTTTCAACATAAAGACAAAAATCTATAAAATACCTACTAGAAAAATCTATAAATTAAAAGAAATTTTCTCGTGTACATATAAAGTTGAAGTCGCGGAAATGAAATGGCCAGTGAGATAATTGTCCTACTCATTATATCCAAAGACGTCCATGTCATGCCTTGCTTCCAATCGTGGGAGATTTGTGTGCCAACCATATTCCATGACGTATTCTATCTGCAGCCACAAAATTCACATTATTATAAAACGCTTGTTGTAAATTAGCAAATGTACATCACATCAGAATCGGTCCTTTTTTTTCCAAAAACTCTGTAAAGAAGCCGTCAAAAAGATAGACGCCCAAAGAAATTTACTACCGAAATTTATTTATCATTTTTCATTGCTTCTTATCAATTTCCCTGCCTCACCTGTCGTGAAAGACTGGATAGCGGAATCTTTTCTAGATATTCTTTGACCGTCTTCCATAACTTTCTCATATGGAAAAGCAACGAGCGATGCCCGAAATAAATTGAAAACAGTTCGAATCTCTCCTTGATCTGTTTGAATGGAAGAACTGGCAAACTGCCCCTTCTCGTCTTTAAATTCTTCCAACACACCTGATATTCATGTATTATCAAATCTATGATTGTATTATCAAATCTATTCAATCATAAAGGAAATTATACGACGGATCTACCTACTTGAAGACACCGGGTACCCGTGTAGTCGAAGAGTTCGAAGCCCCAGTGCAGTTGAGTTGAGATCACTAACACCACTTTCTCTGCCACATCCGCTGCCTTTCTCGCTCCAGTAAATGTACGTGAAATTAATTTAATCATGTGTATGCCATAATATATAAAGCAGAAATAAAGAATGTCGATGAGGCTATGATGACTGACCTGTGAACATAATCCAGCGCTGATTTGGTCTCCACTTTGAAATGCCTATCGATTCCCAAACGTTCGATGCTATCGACCATGGAAAGGCGTGAAAGCAGATCATTGAGGGGAGTGATTGATAGTCATCTTCAATTTCAGTGAACATCTCTTTCACTTCCTTGATAAGTCTCTCTGCACGTTCACGGTATGAAGGCTCCTGACCCATGTACATTCAACACAGTAAATATAGAGGAAAAAAATAGCTATTTCTTTCACTTCAAAAGGAGAAATATGCATTGAAGAATAAGTTGAAAATTACGTCATAATGTGTGGAGAGAGCCTGTATGAAGTCGTCGCCCCAGAGGTTCGAATGATGATTCGCTATGCGTCTCTTTACACCAGTATTCGGAACACATGGTGATGGACGGCTTTCCGTCGCGCACACATTCCAAAAGTTGGGATTGTTGTAGAAAAAGGCTTGAAAGTCATGAGTAGAACTGGTCAGCGGTTTGTGAAGGGAGGATTTGGAAGGCAACGGTAAGATAGAAAGTATAGCCATTGGAATCTAATTAAGGAACTAAAAGTTTAAGGGACAGTTTTTGGTTTATGGTGCCATTCGAATTAACGAACTGAAATTTATAGGATGCAACTCCATCCCATTATTTAAAATAAAAAATTAGATCAGGAAAAGTTGCGGTTCATATTTAGCGCAATAAAGGGTCACAGTATCACCGATTTACACCCTTTCGGATTTCAATCTTCTATGGTTCCGAAGTATATGTTTCGGAAATATTCCCGATATATGGGACTCTCATACACGCTTTTTGGGTTTTGGGAGGTATTCCCGATATATTCTGTGATTTATTTTATTTTATTTTTTATTTTTATTTTTTAATAAGTATTCTAACTTACGGTTTATTCTTGGATGTTGAGGTTAAGTGGATGTTTTTTGGGTTTTTGGAAGTATTCTAATGGTTATTTTTTAAGATTTTTTAGGTTTTTGGAAGTATTTTAATGGACAACTTATTCTTCGATGTTGAGGTTAAGGGAATATTTTTTGGGTTTTTGGAAATATTCTAATGGTTATTCTCCATGTTTTTTATGTTTTTGTAAGTATCCTAATGGACAGCTTATTCTTAGATGTTGAGGTTAAGGGGATTCTTTTTGGGTTTTTGGAAGTATTCTAATGGTTATGCTTCGATGTTTGTTAGGTTTTTGGAAGTATTTTAATGGTTATTCTATGATGTTTGTTAGGTTTTTGTAAGTATTCTAATGTACAACTTATTCTTGGATGTTGGGGTTAGGTGGAATTCTTTTAGGTTTTTGGAGGTATTCTAATGGTTATTCTTCCATATTTTTTAGGTTTTTGGAAGTATTGTAATGGACAACTTATTCTTCGATGTTGATGTTGATGTTAAGGGGATTTTTTTTGGGTTTTTGGAAGTATTATAATGGTTATTCTCATATGTTTTTTATGTTTTTGGAAGTATTCTAGTGGAAAAACTTATTCTTCAATGTTGATGTTGATGTTAAGGGGATTTTTTTGGGTTTTTGGAAGTATTATAATAGTTATTCTCATATGTTTTTTAGGTTGTTGGAAGTATTCTAGTGGACAAACTTATTCTTCGATGTTGAGATTAAGGGGATGCTAATTTTTCATGATGAGATCCATAGAACGTCAAGGGGATTCTAATTTTTCAGATGATCAGATTAAGGGGATGAGATTGGCACTTTTTAATGCATATATATGTCTTTATTTTTATCTTTTTTGGGAAAGGATTGATAGCAGGGATTCTAATTTAAGGGGATGGGATTAGCACTTTTTAATGAATATATATGTGTTTATTTTTTATTTTTTTCCGAAAGGATGGATGAGTGTGGATTCTAATTTCCCTAATTCTCACAAAAGGATTCATGAGCAGGGATTCTAATTTCCCTAATTCTCAGGATGATGAGATTAAGGGGATAAGATTAACACTTATTATCGCATATATAATATATATTTTTTGTTTTCGATGTATTTTGATGGGTAGATTTTTTTTGTGATCGTGAGGTTAAGGAGATTTTAAAATTTTTAAATGGGATTTTTATATGCAATTTTTTTGGCGAAGATTATGTAATAAACGAAATGGTTTTTTTAAGCATTTTTTTATTCAAAATCTGGTACATATTTTTAGGGTTGTTTGATTTATAAAAATGGAGTTCCTAACGCATTTTTTTAAGGGTGATAAATCTATTTATACATTCAAAAGTGTATTTGAAACAACACAAAATCACAATCTCACTGAAAATTGTATTATCTGATTCAAGCAAAAAATTAAAAATCATTTTGTTTAATAGTTAAACTACACCATTTTTTTTATTGGAGATAATATTAACATAGTTGTAATGTACATAGGGTATATACATTTAAAAAATAAAATTTTATAAATACTTTTTAATTAAAGCTTTATTGAATAAAAATTAGTTGGAAGTCAAAAGTTTATGTATTTTAAAGAAATTTTGTTTGAAGGATTTTAACATATTTTTAATAGTTGGTGATTAAAAATTGAAATGATGAGGATTGAATTTTTAAGGTGGTTAGGGTAAATTTCACTAGGTTGGCATTTTATAGGATCTAGGTTTTGGTAACTCATAGTTTTGCCTATGGTATTTTCATGTAATTAATGGCACAAGTGTCCTCATACACACAATTTTATTAATCAAGAAAATAAATTACATAATAATTTTGCAAGGGTTTGCACACACTCCAACACACTTGCAATCAAGAGAATGAACTATATATAAGCTTAATTTCCTAACCTATTCTAGTTATGAACTACTTATTAAACTGACAAGTGTCCATTTACAATAAATGCAATTCTAACCAATCTACTAACTCTACTACTAAACTGGAGCCTGAGATACGACATTATTCTAGATGTCATATCTTTTACAAGAATATTCTATTTCTATGTGTCTCCAATATTTAATTAAATATTCTAAATCAATAGGATTTCTATCCTAACTTTGTGAACTACGAATTTTGTATTTTGGATCATCTAACATTCCCCAATAGGATCCAAGGATACATTACAACAGATATCAAGTTCATCGCTGAACTTAGTAAATTTGATACTGCCAAGTGGTTTTGTGAAAACATTGGAGGCCCGATCTTCTGAAGAACAATAAACTGGCTTAATGATGTCCTTGTAAATGAGCGATCTAATGCGATGATACTTGGTGTCCACATGTTATGTTTTGGAATGAAAAAATGGATTCTTGGCAAGATTTATGGCTAACTCGCCATCAATGAATAATGATGTAGCTTCTACTTGTGGAATGCCCAAATCCTGCAAAAATCTGCGCAACCAAATAATTTCACATGCTGATATGTATTCTACTTCGACTAAAGAAGTGGCCAATGTAGCTTGTTTCTTGTAACTTCGAGATTCTACAGCTAACCCCATGTTCACTAAATAACAGGAGGTTGATGCTCGATCATCAATACTGCGAGCAAAGTCGACATATGAAAATCCACCAAGTACAAAGTTTTTAGACTTTTTGTAAAGATGACCAAAATATTTTGTTCCTTGGATATATTGTAGAACCCTTTTGGCCACATTCCAGTGGCTGTCTCGAGGTTCCTGCATAAAGCGTGAAAGAATACTAAGTGCATAAGATAGATCTATTCGAGTCGTTGTTAGATAAATCAAGCTGCTAATCAACTATCTATAAGTAGTGTTGTCCACATTTCCCCCTTTCAAATTTTGAAAGTTTCAAGTTTTGTTCCACGGAGGTAAGAACGGGCTTGCAATCCTACATTCCAAATTGCTGAAGAACTTTGTTGCATAATTACTCCAAGAAATGAAAATATGATGTGGTCGTTGGAATACTTCAACTCCAAGATAGTAGTGAAGTAGTCCCAAATCTGTCATCTTAAATCCTGCATGTAACTCCTTTTTCACCTGTACAACATGATCATCATTGTTTCCAGTAATAATCAAATCATCTACATACATAACAAGAATTACCAGATTTTTACTGTGTTGACGTACATACAAAGTATCATCAGATTCACTTCATTGAAAGCCAACATTCCGAAGGTATTCATCCATTTTGGGATACCAAGCTCGTGGAGCTTGTTTTAACCCATATAAGGCCTTGATCAGTTTGCAGACTTTATGTTCTTTCCCTTCAATTTCAAAACCTGGCAGTTGTGTCATATATACATCTTCCTATAAATATCCATTGAGGAAATAACTCTTTACATCCATCTGATGAACTTTCCATCCTTTTTGTGCTGCTAATGCAAGTGTTAAGTGGATGGTGTTCCATTTTGCCGTAGGAGCAAAAGTTTCCTCATAATCAATGCCTTCCTTTTGTGCAAAACCCTTAACCACAAGTCTAGCTTTGTACTTGTCGATTTCTCCATTTTGGTCGTACTTAATTCTGTAAACACATTTGCATCCGATGGGTTTAACACTTTGAGGACAATCAAGAAGTTTCAAAGCATTGTTGTCTTGAATTGGCTTATATTCTTCAAGTATAGCTTGTTTCCATTCTTTATATTTTATTACCTCTTTGTATGTGGAGGGTTCAGTAAAATCATTCGTGATCAAGGAAAATTTTCCTTCATTCTTGGTTGATCCCCTTGTTCCTGTTTTATTTTTCTCGTCGAGCCTTACATCTTTCAAAAGTTGAACAACCCATTTTGGAAATTGATGTTCACTTGTTTGAGATTCTAAAAAGTCACCATCATTATAAAGAGGATTAATGTAAACAGAGGTACGTTGATCAGCTGCATATTCTGGGGCCAAAGAATCATTGTCAAAAGAACTACTACTACTAGGAGATTTTGATGAACTGCCAAAAGACCCAGATTGTGTTGGTGAAGTAGATGGATTGGATGAATCATCTTCAGAGGAAGGAAAATAAAGCTCATACCAATTTTGTAAATTTGGTTGACTTTGAAAGTTTACTTTCCTTTTATCTCCTTTTGTTTCCAATTTTTGAAGAAGATATTCTATTTCTTTAGCACTCTTACTCTTAGTTTCATAAAAAATTACATATCTTCTGACAATAAATTTCCCATTTGACAAAATCCTGTACCCTTTCTTCTCATCCGAATATCCAATCCTTGTGCATTTCAAACTTCGTGAGTCAAGATTAGTTCATTTTTCTTTTGGAACTAAGGCATAGCACATGGAACCAAAAACTCTAAGGTGTTTAACTTTAGGTGTGAAACCAAACCATGCTTCATAAGTTGTGATTCCATCCAAAGAAGTAGTGGGAGACATGTTCCTTAAGTAAACAATTGTATGGATTGCTTCTGCGCAATAAATAGGACTTAACTTTTTAAAAGTTAACATAGATCTCATCATTCCTAACAAAGTGTGATTCATTCTTTCTACTACTCCATTTTGCTGTGGAGTGTAGACATTTGTAAGATGTCGTTTGATCCCATTGTCTCTGCAATAACTTTGGAATTCATTTGAATTGAATTCTCCTCCATAATCAGTTCTAAGAGTGCCAATCTTTTCTTTGACTTCATTTTCAACAAGTTGATGAAAAGTTCTAAACTTTTCAAATGCCTCTGACTTATGCTTCAAGAAGTAAACCCATGTCATTCTGCTGAAATCATCAATAAAGAGTAAGAAATATTTGCAACCTTCTAGAGAATCTTGCAAGGGTCCACAAAGGTCACTATGTACTAATTGCAAAGGTTGTATTTCACAATTTACATAATGTGTCATAATACTTCATAATAGGGTGGTTACTAATTAAACAATTTTTATAGAAAAATTTTAATACATATTTTAAAATAATGTATTTCCAAATATATAATATAATTTATAAAATTTAAATCTAAAAATAATTTATGAAATTTAAATCTAGATTTTTTTATATATGAGATATATTATATCAATTTATGATACATTTAATTGAACTAAAATACATATACAAGAAGAGCAATAATTTCTACATAATATAAAAATTGATATTGTGACAATGTAATGAATCAAAATTCCAAAAATTTATTATATAGATTTGTGTAATATACTAGTGACAATAATTTTATATTTACTATTAGATATTTAATATTTAATATTAATTATTTTATATTTTATATTAGATATTTTGTAATTTTATTAATGGGTAATAAATTTAAAAATCATTTATTTTTAACCAAAAAAAATAATATATTCATTATATAGTAATTATCAAAAATATATAATAAGCTAATTTAGATTCAAATTTTATCACTTATAAAAATGAAATAGTAAGATATGAACTAAGTAATCCAATAGCGATATTTATAAGAAGTAAAGATTGTGATACGTAGCTGTTTTTTGTGCCGTTGAAGTTAAAGAGATTTTTAATATGAAAAATTCTTTATCGAAGATGATATGAGGTTAGGTGGGCAGATTTTCCCGATGACGATAGTAGATATATTTTTCGTTTTAACGTATATATAATAATATTTGTCTCTTTTGAAGTATTCAGGTTTTTTTTGTTGGCGGGGGAGAGGATGTCGAGGTTAAAGGGATTTTAATTTTTTTTGGATGATGAGATTAAGGTGTTTTCAATATGTAAATTTTTTTATGGGAGATGATATTAACACTTTTTTAAATGTATTTAGGGTGTATATTAAAAAGTAGGTAAGTTTAAAGGAGGAGGAGGAGATTTTAATTTTTTGGATTATGAGATTAAGGGGTTTTTAATATGTAATTTTTTTTTTTAAATGAGAAATGATATTAACAATTTTTTGATGTATATAGAGTATATATTATAAAGTATGTAAGTTTAAATATGTAATGTTGTTGTTGTTGTTTTTTTTTTAAATGGGAGATGATATTAACACTTTTTTAATGTATATAGGGTATATATTATAAAATACTTAAGTCTAAAGATTTCTTTAGTTTAAAAAACTATTTGAAAAAAATGAAAATTTTAGTTGGACTTGATAATATTATTTATTTTAATGAAATTTTGTTTTAATATAATTTTAATATTTGGAAGTTAAAAAATAAAATGAGATGGATGAAATTCTTAAGTAGATAAGGTAAAATTGACTTGGTTGGCATTTTATAGGATAAGTTTTCTTTTTTCTTGATCAAGTAAGAGTAGGACCTTCTATTAATCTAGCCAAAAATACATAATTTACATGTAGCTACACTCACTCTGTGAGAGTCCAACAGACGGCAGGGCAGACAAACTCTGAACCACTCACCCAAAACCATGAGAAGCCTGAACAAGAAAACCAGTGAGATCCAGCCAAACACTTTGGGAAAAAAGCAAGCAATCAACCATCTGGTCATACTGATGTGCACTAAATGAACCTTGAACTCCTTGGAAGATGGGTCCACAAAACCAAAGCCCACAAAATGCCACAAATGACCCGCCGAGGGTCCACAAGAAAGCCAACAACAAACCACACTTAAAACTTTCTTACAGACTCAACGAAAACTTAAGGCCCAGCACTCTAAACTCTTTTGGTGTTAGCCTCTCTCATAAAACAATAATAAATCCAAAAATAAATTAATTAATTAAAAATTCCAAGTTAGGAATTTGTGCCTAACTCTTGGGTTGTTCCTCTAAGATAGGAGTTAGTTTAGGTAACTCCTATATTGGTGTGTCTGGTGAGAAATTATCTCAACCAAAGGAGAAATTATCTCAACCAAAGGTGTCTAAGATAACACGCACTATCTTGAGAACACTGTCTCTCATCTATTTATTTGTAACACTATATTCAATTATTTCTGTAATGTGTAATGTGTAATGAGAGAGAAGCATGAGGCTTCAGCCTTTTTCCACCATATTTTGTGTTTGATTTTTATATGTGTTTTTCTGTAATGTGTCTAAGTTAATCTCATTCTTTATCATGTGGTATCAGAGCTTGTAGTAGCCTCGCATGAATTGATCGGATTTAGTGGCAAGATTATTTAAATATATATATACACTCTTTGTGTGCGAGGGGTGTAAAGTGTTGATGCGATTTGGTAGAGATCGATGAGGTAGAGTACGTGGATCAAGTCCCTGATGTTCACAAATGTTTTGCGATTGAACGTGTAATTCTGGTGTGTCAGTAGCCAAAGGAGAAATTTTGGCACTGCATGATAGAGTATGACTATATGTACAAATGGCAGAGTATGATTCAGTGTGTGATACATTACAATGGTGCGATGAAAAGTGGAATTGGAGGTCGTGTTTCATCTGATGGCGTCAAGAGAAACCACTGTTATTGGCTAGAATCTTCCATGAGCATTATTGCATTTGAAGAAGAATTAATAGCAGACGTTCTGGGAGTGTGAAAAGATGATGGTAAGTTTTCACCACATTGAAATGGATGGAAATGTCCTGCCACTATCCATACATTGCATGGATAGAAATCGATGTTATTGTGAGAAGGTATGATTTTTTTTTAAACATGACCGAATATAAGATTGTGATTGTTGCCAATTAGAAAAGAGCAGAAAATATGTGTGGAGACGAGATCAAAAATATGAATGCATTATAACCAGCTTAAGATTGGTTGGACTTTGTGTATTCTATCTGCACAGTATTCTTTTGATGAGAATGTGCAATATGCCACTTTTGAACTTTGCAATCTATTTATAAAAAGGAATAGATATGTCGACAGTTACATAGGTAGAAAACAACTCCACTGCAAAGAGTTTTAAAGACATTGGTAATTTACAGCAAGAATTTGGGAGATAACTATAGATCTAGGGATCAATGGTTTCGAGTAGAGATGATCCCAATGTTTGTTATCTGTAGTGCGGAGATTATGTGAAGAGCTGCTTTTTGAATGATCTCCTCCTTGAATCCACTTGTTCCATCATCTGTGCAAAAGCAGTGCGCAGTGAGGAATGAATATACATATCAATCCTGTTTCGAGCTACATCCACTTCTTTTCTCTTGCGTCTATACTCATGTGAAATGTCATCAACCAAAACTCTTGCAGCTGCGACTGCTACAGAAATAACACTCTCCATAAATCCAACACTAGTGGACTGAAAAGTCTCATGATAAGCAAGAAGCCTCTTTTCTGCCCACCCTTGAATTGCACTCAGAGTAGAACTTAGTACCTTGACATACAACGGATCCTTGACTGTCTTGGCATCCTTGGCAACCTCAACCAATTGGTTTTCTGCTGCTCCAAGCAGATCAGTATCAATTTGACCTGTTATCAAAAATTGTTGGAATATAACCCATGTGAAGCAAATATTGTGAAGCATTTGATTAATGCCCAACAAAGCCCAAGTTTTCTTCATCATCTCCATCAATTCATCAATTTCATCAATAACAACTGTTTCTTCTCCACTATCAAAGCAGGCTCTAAGAAGCATTTGATATAGCCATAGATTTAGTGGAAACCCATCTGCCCAATGACAGGTCTCTGGTGTGGATCCATCGGTTGATCTCCAAGCAAGGCTCATAACTGCACTACGCAATGCTTGCATTGCCTCAGAGTTCCTTCCTGTTTCAATAGGTTTCTCCTCAGCTCCTCGTACAATCTGCCGAAGTCGTTGAGCAGCAGCATCAGATCTTTCAAGCAGAACAGCAGGATGTAACAGGAGGCCAGCCTCTAGTATCAATAAATTTCTCCTCTGCCACACTAGATATTCCTGGGCATCTGAGAAATCAGAGGACTTGAATTGCTGCAACAACTCCAGTGGGAGCACTATCGATTCCACACGCTTCCCAAGCTGTCCAGCTGAAATTCTTAAAAATAAGGAGAAATAAGGTAATTTTTAACAGAGGTGCAATTTTTTTTTTGGAGAGATAAAGTGATAATTGGAATTCTTTGAGAGAAATTCTTTTTTGTAATCCAAAGTAATATTTTACTTTGAGAGTGAGTGAGTGCAGGTAGTTTTTTTGAAGACATTTTCTTCTTTCAAAAATTCTAGAACTCTGATTCCGTGAAGATGTTGTGAAGCTGAACGCTTATGTACTCCAAAATTTAATAAAGACATATTATTTGTGGTGATTGTGTCCTAGATCCACCCGAAATTGAATAAGGGGATCTTAGGTACACGAAGAGTGTGTTGATGATGGTGCATGCTTCATGTTTTTTACTTATGATTTGTGTCTAGTTTTGACACATAAATGATCGCATTTACCACACACATAAAGTTCAATGCAAGCAAGCACAACACTTGTAACAGAATAGCGTCAAGGAAGGACAATTGAACTCGACACTTGCATCTGTGCAAATACAACTCATAATCATAGATTGTCAACATCAACATTCTACATCAACAAGCAAATTCACTTAATCAAGTTAAAGCATTTCAAAGCAAAGTCTACATCAACATTCTTGCAAACAAATTTAAGAACTTGTGAATCAAATTCCAATTACATTGCATTGTACGGGTGCATTCTTGGTTGAAACCGACACCCATGTTTTGATTTGATCAGAAGTCAAGCACGTCAATTCTCTTCAACTTAGTCAAATTAAGACAAGTGAATTCCTTGTTTTATGTGAGTCATTCAAACCATTGTAAGCTTTTTGGGTGCATTTTCGACAGTGTTCGACACCCTTCCTTTAAAGCACAATCAAGTGAGTCCATGAGTTTTAACTCCTTGAAAGAACTATCACAGCAACCAAAACAAGTTCAACTCTAACAAGTTGAGTTCGTCATCAAGCGAGCGTGGCTATTCATTCACGTGAGCGTTCACACAAACGCGATCGTCATCAAGCGAGCGTGCCATTCAAGTCCCATAGCAAGCGAGCCTGTCATCCAAGTAACAAAATCAAGTGCAACAGTTCAAAGCACAACATCTACAACAAGAGAGCCTGACTTCAAGTGAGCAAGTTCAGATGGCGCAGCATATTCAGTTATTAAACATTCTTCACAGTTTGATCATCTCCAGTGATGAAGACATGGTGCACGTCAGCAAAGAAACTCTTGCTGATATTTCACGGCATCTACAGCAAACACATGAAACCATTGAGTTTCTTCAGCTTGAGTCCCAACTTCAAAGGAATGAATTGCAAGAAAAGAGTGATACTTTCAAGTCTTTGAACCATCCAGATGATAAGTCATTCATCCCAACAACTTCAAGTGTCGAAGTTGTTCATGAGCAAATTTCTTCCAAACCCATCATCAAGCCCTGGGAAGAGATTCAAAATAACAAGAATCGACGAGGCTTAGGATATGTTCCTGATGACACCAACTTACAAATCCCAGATTATTCCAAGCCAATTAAGTTTGTGAGTGCAGGATTTCTTGAACCACTCACCTCAGCAGGTTCTGCGAAAGTTGCCGACAAACAGAATTGCACGCAACCTAAAGTTGAAGTTCAACCAAAGTGTTCTCATTGTCAAAGAACTGGTCATATGGAAGATCAATGTTTTGATCTCCATCCGTGTTGCCATTGTGGCAAGCCCAATCATTCTTCAGAAAGATGTCGCAACCAACAAAAATCAGCCAGATTGAAGATACATTATGAATGGATTGATCCTTGGGAATGGTCATCCACAGTCAAACGATTGTCTCAGTTCTACAACCGACTACAATCCCACATAGTGCAGCCAGCAGTGAACAGATGACGGTACTCTCATGCAGTTGAATGAGGGAGTACAACAGTGAAACTCTCCTACACCTGAAGGGGGGGAGTTCAAATATATTTTGGAGAAGATTGTCTCTCCTTTCAGCTGACAAAGGGGGGAAGGTAAATGTCAATGAAATTGACAAGTGGTTGTCAGACTGAAAGTCTCGACAACATCAGCGAAGTAGCCGGTGGGCATCTTCATCAGCAGCCAGTGGGCATCTTCATCAGCCAGTGGGCATCAGCAAATTCGCCGGTGGGCAATCGACAACGAAAGAAACAGTGAGCAGCTTTCATCATAGCAAAAACAACATTGAGTTGTTTTTCGACATCTTCAGCCAGTGGGCAATCATCATCAGCAAACACGCCAGTGGGCGTTCATCAAATTGTGTTAATGGACACCGGATGCTATTTTCAAGCAAAGGACAGTTGGATCCTTTTGTAGCTTGGCACATGATGGAGTTGTCAAGCGTCCCTCTGAGATGAATCAGTCATGCAGCTGGCTCAGTCTCTTCATTTTGCGGTTTGTTCAGCATCCAGATTTGGCGGTTTTTTCAGGCAATGTTTTTGAGGATCAACATGAGAACTTGGAAGATGGTTCCTCGTTCTTATTTTGGATTTATCATTGAAGGGGGGAATGTTAGCCTCTCTCATAAAACAATAATAAATCCAAAAATAAATTAATTAATTAAAAATTCCAAGTTAGGAATTTGTGCCTAACTCTTGGGTTGTTCCTCTAAGATAGGAGTTAGTTTAGGTAACTCCTATATTGGTGTGTCTGGTGAGAAATTATCTCAACCAAAGGAGAAATTATCTCAACCAAAGGTGTCTAAGATAGCACGCACTATCTTGAGAACACTGTCTCTCATCTATTTATTTTTAACACTATATTCAATTATTTCTGTAATGTGTAATGTGTAATGAGAGAGAAGCATGAGGTTTCAGCCTTTTTCCACCATATTTTGTCTCTGATTTTTATGTGTGATTTATATATTTTTCTGAGTTAATGTCATTTTCATCATTTGGGTCTGAAACACCAATCCAACTAACACAAACAAATCTCCATCGTTGATCACCCGACTTGGATCCGACAGTCTTTGTAGATATCAGGTGGACAAGTAGCACGAGGGTTAACCACCCGATAAAGGTGGTTTTCTCTCACCTCCTCTCCGCAACATGTCACACGAAGAGTGGAATCAGGGGCCAACCTCAAAAAACTAGAAACCACTTGGACCCCGCCTAATATACCACTTGTGGTTTTTGAATCGCTCGTCTCGCGGAAAAGCATGCACGCTCTTTTCGCCAAGCGAAAACCATTAATCTAGTGCGGCGAGTGGTTCTTGAGCCTTCCTCCCATATTCTCAGTCAAACACCATCTAAGAAATATAAAAATGGACAACCAAACCTGTGGTACTTCCCAAGTTAGTCTTTTCACCACCCAACCGAAAGAAAACAGAGCTTTGGATTGCAGCCAAAACCAAAAAGGGCAGGCGGTTTAGGATTCTCCATCCTCCCGCCTGTCTCCTGAACCCCTCTGATCCATCTTGTTAATCCATAGCTCCATATCTACGTTCTCCTGATAGAGACAATCCTCCCACAGTTTTCCTGGAGGTAACAAATCCCAAGCATGCTGAGAATCCCTGTCCCTATTGATGACTCCTTCGTTCGCCAAACGATCTGCTAACATGTTAGCTTTCCTTTTGACATGGACAAATCTAATAGTTTTTAGGGTTTGCAGGTGGGAGTAGATACAGTGAAAGACCTGCAAAAGCTTTGAATGCTTCGACACTTTATCTGGAGAAGTTCCATTGCATAATTTCTTGGCCGCTCTAATGATCAATTCTGAATCTACTTCAATCATAACATTATGTGAATTTGAATCCACTAGGATTTCTAAGCATTGCTCTAACGCCATGAGCTCCACCATGTTATTAGTAGCCTTACCCAGGTGGCCATGGAAGATCGTCTTTCTTTGCCCCTCATGATCTCTTATGGCACCCCCAAGGCCAACTAATCCTGGGTTGCCCTTAGAAGCTCCATCTATATTAACCTTTAAGAAACCATAAGGAGGAGGCTTCCAAATGTTAACATCTGTATTTGTTTGGCTCACTCTCTTTATTATTCCATGTGGGCTTATGGACTGGAGACCCAAATGAAGTATAATACTCGCCTCTTGGGGCAGAGGAGGATCCTTAGGAAGTGTCCTCAACAAGCTTCTTACTGTATCTTTGAGCTCCCTTAGAATTTGGTCAATTATGTGTTCGGTCTTGCTTGTTTTGTTTTTGAAGATCCGACTATTGCGCTCTTTCCAAACATTCTAAATAGCAAAGCCTAGAACCAGAATCTGGGATTTATTAATAATATCATTCCTTGAGAAGTTCTTCCTCCAGTTCTTCAAAGTGTTGGATATGCTAAGTCTGTCCCTATCAATTTGTCTAAAGATCGAGGCCACCCAGTTCCACACATTGGATGTGAAAGGATAGAGGTTGAGAAGGTGTTCCATCGTTTCCTCATGTGAGCCACAGAGGTAACATTTGGAAGGAACATTGAAGCCTTCCTTAAAAGATTCTCCCAAGTTAAGATCTTCCTTTGATGCACTAGCGAGATAAATAACTTTATTTTCACCCAGTCGGGGCTTTGCCATAGTTTCTTCCAGACTTGATCAGGATTCAGATAGTTAAATCCCGTGACTTCCTGTTTAGCCTCTTTGAGGTTAAAGTTACCTTCTGTGTTCTTTCCCCATCTTAATTGGTCAGGTGAGGAGGAAACCAAAACCTTCTATGTTCTAGATCCTGGGTGAGAGTGTCTACTTGGGACTTTAGAGGAATCTCATCACTGTATCCTCAATCCTTTCAATTCCTCCATTTTCCACTATTCCTTTCCTGGTCCTAGAAGTCTTTTACCAAAATTAACCCTTTGTTATCTGTGTCACTCTTGAGAGCTGCTAATTCATCCTTACAAATTTTGGGTTCCTATTTCCAGTTGTCCTCCCAAAATCGAGCTAGGTTCCCTGCCTAGATTTCCCAGAAACAATGTTGCTGAAAAATACTTTTATTTTCCCAGGCAAGGTTCCAGATATGGGAGCCCCTGATTTGCCTTGACATTCTAATGTGATCCTTCTCCTGCCAATACTTGTCATACTTTTGTTTCCAAAGTTTAGCCCAGGGAGCAGTCAACTCCTTGATCCATCTCCACCAAAGTTTGGCTCCTGAAACTCTGCTGAAGGTTTCAAGATCATGAAGCCCCAAACCTCCATGGCTTTTGGGCTTGCAAAGCTTGTCCCAGGCTACTAAATCCCACTTCTTTTTCTCTTCCCCTCTGCCCCACAGAAAGTCACTTTGTATGCTCCTTATTTGCTGCTTAATGGCTTGAGGTGTAGGAAGAGCTGAAAACATGAAAATGGGAATGGTATGCAAGACCACCTGTGTGAGCACAAGGCGTCCTGCCAAATTTAGTGACCTGCATGTCCATTTTCTGACCTTGTCCTGAAGTTTATTTAATATTGACTCCCACACTTTCTCTCTTAGAGGTTTGTCAGTAAGAGGTATGACAAGATATTTGGAAGGTAGTTGTTCCCTTTGGAACCCAAGAATTCTGGTAATGTTTCTCTAAATAGCAATATTAGTGTTAAAGAAAAATACTTTGGACTTGTTGAGGCTTACCTCTATGCCTGCTGCCATAGAAAAGTCGTTTAAGATGTTTTTGATTGCTTTGGCTTCCCTGACTGTGGGTATGCCCTGCAACATTGTATCATCCACAAATTGTTGATGTGTGTTTGCTGCTCCATCCAAGGTGAGTTTGATACCCTAGATTTGTCCTTCAGCATTTTCCATTTTGATCACTCTACCTAGCCCTTCCATCATGAGAACGAAGAGGAACAGTGAGAGTGGATCTCCTTGTCTGAGTCCTCTGGAGGGTGTGAAGGTTCTTGATGGAGCTCCATTAAGCAGTATGGAAAAACTGGTCATGGTGACTAGTGCCATAGCCCATCTTATCCAATTTGGTCACAGCCATAGGCTCTTAGAATTGCTCTTATATAAGACCGATTTAGCTTATCATAGGCTTTAGCTAGGTCCAGCTGAATGATCATACCAGCTTGTTTGTTTCTTTCGAGAGAGTGTACCACCTTGATATAGTTGTATCCTTTGTTGCCGAGTGTTCTTGATCTGTGTATCCATTGTCTAATCAGTTGTGCCCTATTCGATGCTGTTTGGGTTGAGAACTATTGGTGTGAGCTATTCTGCAATGTCAAATCTGTCCAACAATGGTGGAAAATATGGATGAAGGTGATCTACATTGAACATTGGGTGAAATCCAAGTAGTGGGGGAATTCTATACTCCAAAGCATTGTTTTCCATAGCTTTGGTAATGGTGTAAGGACCATATCAGAGTGGTCTGAGCTTCCGATGGGCTCTTGTAAGGTGTTCTTTCTGTAAATGCAACCAGACTTTGTCGCCCACCTGAAACTTGTGTGGCACCCGATGTTGATCATGTCGCTACTTGTACTTGCCATTTTCCACAATGGAGCAGTGATATATCAGCCTGTTGGGTAGAGGTTCTCCAAGAGTCGGATCGAATGAATTATTGACTTGAAAGTGCAACAATACCCCTGTGGGTGAGGAGAAGATGTCCTTGTATTCTTTCATGACCATATCCACCTACTTCTGTTGTGTCGAGGAACCCTTCCCTGGGGCCATGGATGTGGCTACGATCTTCCCCTTACTTTGAGAGCGAACCAGAAAGAAAATAAATTTCCTAGTGTCGGAGATGATCTTACTACATTTCTTAGCGGAGATCAAAGAGGTGACAGTAGGTGGGGCTACCTTCAATATCCTGTATAACATATTTTCCAAATAAATAATCACAGAGTGAGTTCTAGACTCATATACAGCATGTCGCTTCCACATGTATGGATGTCGTAATAATAGATCACAAATGTCGAGAGGAGCAACATCACACGATACCTCATCTGTGAAGGGATTTATGTTGCAGGGAAGGCGACACTACTGGCTGACTCAGAGATTTCGTCCTTGGTGAAGCCACTCGATGTTGTACGTCTATAAGTGTGGTATGGTTAGTAGGCCCAACCACTTCATGACCTCTGTTGAAAAGAGGTTGTTTTGGATGCCACTGTCGATAATGAATTGCAGTGGAAAACCCTTCACCCACATTTGTGAGTGGAAAATATGCTTCCCCTCCTCTGGATCTTTGGGCTCATTCTTATGGATCTTGGTGATGGAAACAGTGGCGTTGGGCTCCACATCAATAATCTACTTCCCTTTGTCATTCCCTTTGTCGGGTTTTGACTCAGGGTCAGAACATGCATCTGATTCTGAAGCCTTCAACTCGGCCACCAATGACTACTTAGTCCGACACTCACTTGTGTTGTGAGTGGGGCTCTTATGGAAGTATCACCACTTTCTTATGTCCTTCTTTGACTTCGTGGTGACGTTCTTTTTTTGCAGCTTTGACGGGTTGTCTTCGGTCACCCCATCTTGGATTTGTCTTTTGTTCTTCGGATTCTCATATCCAATGTCTCTCTTCTTTTGTTTCTGCTCGATCTTAACAATGTATTGGTATGTTGTGCCAAGCGAGGAGATGTCCAGGAACTCCATCTCGTCCGGGATGTACTTGTGTAGGCAGCCACGATATTTCAGTACCAAATGCCACTCAAAATCCTTGATACCCAACTTTGTGCGAAGGGTATGAAAAATATTGGTAAACTCCAACACGTCTTGGTACCTTCCCTTCCATAGCATGGTCCACTTTATGTATTTATCCTCATAGCTTCCAACAATGTAATACTACTCCTTGACGGCATCCTGGAATGAATTCTAAGTGGGTGTGACAAAAAATATTGAGTCCGTACTATCATCCTTTTGCTCGCAATAGGTTTCCCACCAGTCCTTAACGTGGGGGGCGGCTTTGAGAAATGCAAAAGTGATCTTATCCCGGCTGGAAAAATCATGAACAGAAAAATATCCTTCCAATATATGTAGCCATTTATCTACGGCATCTGCATCTATCTGACCCTTAAATATGGGAATGTCAAAGTTGACTTCTACCTTTAAAGGTGTGGTGCTTCTAGAGTAGCTACTAGAAGTAGATGTGTCGCCCCTGGGTAGCCGTAGAATGATCTAGGCAAAGTTGTCCATCATCGCGTTCCATTGATGCTTGAGGGCTTCTTCGAGCAAGATTTTGATAGGATCTCTTGCCCCTCATCTTTCTTTTCATCGGCCATGGGAGGTTGTCAGGATTTGAGAGGTTGGTCTTGCATGGGTTCGACCAGTTCAAGCCCTAACTCCTTATATCCCGACCTCGTTGGGGACATGCAAAGGAAAACAGAGAAAGAGCAGACCACTATGATACCACTAATCTAGATTTAAACAAGGGTGCAACAAACTATAGACATAACTAAAAATACAAAGATGCAGCATAAATATCACTTCATTTCATTAATATCAAATATTGAAATATGCTTACAAAAAGAATGGAAATAAGACTAGCTCGGGTGATGGTGGCTTATCTATAAGAGGAGATGTGGATGCTACATGCCTCTAAACTGAGTTACAATGAGGCTCAAGGGAATTTTTATTATTGAACAATAAGAGAAAACTCTAAACAACTAAAACCCTAACCCGAGGAGATGTAACACCAAGAGTATATGGGCCCTGTTGGGGTTAGTTGGGCAGCTAACTTCCTAGGGTTATAACTTAATCATATTATATTTGTTTGATGTGCATGATACCTCGTTGGAAAGATCTCTCCAAGGAATACAACATCCAATGTGATTGCCATAGCAATCTCTAAGCAATTTTGCAAAAAAACATCGTTTAGGGCCTCAAAATGGCTCTGGAAGTTCAAGACCCAAAATATTGCCAAAAATAGTAAACTATGCTACAATTAAGGTAACTGAAAAACTGAAGAAAAAAATAGTGAGGGTCCAAGTCAAATAGGCAGGTGGCCACCAATATCCACCAGGATCAATGCCTACTTTCCTCCAAGATTTGAATTGAACATACAACCTTTTATAATTCAGTATTTACTTTCAGAAAATTTGTTGATTTCCATGTTCCAAGACGTATTTTATTTTATTGTATTTTAGTATTTATAGACCTTTATGCATTGGTGCAAAGAGTCCAAAACCAGTGAAGACTATAGACTTGGACGTTTTTAATCAATTTTGAAATGCCATCTATTTTCAATACCATTTCCCCTGCTCATGTGTGATGAATTGTGGCATTTATGTTAGTGCATGATTTTAACTACTTAATAAATGCCTTTGATTTTACTCTATGACTTGTGTTGTTTGATTCGAAATGAATATTTTATAATTCTGTTTAAGATTCCTTATGGCAATTTTGCAATTTACATCTTTTTATAATCATAAATTAAAAAATTGTAGATTTACTTATTGCTATTTGATCATTGCCTTACAATACCCATGTGTAGGCAAACTGGCTCTCCTATATGACATATAAATTGTTATTTATTTACCTTAAATTATGCATCTATAGATATTCCAGAAAATACTAAAAAATATGGTTGGATAGTATCAAAACCCGAATTTTTTTTTGAAGTTTTTATTTGAATCTTCAGCCAAAACTTATCTGTTCAATCTTTTGAATTCAATTCTAATTAGGAAATTAATTTTCATGATATTACATGCAGTGTTATTCTCATTTAAATCCTTTAATAGGTTGTATTTAGATTGATTAAATCATTGGTTAAATGTGCATTTGTAGTTGATATTGGTACATGCATAATGTACAGGAAATTGGAGCAAGTGTTTGATGAATAGAATTTAAAGATAACATATCTTGTTTCTGTATTGTAGATATATATGTTAACATTAATAGTTCACAAATTCAATGTATTGCGAAACCTTTTTCCTCTATATGTCAATATGCATATGGCAGTAGTAATTTTATAGTATAATCTTGTGAATCATTGATACATTGCTCTTGTTGAATGTTTCTAGTATCCAGGTGTTGTTTTAAGAAATTGGTAGCAGTATTCTCATTGAAAATCAAACAATTATAAAAAAATTGTACAATTTTTTTCTCATATTAGACATATCAAAACATGGGGCAAGTGTACAATTAAACCGTTGGAAATTTCGCGTTGTCTCGATAGCTAGTGGTTGAGAGTGTGTTGGCATTGATGTCAACCAGATTAGCATAGTGACTGGGAGACAAAGAGGAATCCTATGGTAGTTGAAGAATTTCGGTAGAGAATCATCATAGTAGTAGGCTTATTGAAAATCCATAAAATGATGACTATAGTGATTGGTATTCCAATCTCAAAAGGAATCCTATTGTAGCTACAGGATTCTCATAGAGAATCATCATAATAGCAGGCTTATTGGAAAAGCTATAAAATGATGGCTATGATGATTGGGAGTCTAGGAGGAATCACATGGTTGTTGCAGTGCTTTGTACAAAATCATCATAGTAGAAGACTTACTCGAGAAGCCATAAAATGATGACTATGGTGATTGGGAGTTTAGGATCCCAAGCACAAGAAGAAGATTCAACGGGTAAATAATGGTAGAAATTTTGTAGCCATTTTATAGGTAGAATATGGACTCAAAGCCTACATCTAACCCTCTCCATTTGAAAGTGCTATGAAATAGATTTCTAATAGTGTGTGGAAGCCTGCAAATGGCCTCTTGGATCAAACGTTATGGATTGTTGAAGTCAGGCTCTTGAGGTCCTAAGTAGGTCAAAATATTGGATGTCAGTAGAGCAGAAGGAAGAATATCCAAGATCAAAATATAATAATCCTAGAGCATAGCGCCATAGGAAGATTGAAATACTAATATCAAAGCAGGTCATATCGAGATATCAGAAGCTAGAGGCCATCAAAACATCAGAGCAAGAGGATATCAGAATATTGGAACGTTGAAGCCATCGGAACCTCATAATTTCTTAACATTTGAATTTTGAGAAATTACAATACACAGAGTTTCCTATATTGTTAAAGCATTGAGGTATGCGTAGTAGGATTAATAAAGGTCTTCATTACAAAACCAAGGCTTGAAGGGACCAATTCTCTACAATCCATTAACCAAGAAGGTCATAATCAACAGAGATGTGTTGTTCATGGAAGAGGAAGCATGGGATGGAAGTTTAGAGAAGACACAAAATGTCAAAGCATGTATACCACATGAGGATAAAAGGAATTAACAACAGTAAGTAATTCCTCAACAGTGATTCCCTCTACACCTATTCAAGCGCAAGAAATCAGGGAGCAAGGAACACCATCAACAAATAATAGGACAATGTCACGCAGTCAAGCAAGTGCTTCTCCAAGCATGCCGCAAAGCGCAACACCAAGTGACATATCAAGCCCATCCTCAGCAAGCACAAGAAGACCAAAATTTAGAAATTTAAATGAAATCTATGAGAAAAATGAAGTTTATAGCAGTGCTGGTCTGAATTCCTTATTTGCATTATTTTTTCATGTGGATAACCCAATCCATTTTGAAGATGCAGCCAAAGATGAAAAATGGGTTGCGACAATGGAGGAAGAAATAGAAGCAATAGATAATAATGACACATGGGAGTTAGTGGACTTGCTGCACGGAAAAGAAGTCATTGGAGTGAAGTGGGTCTATAAGACCAAGAGTAATGTCGACAGAAAAGTTGAAAGGCACAAAGCATGGCTACTTGTCAAAGGATACAAGCAGCAGCATGGAAGAGATTATGCAGAGACATTCACGCCAGTCATGAGGATGGAGACAGTGTGTATAGTTGTGGCGATTCTCGCATAACATAAATGGAAAGTGTATCAAATGGACGTAAAATCAACATTCTTGAATGGAGTGCTAAAAGAGGAAGTATATGTTGTGTAACTGCCTCATTATGAGGTAGAAGGCAAAGAAGACAAAGTGTATCGATTGAGGAAAGCTCTTTATGGGCTGAAGCAAGCACCACGTGCATGGTACAATAGGATAGATGCCTACTTGTTGGATAATGGTTTCGACAAATGTGACGAAGAGCCTACCCTCTACATCAAAGAGAGCAATGGTAAGATTCTCAATGTTTTCTTATATGTAGATGATTTGATTTTTACGGGGAGTGATGATTTACTCATTGCTGATTTCAAACAAGTCATGAGGAATGAATTTGAAATGACTGACTTGGCGTTGTTAAGATATTTTTTGGGCATAGAAGTGAAGAAAACAAAAAATCGAATTTTTATTTCTCAATCAAAGTATGTAGCAGACATTTTTGAGAGGTTTAATATGCAGAACAACAAGCCTGCGCCAACCTCAACTACCATGGAGTTGAAGTTGAGAAAAGAAGATTGCAGCAACAATGTCAATTCGACATTATATAAAAGTTTGATAGGAAGTTTGATGTATTTGACTGCCATTAGGCCGGATATAATGTATGCAGTGAGTTTGGTGTTGAGGTTCATGGAGACACCCAAGGAAATACATTGGCAAGCAACAAAAAGGATTCTAAGGTATGTCAATGGGAAAAAACAGTATGGTGTTTTGTACACCGCAACAAGTGATTTCAGGCTGGTTGGTTACACTAACAGTGATTGGGGAGGAAGTGTCGATGACAGAAAGAGCAAGTCATGATATGTTTTTCATTTGGGTTCTGGAGCCATTTCATGGGCCTCCAAGAAGTAGCTGATAGTTTCATTATCAACAGCAGAAGTTGAATATGTCACCGCAACAGCAGCAACATGTCAAGAAGTTTGGATGAGAACGATGTTGAGGGATCTTTGCCACGACCAAGAGGGAACAACAACTATTTTTTTGTGACAACACCTCAGCAATTGCATTATCAAAGAATTATGTCTTTCACAAGAGGACAAAACATATTGATGCTAAATATCATTTTATGAAAGAGTTGATTAACAATGATGAGATTGTGTTGCAGCACTGCAGGTCACAGGAATAATTTGTTGATATTTTCACAAATCCATTGGCACGTGAAAGTTTTGTTTATCTCAGAGACTATTTGGGAATTGCCAATGGAGGCAGTTGTGATTAAGGGGGAGTGTTGGAAATAATAATGCCAACCACCGCCTTAAACACACTGACAAACACTGTGCTTTCCCAATCAACTACTGCATGGTTGCGATTTTGTTTGTAGGGGAAAGGACTGAAGTTAGAGCAGAAGTACAACGTTGACCATTCCACAACATATCAGAGATTTTAAGGCATCTAATAAATTTTGGTAAATAGATATGGGAAAACATTTACTCCACGACTATTGCCCACACTCCACAACACCTGCAAGTTTAGAAAACCATTTACTATGTAAAATCGCCCATGTTGCGTATTAATTATTTTCTCTGTCATGTATTAATCTAAAATTGGTATGTTCAGATAAATATGGATGTGAAAGTCATTTTGTAATGTGGGGAAAGTTAGAGAGCGAGAGTCTGTGAGGTAGTGAGGAGAAAATCGTGGAGGAAATATTGGTGGGCACATGAAAACCAGCTTTACAGAGTTTTACAGACATTTATTCTGCAACCTCGGTGCTACGTAAATCGCAATAAGTCTTTTGTATTTTCACTTGGAGCTACAGCCTCCGTTTATCATGTGAATGTATTTTCCTATGTTTTATATTATAATCAAGAGTATGTTATGTTGCAATGTGGTCTTAAACATTCATGAGTAAATTTACCGCAACTCTTTTTTATTTTATTTTGTTTTTCCATGAGTTATTTCTTGTGTTTTATTAAGCCTCTGTGTAGTTAAGATTTTCGTGCCACAACATAAGACTTACCTTGACACAACTGAATTCTCATAAGACTTACCTTTCCGCAACATAATTCTGAGTGAGACTCCTCTCCTCTACCCCCGTAAAATTTTTCTAACAATAAATACAATTACAATATCATGGCTTATTTATGTGAATTAGTCCATATGACTAACCAACTACTTAGAAAGCCCCAACTGGTTAGAAATCTTGCTACTACTACAAGGCATAGGATCTACGTAATTAAGTATGGTTTACCGTTTCATAGGATCTACATAATTAATTCTGGTTTACGGTTTCATTGACTAGTGGTATACATGTAATTAATTTATGTTTTATTACTATTAGTGATAATATATAGCAAGAGGCAAATGCGTCAATTAGTAATTAATGTACTTTATAACCGTCTAACACCTTAAACCATGAAAATTTGAAACAAAAGAGTACTCTATATATCATTTCTTCTATCTAAGACTTCAACTACTTATGAATCACATTTTTTATATTTCTAATGCCAGCGAATATTTCTTCATGAATTTGCCACAATATATGAACACCCCTCAAAATATTCAAGTTATTTAACACTTCAACTACTAATCAGCCAAGTTTTTTTATATTTCCAATGCCAACAAATATTTCTTCATGAATTTTCCATAACATATGAACACCCGTCAAAATATTCAAGTTATTTAAGTAACACATGGACGAAATTTATAGGTTGAAATCGGAGGCAACCAAAGATTTGATAACGAGTGAATATTTTCTGGTGAGTTTGCTTTGTTGTGATGAGAAATTATATAGAGAATAGTAGATGCAACCTGCGCCTAATGCCCGTCCAGGTCTTGCCATATGAGCGTAGACCAAAAAGACAAAACCCATTACCATATTGAGATTATGAATCCTAATAATCTCAAGCCAGAGAGAGGCAGTCAAACTAGTTCCCTTAAACATAGATTCAATGCGACTATCTCAGGCAGGCTAGGGGCTGGGTGAGAGAATCAAATAGCTTCTGCAGAGAGAGACAGGAAACCGGCAACAATCCAAAGCTTTTTGATTCGGTTTTTCAAACCAAAAACACATTGTGGAAGCAATACACTGGCATCTAGACCGGAAACAGCATAGGAATTGCAGGCATCCACACCGAAATGAAGCGGTTTCCTGGTTTTGAGTTCCAATTCCTTCCTGCTCGGCTTCTAGCTTTCAGTGTCTCAATGGCAGTCGCTATCACTTCAATGTGAAATTTCAAAATTGCATAGGGATAAATATAGGTAAGGTCTTTACCTATATCCATGATCTAGCTAATATCTTTGGTAAAATCATGAGCAGAAAGCCAAAATTCCAACTTATTTTTGCATTCATAACTTAAGGGTTTTTTTTTTTTTTAATGAAACACAACTGTATATTTAATATTTCAAACAGAAATGCAAAATATGAAAAATATACATGGGTATATGTTGTAGAGCATTTGAAATTTCTCTAACATAACAATAACTATATAGTTTTCCTCATATCAGTCTGATTATTACATTTATCCATACATCAAAAATGTCAATAAGGCCGTATATAAAGCAAAAACAGGTTGTACTTGAACAAAACCTTGTAATATTCTCTTTGTTCTCAAAAATCTTCTTGTTTTGATGAGATTATTTTCATCAAAATAAAGATGTGTTTTTTCTATCGAATTTGATTGTTTTCTCAATAGTATACTCTGCACACCCTGCACAGAGGACCAAAATTGACTATTGAGGAAAAACATAAGGTAATGCTAAATGGAAACAAAAAAGTTCTGCACAAAATGCTTAAAAAGTTTATGCTGGAAGAAAGTAAAATTACTGCAGAAAAAAATTGCAAAATAAAACTACAAAAAAATTTAGGCTTTAAAATTGTTACATGTAGAAAATAAAAATTCTAATTTTTAGGCTTTAAATGACGCTGAAGTAGAAGAATAATCTATGATGGGCCTATGTTCTTAGCATCAATTTGCAAGAACACGACCTGGATTTTGAGTTTACCTAAGTAGCTAAAGTTGAATAGTGAAGACTGGTCGAAGTTGAGTAGCGAAGCCTTTTTCTAGCTTGCTTCCCTACTTTGATGTGACCTCTTTCCTGTGCCCTCTTATACCTTTCCCAGTTTGCTTCCTTGCTTTCATGTACCTTACTACCAACTTGTTTTCCTTTTCCTTGTGCCTTACTACCAACCTACTTGCATTTTCCTTGTGCCTTACTTCCAACTTGCTTGCCTTTGCTTGTTTGCTGATTTAATTCTATCATCCATCCCCACGTTGATCCCCACGCTAGGGAACGCCAGGATTGCAGCACTTACAAATTCAAAGCTAAGCTTTTCTAACGATAGTGTTGTTTTTTCCACCTTATCTCAACCTCTGCCACATTAACCTTGGCTATTTGATTAAGCAAATTAATATAGAAAATAGTTGGAATAACATAGAAAATTGTTGGCATGACGAGTTTATGTTTTGTGACAAGTGACCAAACTCTGAGAGGTGGTGGTATGTTTTATGATAGGTGGCCAAACTTTGAGAGGTGGTGGCAACAATAGATGAGAGGTGGCAGCAAGAGGTTGACACAATTGCATGACAACGAGATGAGTGAAACTTTGGTTCAATTGTGTTTCGATGCAAATTAATTTTACATAAAATGTTATGAACTAATGCTAGTCAAATCTAGCATTAGTCAACTTTGTCTTTTAGTTCATGTTTTAACTTTATCCTAAATTTATCTAAAAAGTGAGTTTTTCAAAATTTAATAGCTTGGAAAAAGGGTTTATAAAATATGAATGGAAAACCTTAGGTTAAAATTATTGTTTTAATGGAAAGTAATGTTGGGAGAGCGACATCGATCGCTATATACCTGCTATTTTCGAAAGGTATAATAAAAAGTTTCATAAGACTGTGTACGTGTGGCAGATTCAACTGAAGATTTGGTGAGTTCCCAAGGAGTGGTTCCAGATCTATTCAAAAACCTTATGAAACATTGTTTCAATAAAGCGAACCTTCTTTATTTGGGTTCGGAGAAGCCCATCCCCCTCCACCTCCTTGTTTCATATTGGATATTCCTTATAACCTACGTATCACTTTAGTTAGGTACCACTATACAAACTCGGATTATAGGGACGGACTGGGGAGGAAAGCCAAGCCTACTTGAATATTTGTTTTTAGACCTCATGTCACCGGTGAGCCAAGGTCTATAGCTTACAAAAGGGGGAGAGGGTATGGGATCCCAGCAAGTAATAAATAATCCCTATACTATTCTAAAAAAGAGAAAGTAAAAGAGAGAGTTCCTCCTTTATCTATAGAGTAAATGTGAAATCCAATAATGAAGTAGCGTATAAATATGTTGGATTTTCCTATGATCACGGCCCTTCCTATCGGCTACTAGTAATGTGGGCCTTCTCCCTTGGTTGTTTTTCACGGGGTAAGTGACGTAGGGATAACTCCTGCTTACACCCACAGTATGCATGTAAAATGCATAGCACATTTGTCCCAGGAATTTTAACTCACCATCGAGTCAAAATCTTCAACCATCAATGGTTAAGGCCCCTTATTAAACTCAACGGAATCATTCATTACAATAGCCCTGTCTTTCTTTTCCTTCTATCGGGACTCTATCCACCCTTATAAACCTTAGTTTAAACCTTACCCACACATTAGACCTTCATAACATTGTTGCCGCATATATATATAACCAAACCCCTTTCTAAACCTTGGTTATCTCGGAGGTACCACATAAAACCCCTCATCGGCACTATTTCTTATATTATAACCCTTTTATAATAGAATCACATAAAACATACATAACATACTTTTTCACACCTTTCCAAGCCTCTGCATGGTTCTCGAGATTACCTTTATCGCTATCACAATATCGGCTCCTCCACGGTCACACCACACACTCTACCTTCCACCTCCCATATGCGATAACCTTCCTGATCTCAAAAATTATACGTCTGCCATTATAACTCTGTTGGGTCTGTCTCATGGCTTCAATCCTTTCCACTATGCTCCACCTTCTCCAATCTCTGATCGCGCTTAATGCTTGATCTGGACCTCAAAAGGATTACTCCCACATCTATAAATCGTCGGGTCCGCCCATCAAAGCCTTCCTCTATACTCTGATCCAACTCCATATAACATTTGTGATCCGACTTAATCTCTGCCATTGATCTTTCGCCATCAGATCGACGGCTGATGTCCTTTCGTATTCACCAACTAGCCCGACAATCCTCCGCCATGGATCTGCACTCAACGGATCCAATGGTCCACGATGACTTCAGGTGAGACACAAGCACAGAGAAAACTCACCCGATAAAGCAGTTTCCTCTCTCCACTCTTGTGCTATGTGTCAACCAATGTGTGGAATCGAGTGATTACCCTTCAATACCACTTACTGATTATTCTCCTGCCGAAATATCACTTTCCTGTATAAAACCACTTTGTCACCGACTATCTTCCGTGCTCTTCCACCATGCAAATCAATCCTACCCGTTGATCTATAAGATCCAATGGTTGCTGTGCATCACCTCTTCACTTCTCTGCTCTTCTCCTTGCTTATGTTTTACGCTAATTTTCAGCGTTTCCTCTATGGTTCGGGTTTCCTCAAAGGTTCTCGTCCTTCCACTTCTGATGTTCAACACACTCCTGAGCTTGACCTCTGTGAATTCTCACATCGCAGTCTCTTCAGAGCTTCACTTTGATCCTTCAACTAGATTAGATGATCCATTATGATTCCTCCGAATCATTCTTCTCCCTCTGTGTAGTTCTACAGAACTCTGCCTGCAACCACTGTTACATAATACACAACTTACACGTAATTCAATCATTCAATATTCATTTTACACATCTATACGGTTCTGGAATAAACCTTTGTATACATAAATATGAACACTGATTACATGTCGAGACTCTCTGTCTCTCAGGCTTGATCTTCAATATCAGTGGCCTCTTCCCCTACACTGTGCCCATAGGCTTACATCTATACCAGAAAGGTTTTGTTGAACTAATTCTCGTTGAAACCCTTAATCTACTGAACTGACTCCTAAATTTCCTCTAAGTCCACTTCTAACTCAAGTTAATCCCTAAGAACTCTCTCTAGTTCCTCGAATCATGAAACTAACTTAAGAGTTATAATTGACTTCTAACTCTCTTGTCATTATTAACCACTCATGTTCTCCTTAATTCGAGAGCATTTACAACATCCTCACAACATCTAATTAATTCTTATCCTTCTAACTCAAAAGTGTAAATATTACATTAATTCATCACTTAGGAATCCAACTTCCTTAAAACACATGACCCCCTATGTCTACTAAAATACAATGATTTTCTCTTGGGTTGAATGCTCCTGCATCAGACTCCCAAAGTAGAAAATATTCATGATCTCTTGATCATGTGTTTTCATGTGTTGATAAAAACCTACAGAGTTCGAAACTTTAGTTTGTAGCTGCCCAAATGTCTTGCACCTTTGCTGCTGCTGTATTTCTATTGTCTTCTGTGTCATCTTCCTCTCCTTGTCAATCAAGTTCAAGTTTTGATTAATGATCCTTCCTGCTGCTATCATTTTCCTCCATATGGACAGTTTCATCATCAACTACCATAATTCTTCAATCTTTGTCTCCAGCACATCCTTGAACTGGTCCATACTCTACCATTCACTATTACCTCTTTCTCTCTGCTTCAGGTTGTTGCTGCTGTCCACCAACCCTTCAATCTGTTGTTGGTTACTTCCATTGTGTAATTGCTTATTCCTATATTGTTCTTCTACTTTTTCTCTTGCTCCAACTTTTTCTGCCCTAGATATTGTTGTAGTTACTACTTTAGGTACCACTGTAGACATTGCTTCCACCCAAACTTCCTAAATATCTTTAAGGATATCTTCGTATGCAACATCTAATTTCTGCATTGAATTCTGACTTTCCAGCATTCTCTCCAGCAATTGAGCATCTTTGTTCCATGGATTAAATTCTTCCACAAAATCTTCTTCTTTCATTTTTATTTGGCTGCTCATCTATGCCAAATTTCCTCCAGCATTTGCAACTAAACCTACATTCACAAAACATTTGTTAGAATAAAAAACATAAGGCTTCTGTGCCTTATCTTCCTTTGGCAACAATTCAGTTTGTTGCTCTGTTTCTTTCTCCTCTGTCAAGACATCAGTATGCTGATTCAAATTCTCAATAGAATTCATGAGACTGTCAATTAGCCTCTCCTCCACATCATATGTTTCAATGATGCCTCCCTGCTTTTGTTCATAGTAGTGAACTTCTTCTTCCTTAGCTTGCTACTGGTTAACTCTTCTTTGAAATTGTTTGATTCTTACTGCCTCCCTTTCATTCTTACCCTCTTGTTCTTTAGGAACCTCCATATCATCTTTAAACAATCTCTGTCCGTCCCCAGTGACATTCATTGGATCATTTCTTTGGGACAGCATTTCTTCAGTCTTCATTGGAATAAGACTGCCATCTTCCTCCTCTATGACAGCTCTAACATTTTGCTACCTACTCCTAGGTGACTCTTTTGTCTCCTTCTGGTTCTGAGATCTTGCCATCTCACTCTTGATCTGAACAGATTTAAGATTTTGCTCCTTCTCTCTGACAAACTCTAAAGTTTGTTCATCCTCCTGTGGTGTACCTGCAGTCATCCAAAAATTATTAATTTTAAAATTATAAGACCTGGCGGTCTTGCTCAACTCTTCAGTAATCACATTTCCTTGCTGCTCTGGATCTTCCACGTGATTTAGCTCCTCAGGCTCAACTTCATCTCCTTCCTTCACAAGGAATGGTTCTTGTCTTGTAAGAGCTCCAACTATTAATTTGTTAATGAGTTCTTTCTGCTGTAACAACTCAATACTTTCCTCATTTGAGAGGTCTTCATTATCATACTCTGCTCTAGAGTACCTGTTATCCCCTAAAACGCATTTCTCCTCGTACTTCAGTTCAAGAGCTCTATTCAGATTCACTTCAGAGTATTCATCTTCTATAAGATACTCCTCCATGCTTTCGACAGCTTCACAAGACTGTCTATCCTCTCCTATGCATCCTGCAAGCACACAAAAATTATTAGGTTCAAAAACACAAGGATTGATGGCCTTATACATCAGCTCTTCATCTTCAGCCAACATCTCCTCATGTTGTTTTGAACTATCCCAATAGCCCATGAGATATTCACTTGATCTCCATTCTTTAACTTCAGTGTAGTCTTCACTTTCTCCCAGAATTTCTCCCTCTTCTAGTTCACAAATGAACTCTTCCATTTCCAACTCAACTTCCTTGAGTTTTTCCCTCAGCCACTTTACTTGCTTTTGTTGTAGCCTTCTCTACATCCCATGCCACTCCACTGGCTTCTTGCTTAATACCAAACCTTGTCTCTGGTTTTCTTCTAGCCGCATTGTTAACACATCAAGTTCTTTTCTTATCTCAGCCAATTCCTTGTCAATCTCCTCTTGACTCAATCTCTTGCCATCTGCTTTGGCATTCTTCTTCTCATATATTCTATTGTGGCTTCCGTCTGAACCTTTGCTATGGCTATCAGTAGTCATCTTCTTCTCCTCTTTCTTCATGAGCTCCTCACTCATCTGCAACAACTAGTCCTCCTCCTTGCAATCTTACCTCACTAAGCTCTCCTCACTCAGTCTTTTGGTAAGCATGGGTCCTCTGTTTAGAACCTCCTCTTGAGCAACACCTTTCCTCCTTCTAGGCTTTTGCAATCTTTCACTCTCTCTTGAGAACACTTCAGCTGTTTTCTCTGTCCAACCTCTTGTTGGATTCTTCAGGTTCACTGCCACTTCTCCTTTAGAGTGTTTTCCTTACTTTGCCTTCAAGAACACATCTAGTTCTCCTCTCACAACTTATCTTGCTGTCCTTTGCTAAAATGCTTCATCTGCAACCATAATCTTCAATTTCAATTTGAAACAAAACACACTATCTTACCTCCAAGATCTATGTATCATCTTGTTCTCCTATTCTTCTACACTTTGAATGGATTTTCCTTTGTTTGGTTTCCAAGTCCTCTTTCCTTCAGAACTTGTGCAAAGAAATCTTGCTCTCACTTTTCTTCAAGGAATCCTATGTTCCTTTCTACTCCAAGCCTCTGCTGGAACTGCTACAATCTCCCAAGAACTTCAAAAGTTCCCCCTACAATCTTCTGTTGTAGTCTCTATCATTCATTCACTGCTGCAACTGTCATGCCTCTGTGCTCATTCACTTTGCTTCAATCTGCAAAGTATCATTCATCAATTAACTTATGCACATTACCTTCTTCTGTGTGCAAACTCCTTTTCGCAGCAAATCTTTTCCCGCTCTGATACCACAAATGATGCAAGGATAACTCCTACTTACACCCACAGTATGCATGTAAAATGCATAGCACATTTGTCCCAGGAATTTTAACTCACCATCGAGTCAAAATATTCAACCATCAATGGTTAAGGCCCCTTATTAAACTCAACGGAATCATTCATTACAATAGTCAAGTCTTTCTTTTCCTTCTATCGGAACTCTATCCACCCTTATAAACCTTAGTTTAAACCTTACCCGCACATTAGACCTTCATAACATTGTTTTCGCATATGTATATGTATATGTATATGTATATGTATATGTATATGTATATGTATATATATATATATATATATATGTATATATGTATATGTATATATATATATGTATATGTATATATGTATATATATATATATATATATATATGTATATATATATATATATATGTATCTATATCTATATATATATGTATATATATATATATATATATGTATCTATATATATATATATATATATATATATATATATATATATATATATATATATATATATATATATATATATATGTATCTATATCTATATCTATATATATATATAGACAACCAAATCCCTTTCTAAACCTCGGTTATCTCGGAGGTACCACATAAAAACCTTCATCGGCGGTATTTCTTCTATTATAACCCTTTTATAACAGAATCACATAAAACATACATAACATACTTTTTCGCACCTTTCCAAGCCTCTGCACAGTTCTCGAGATTACCTTTATCGCTATCGCAATATCACTTCCTCCACGGTCACACTACACACTCTACCTTCTGCCTCTGATATGTGATAACCTTCTGGATCTCAAAAATTATATGTCTGCCACTATAACTCTGTCAGGTCCATCTCGTGGCTTCAATCCTTTCCACTGTGCTCCACCTTCTCCGATCTCTGATCGCGCTTAATGCTTAAGCCGGACTGTAAAACTATTACTCCCGCATATATAGATTGTCGAGTCCATGCATCAAAGCCTTCCTCTATACTCTGATCCAACTCCATATAACATTTGTGATCCGACTTAATCTCCGCCGTTGATCTTTCACCATAATATCAACTGCTGATGTCCTTTCGTATTCACCAACTAGCCTGACAATCCTCCATCATGGATCTACACTCAACAGATCCAACGGTCCACAATGACTTCGAGTGAGACACAAGCATATAGAAAACCACCCAATAAAGCGGTTTCCTCTCTCCGCTCTCGTGCTACAGATCAACCAATGTGTGGAGTCGGGTGCTTACCCTTCAATACCACTTACTGGTTATTCTCCGCTCGAAATATCACTTTCCTGTATAAAACCACTTTGTCGTTGACTATCTTTCGCGCTCTTCCACGATGCAAATCGATCCTGCCCGTTGATCTATAAGATCCAACGATTATTGTGCATCACCTCTTCACTTCTCTGCTCTTCTCCTTGCTTATGTTTTATGCTAATTTTCAGTGTTTCCTCTGTGGTTTGGGTTTCCTCAAAGGTTCTCGTCCTTTTGCTTCCGCTATTCAACACACTCCTGAGCTTGACCTCTGTGAATTCTCACATCGCAGTCTCTTCAGAGCTTCACTCTGATCCTTCAACTGGATTCGATGATCCATTATGATTCGTCTGGATCATTCTTCTCCCTTTGTGTAGTTCTACAGAACTTTGCCTGCAACCACTGTTACAGAATACACAACTTACACGTAATTCAATCATTAAATATTCATTTTACACATCTATAGGGTTTTGGAATAAACCTTTGTACACATAAATATGAACATTGATTACATGTTGAGACACTCTGTCTCTCAGGCCTGATCTTCAATATCAGTGGCCTCTTCCCCTACACTCTTCCCGTAAGCTTACATTTATACCAGAAAGGTTCTTTTGAACTAATTCTCATTCAAACCCTTAATCTACTGAATTGGCTCCTAAATGTCCTCTAAGTCCACTTCTAACTCCAGTTAATCCCTAAGAACTCTCTCTAGTTCCTCGAATCATGAAACTACCTTAAGAGTTATAATTGACTTCTAAATATCTTGTCATTATTAACCACTCATGTTCTCCTTAATTCGAGAGCATTTACAACATCTAAATAATTCTTATCCTACTCACTCAAAAGCCTAAATATTACATTAATTCATCACTTAGGAATCCAACATCCTTAAAACACATGACCCCCTATGTCTACTAAAATACAATGATTTCCTCTTGGGTTAAATGCTCCTGCATTAGTAAGGTGAATGGGGAACTTCTTTTTTATTGTATGGCACCAACTTGGCTTCACAATTGATATGGCAATATCTTCTGACTGACCATAAAAATATTACTCAAAATTATAAAACTAAATAAATGTATATTTAAATTCAAAATCAAAATAAGTGTTTGAAATTAATTAATATGTTAAGCATAATCACAATATATTTTATAGGTTAAGAAATAAATTAAATCTATATGCATATGAAGCGGTCTCATTTCATTATGAGAGAAGGTCCTCCAAAGAAATAAAAATGCATATCTAATGTTATTTAGCATTTTTTCTAAATTTGTGTGATGGTATTCAACATTTTCCAAAGTTTCACATGGATAAGCTACATATGTAACTTAAACAGACCTTTTTATTTAAATAGCGGAAGGATTCAGATATTGAAGAAGGTGAAACTCATCGACCTATCTTAACTCCATAACCAACCTTCATCATTAGGTATAGCTAATCTAGCACAGACTCAGGAAAGAAAGTACATACGATTATCACTTTAGGTCTAACATGTGATTACAGAGGCACAGGCTCAAGAATCGTTATCATGACAAATCCTTTATTTCATTGGTGGCGACGTTTTAGCCATCTCGGTATTTATAGCCATGATGGATAGCTCTACAGATGTCAAAAGCATGTTTCTGAGAGGAGATGGGAACATTGCAGTCTGGTTTGAGAAGCTCCTAATTTAATTATTTGATTAAGTCATTGACCATGGAATGGATATGATTGACAACATCTTCCTAGGTTAATCTAGGATTCTCTTTCATATAACATGATATATATGAAGCTTCTTCTCCACGGGCACTATCTACCTCCAATAGCCAATGTGCCAATGTCAGCTTTTATATTCTAATGAAAACTCCTTAAAATTAGTGGTGCAATGCCACACAAAACTTCTTCTATTTGAATTTGGTTTGATATATGTCATACCTGGTAACAACGAGTGTCACCTTTAAGTCGAAGGATGCCAGCCCATAGACGACGCAATCGTGGAGGTCCTCGACCACTGGCCAACAGAGTGGCGCAAGGCCTCAGACTTGATAGCTGGGTCAAGAAAGTCTGTAGCAAAGCATAAGAAGGAAAAGGCCAGACTAAATATGGAACAGTTGGCCAAAAATAGGAAGAAAGAAGCTGAGGAAAAAGCCAAAGCGAAGCACACTTCCGAAAAGAAGACAAAAGGGCAGGAAAAAGGGGAGGAGCGCGACTCCAACAGGAGTCAGAAATCTCCTTCCCCGGAGATAGAAGAGGAAGAGCAGCGATCCAAATAGGGAGGAGCAGACTCAGAGACTACTCCGTTCTTGGTTAAGTGAAATAGGGGGCAGGAGAAAGTAGGGTTGCGAAAGAAGTCCAAGGCCAGCAAAACGTCCCTCAACCCAATCACCTTGACAGAAGGTGATTTTAATGACATTGGCGATGTAGTGATGGATGAAACCACGCAAGTGCTACATCAGTTCGAGCACCAGCAGCAACATGCCTTGGTTTCCATTCAAATGGGTATGCGCGAGCTGTAGATCTAGGTGTCATAGGTACAGACCAGTGTGGGGCGAAGTAGCGCGACGTCAACTAGTTTGGCGCCTGGAACTTTAGAGGTAGCAGAAATGGTGTACACGTTTGATCCCCGGGCCATAGTGCTACTGGATGGAGAGCTGACTACAAAATCAGAAGCTGACAAGGCCACTGTTAGTGCCCTCAAGAGGGTTGGGCTAAATTTGGTTGCGCTTCCTAGTCAAGCCCTTCACACGTTGCAAGATGGTGTGATCTTGGATCTTTGGGCTCGGGAACAGCGAGCCGTGAATGTTATCAGTGAGAAAAAGGTGAACAACACTCAGTTGGTTGTATGGAAGAATTCTTCCATTGATCTTCTTAAGGCCACCATGGAAAATAATGAGCACATGACCAAGGTGTTGGCTGAGGCATGCAGGACTATTCCAGAGATGGATATTCCTAAAGATGCGCAAGTGTATGTGAGAATTCGGAAGCTCACTACCGGAGTGCATGAAGTGAGATAAGAGCTGGATAAGGTTAAGTTTGAACTAAACCTTAAAATTACAAAGCTCGAGTTGAGGGCCCAGCCTTTGACTCCGCCAGAGGTTAAAGAGCAGTGTGTGGCTATTGTCAATGATGCAGTAGCAACTGTAAATGTCGCCATGAAGGAGTGCACTGCGCTCTTTGAGAAGTTGCTTGAAGTAGCCACTAGTCTACAAGAGGATCCCAATGTGCAAAAACTGGGAACAGAAGCGCAGGAGCAACAACAGAGATATGATGAGGTTAAAGCGACGACACGCACCATCACCATTACACAAAGATCAATGATGCTACAGGAAGCAAAGGCACTTAAAGAACAAGTGGACACAGCTCAGCACAAGGAGGCAATACTGAAGGCTAGATTGGGGCCTTGGCTAGAGGAAGCTTATGTACTCACTGCCTCCATTGAAGGGAAATTGGCCAGTCTGTAGGCGACAAAACAGAAAATACAAGCAGACAGCGCAAAGGTAGTGACGGAGCAACTGGTAGAGTAGATGAAGCAGGTGGAAACACAATGCACCGTCGAAGTCGCAGTAGTACAGGTGGAGCTGGGATGTCTTCGTGACAATATCTTCGCACCAGCAAAGTGACTCAAGGGCGAGTCACCAGATTTGTGTTGGGGGCCTGTTGGGAACGGGTCCCCTGGGGTCAATTTTGGGGTTAAAAGCCCAAGTTTTAGGGCTAAAGGCCCAAGTTTTGTGTAAAGAATGTAAAGTCTCCGCATTTTGTGGTCGCGGAGCGTGAAGATGTAAACAGTCAAAAAGGGTTTCCACCCTTAGTTTATATAGTTTGTGTCGGCTTGATGAGATCCGCCCTTGGTCCGTGGGCCATGGGAATGTATAAAAAGGAGAGTCTTAGAGATTCTAAGGCAGTTCATAAGTTTTGGTAGAGTTCTAAGTAAGTTTTTGGGTCTGACAGAGCTAAGAGCGAAGAGTCTTAGTGTAGGAAGAGGCTCTGCAACTGAGTGCGCAGAGGCCTAGGGTAGAAGTCCATAGCTGAGTGCGTGGACCCCTGTAGCTGTGTGCACAGGGAAGTCAGAGTCTGTACTGGAAATTTGGATTATCAATAAAGAGAAGTATTCTGGAATTACCTCTGTATTTTAATTTTGTTAATTTCATGTGATTATGTTATGTTGAACACTGGGTTATGTGATTATGTTATGTTTCTCTTTGTTATATGAACGTAAGTAAGAATATCTATTTACGCACAATAATCATAATTACCTATTAAGACTATACGAAACTAAGAGAATTTGAGTAAATACAGAAGTAAGAGTAATTACAGAGGCACATAAATGCTTAATTTATCTATTTAGGGTCCGTGAAGGATGATTGGAGACTTTCGCAGAGGCTTCAAGGATGAATAAGAGAAGTACATTGATAAGCCCTAAAGGGCTTATCAATTTCCACGAAGGAAGAGTGAGGGTATAGAGGGTATAAAAATGACATGACAACCATCTAAGGGTGTAGAAACTTGGTTCCTGCATCCCCCCATACTGCTTCGGGTGAGACTTCAGTTTGCACTACGTAGATTAATGTCGAAAGGGCTAGTAGTGTAGGGATTTTCTTCGCTGCTCACCATTGAACTTGGTTCAAGGCCCATCAAGCCAACAACTGCAAAATTAGAAAGATGAGGGATCAAAATCATAGATAAATATGTTCCTTTGCATGAAGAATAGAAGCCAGAGGAATTATATTAACCAATAACTTCCACATTAGCATCACTTTTAAATAACAAGGAACTAGACACTCCAACAATGACACTTCCATGAAACATCAATAATCACTAGCACATTTTTCTTGTTATTTTGTTCAAAGTTTTGTATGTAATGTTCTAAATCTCTCATTCTTCCAGACAAATAAGGAATTTAGGTTAGGGGAGAAGTTGGAAGGGGTAGTCAACTAGACCCAACAAGTTTTTATAGATTACTCTATAGTTGATATGTAAGTGAGGTCAACCTTCTAGTCTGAATGTCAACCCTCTAGTCGATTTAAACTCCTTATCGAGTCTACCAATGAAGTTAGTTAGATAGTTAAACTAATGTAACTATCAAATTCTAGTATAAATATGCATATATCAGATGAAGAACTAATGTGGACTAATATAAGGGTGTTTTTGTTGGTCTATCATTACTTCTTTTTATCTTTCCTTCTCTTCTCCATAAGTGTTGAATTAATATCTTTATATAGTACATACTTGGTGTATGGATTTCTTACTAAACAACATATATAATTCAATAGATTACAAAAGTCCCCTTATCAGTTTGTTTTCTTCATGTTGTGTTTTGATTTTTCTATTGTTTAAATCTTTCTGAAAGTTATCCCAAGTTGGATCCTCCAAAATGGGGGACCATTTCTCTTTGGTGTATCAGGATTACCATTGTGAGTTTTCTAGATACACATTTAGTATTGGGAGAGCAAGGTATGACCTTTGAGGATCATTTATTCTTTGAATTCCAATTATTGTCAATGTGTAAAAATATTGCCATTTAATAAGTTTTCATAATATATTCAAATCATTCATATTATTTAAAATATAAATATTTTTAAGTTTTAGATAAAATAAAATTAAATGAATACTTGTGTATAAATTAAATTTAAAATGACACTTTGCACCGAGAGAAACTATATTAAAAATGGTTCCCTTACCTGTGCACACATAAGCGGATCAAACCCACCTCCATGTCCTTCTTCAAAATTCATCCCCATGTTGGGTGGGAATTGAGTATGTATCATGAATGAGGGAACCTCGGACAAGTGGTAGACACCACTATTGATTGGAGATTGAGTGGTATTATACATTTATGGCTCTGATGTTATGTCAGATGATAACATGGTGTGGTACTTATATCAAATTGGTTGTCAAATGGTTCAAGCAAACGATGCAAGAACAATATAGTATTTGTTGTGATAACTTTACCAATATGTGCAATGATGTTATGGTTATGGTGGCTCACCATCGACAAAGGAGACATCATGTTGAGAGGAGGCTACTTGGGGTTAAATGTAGAAACTCTAAGTCTTCTTTGTTCTTTTACTCTAGGGAAGTGGGGAAAGTTTCCAAGTGGCGTTGAGCATCACCTAGGAAACTTCCCTTGGCTTGTTAGTTTCATATTATGGCTATTGGACCATAGGAATAGTAATTACTTTGTTATCTTGAAGTTTCCATTTGCAAATGTTGTTCATAGTTACTATTCAACTTCTATGTAGGGTGGTTTTTCTAGGAATAAGAAAAACTTTGGACAATTTGTGTGGTTCAAGCCTTGGGCTACCTCTGAGCTTCCCTTCCCAACTTTCATGGCTCTCTATGGAGGTGGTAATAGGTAGGTGTGGGCTGAACCTTGTTGGTTAACAAAGGTCGGGGGTGGTGGTTTCAGCGCTTGTGTGAAACAAGTTGATTGGCTTGTTTATGGTTTATATCCAATGGCACATTTTTGGCAGAGTAGCTCAAATGCTAGCAAAGGTGGTTGGAAGGGCCATGGATGACACCATTAATCACAAGCACCAACCTCTTGTGTGCAAGTAGCAACAGAGGAGGCCGCTATTAAATTCCTCGCCACTACTTTGTCTGTAATACATGTGGAATTTTCTCTAGTAGAGGATGCCATATTGTTGCAAAGGAGGAGCATGTCATACATTGAATTATTGCTGGAGTTGGGAGATTGGGTGATTGATCCGGGTTGCATCCATATCTGAAAAATTCAATACTTCTAGGCAATGGATGTTTACTGATAGATGAAATCAATTGTGGGTAAGGTCTTGTAAGAGAAAGGTGAAGTGTAGATGAGGACTGAGATCCAACTAGAGGGCATTCAAAGGCAACTCAACCTTCTAGAACAAAAGCTCAAAATCCTTGTTGAACTTGATTCTAATATTGTCTTCATAAAAATGAAGACCACTATTGTTGACCAAGAGCCCATCTAAGTGGAATCATGCAACAACTAAATTTTCTTATGTGGAATCTACTAACTTTTCTTTACGAGTATTACGTTTTTAGTTATGTAAATTTCCTTGTCACACATGGGATAGAAATAAGAAAATAAGAAGACAGTAAGAAGTGTAATCCAATTTTATAATGTAAATTTATTTTGATCAATCAAACATGATTCATCCATGTTGAAAGAAGTGGAATCACCCATCGGCTAATTTTTTTATGTAGAATCTACTTACCTTTCTTTATGAGTACTATGTTTTTAATTATAGCCCAATTTTATATCGTAAATCTATTTTGATCAAATCAAATTTGAAAGAAACCGCTATTGTAATTTTTGAATTTAAGAAGTAATAGAAAACAACTTAACTTTATATATATATATAAAATAATCCTCCAAACCATATTGAAATTTATTGTTATATGAATTGTAATCATTTGTTTTCAACAGGAGGTTCTGCGAAGAAATTTGAATGTGTTAGATACTATTCAATAATTTTCAAATTCTAGAGTCTTTGTGATGTTATTGTAACATTTGCGAAACACTCGAACATAGGCCTTTTATATGACTTAAGGAGAAATTGAATTTACCAAAGGTACGACTTATCAAACTGTCTCTGGAAACAAGGCGTTATGTATGTCTCGTGGACAATATAGTCGGGCAAGAAACCGCATACAGTTATCAGTTAATTATGATGTGTGGTTATATAGGCACGGGTTCGAGGACTGTTATCATGACCAAATTCTTCATTTCATTGGTGGTGACGCTGTAACCGTCTCGGTATTTGTAGCCATGATCGATAGCTCTGGTGATGTCAAAGGCATATTTCTTGGAAGAGATGGGAACATTGCTATATGGTTTGAGAAGCTCCCAATTTAATTCTTTGATTAACTCATTCACCATGCCATGGATATGATTGACAGCCTCTTCCTCTGTTAATCCAGGATTCTCTTTCATATAACATGATATACACGAAGCTGCTTCTCCACGGGCATTTTCCGCCTGCCAATTTCAGAATCATCAATTGTATGATATTTTAATCAACACTAGCTAAAATTCAATCACGCAATGTAACACAAAACCTCTTCCATTTGCGTTCGGATGGATATAGGTCGTACCTTGTAACCACGAGTGTCACTTTTCAGTCGAAGGATGGCAGATGCCAAGCTATTGAACCTCGATGGAAAGTCAATTTCCTGGAGGATGTGGTGAGGAAGGGGAATGTCCAGTGTGAGAGTGGGTTGCAATTGGATTATACGATAACGAATACTAACTTTTCCGTTCTCGTAGTACTCCTCGAATGTTGGAAGATAACCAGTGGAGATCCACTCTGCTTCTTTCATAAATGAATCAAGAAAGGCCTCCCACTGCACATACACAATCAAACAAAATTAACTGATCAGCAATCAGCCCAGCGAAATCCTATCGAAGAATAATACTTGTTTTCATAAATATGCGTATTGTCCATACAGCGTGTCGAGCATAGTTGATCGTGTCTCGGCCTTGAGACTTATCTGCCTCTCGTGCCATTTCATTTACGGTTTCGTAAAGCACCAAATACACTACTTTCATATATTCTGGAAGCCACTCTGTTGCGGATGGATCCCATCTATCATTTACAATAATAACCACAAATTTTGATTAAATCGGTTGGTTGCAGGAGAGGTATAATAAAAGCAAGAAAATATTGCTCTGGAGTTTGTTCACCATACCTCTTAACTGCCGCTGAGAAAAGTTGGAGCTCGTCCATGGTTCCAAAGGTGTCATAGATATCGTCGAGAACCGTGACAAGATGACACATTTTGGCAAAGCCGATTCGAAATGCAGAATGTTGAGGATGAGTGGCAAAGCAAGATGCCAAAGTGTAGAATTCCACGTGACGATGCCGAGCAAATGTCAATTCAGAAACCAGAATCTTTCCACCATCTACTCATGAATTCGTAGCTCTTTACGTTATTTTGAATATTTTGAATACCTCACTTGCATCCAAAACTGTTTCCTAAAAAAAATGTATAATACGATAACAAAATTCATATAACCTGGATATATCTTTCAACTCCCTTTGTTGTATGGATTGAAATATATTGAAGTCCAATTTTTCAAGTTCTAAAAGTTTGTCGGCGTTCATAAATGGCATCCTGAAAACAGAAATTCCAACTAGCGACAATTGAAATACTATCCGGAAACTAAAATATTCAAAAACAGATTTCTAAGGCTAATAACAATGTCCCATTGGGTAAGTGGGAACTAAAATATTCAAAAGCAGATTTCTAAGGCTAATAGCAATGTCCTATTGGGTAAGTGGGAAGCAAAATCACTTCCCAAGAAACCTTTTAAATATAAATATTTACAAAAAATAGTAGTAATTAATATATGGGTATAGGGTAGAAATGGTATATGATATAATTATTAGGAGGGATTCATGTTTTTAAAGTTAATTTAATAATATTTTTTAATTTATTATTTAATATTTATTAAATTTTAATATATTTTTGGGAAGTAAATATTATGAGAACTTAAACATTGTATTTTACAGTTTACAAAATGCTTTATAATAGGGTGATTACTAATTAAACTATTTTTATAACGAATTTTTAATATATTTTTTAAAATAATATATTTCCAAATATAATATAATTTATAAAATTTGAATCTAAAAATATTATATATGACAAATATTTTATCAATTTATGATATATTTAATTGAACTAAATACATATACAAGATGAGCAATAATATTGTGATAGATGTAATGAATCAACATTCCAAGAATTTATTAGATAAATTTGTGTAATACATCATTAATAATAATTTAATATTTAGTATTAGATATTTAATATTTAGTGTCAATTATCTAACATTTGGTAAAACTCTGGCCTATTCATGAAGCCATGGAACCCATCATTCGATCTCTCAACAATAGGGAAAATTTTAAGAACGCCCCCTAAATTTATAAATATAATAAATGGGCGAATCTCCATGGTATAAAGGAAAAATGGAAGGCGATTTTATCAATAATATAATATGTATATATAATTTTTTGGCAAATCTCTCACCAGGCATGGCGAATATTTTACTCAATTATAAAATCTTGTAAGATCTTGGCGAGTCTTTCACTAAATAATAAAACTTTGTAAAGTCCTAGTGAATCTTAGCATAGGCTACATGCTGTTTTAATTCCCCCGTTTAAATAGGCTACATTCCAGGTGAATACCATGGGTCAATACCATGTGCCATTTTGGTGAATACCATGGGTCAATACCATGTGCCATTTTTATTTTTATTAATTCTAATATTAGGATTAATAATGGTTTTTTGCATGGTATTAATAACAATCTAGTCCATGGTATTTGTCCCATAGTATTTTGGCCATAGGTTTCACCTAAATATAACCCATTTTTTTAGTGTTCGTAAATATAAGGTGACTTATGGAGTAAATATAAAAAAATGTTTTATTTGTTTACCATACCTCTCGTTTATTTATATTTTTATTAATTTACCATACCTCTTTTACAAATATGGTATTTGGCCCATAGGATTCACTTAAATAAAACCTCTTTCTTGAGCCTTCAAGAATAGAACGAGGGTTATGGACTAAATATAAAAAGAGGTTTTATTTATTTACGATACGTCTAGTTTATTTATATTTTTATTTATTTACCATACCTTTTGAGTAAGTATAAAAAAAACGTTTTATTTATTTACCATACCTCCACTTTACTTATATTTTTATTTGTTTACACCCTTACATGTATATAAGGTGACTTATGGAGTAAATATAAAAAATGTTTTATTTATTTACCATACCTCTCATTTATTTATATTTTTATTAATTTACCATACCTCTTTTATAAATATGGTATTTGGCCCATAGGATTCACTTAAATAAAACCTATTTTTTAAAATGGGCGAATGGATTCACTTAAATAAAACCTATTCTTGAAAATGGGCGAATGGAAGCTTGTAAGTCCTAATTTCAAGGGCTAAATTTACCTTTCTTACCCTCTCCCTTAAAATAAGGTGGGCTATTTGAGGTGATTTGTAAAAATGTACTATGATACAAAATATTCTCCCACTAAAAATTTAAAACCCCTTAATTTCGCCAAAGGGCGAACATTCGCCCCTAAAATTATCCTTGCTCAACAACAGTCATAACCTCAGCACCAATTTGGGTGAGATTGCCAAACCTACCCTTGCATCTTTAGCATTTCTCCTCGCTAAAAGCCATTGGAAATGCAATTGGGAAATTTTACTGCAGGTGCCCAGAAACAGAGGAATATGTCATAACCAGTGTGGAAATGGACTTCAACACCCCCAGCTGAAATAAACCTAACAAGTAAAGACTATGTGTGGAACCAGAAACTCGATTATAAAAGTGTCCTCTTCAGATGTCAATCATGCTTTGAGACAGACCATCTAGCCAAAAATTGCCATGCTTTGAGACATGCCATCTAGCCAAAAATTGCCCAAAAGTCTCACAGAAAAATTCTGCTAGAAAGAATCACCACAGATCTACATGGTGGGAAGGAGCACAAAAAGAACATTACTCTGTCATCAAGGAAGAATACTCTCCAGAAAACTCTGAATCACAAGAAATTGAGCAAGAAAGAAACAACTCTCAAGAGAAGCAGGGGAAAGCCCCGCCCAATAGCAAAAAGTAAACTCGACAAGCCCTCAAGCATCAACAGTTATGAGGATTCGAATACCACGCAAAATAAATCTTCATTTAATAGCAAAGCAGATCTCCCTAACCAAACTTCTTCTCTTACTATCTTCAAAAGGATGAACACAACAGATCGTGAAGCTAAGACACCAATGTCCCAAGAACTAGAGGAGATGAAGGAGATACAAGATAAAGGAAGTTGGAAGACCGTAGAGAAAAAAAAGAAAGCTACAATCTAGCCAAGAGAGACCGGAAGCTAAACAATTAAGAACTAAGAAAATTATAGGCGTGATAGACCAATTTGGTCTCAGTGGACGTTAACCACCACCACCATCATCATCATCGGAAATTTTATAATTTTATCAATATGTAATAAATTTAAAAATCAATTATTTTTAACAAAAAATTATTAAAAATATATAATATAGTATTTATCAAAAACATATAATAAGTTAATTTGGATTAAAATTTTATCACCCATAAAAATGGAATTGTAAAAAATGAACTAAATAATAAACAATAAGATAGCAATATTTATAAGAAGTAAAAAATTGAATGATTTAAATATTACATTAAAAATATTTTAAAATTTTAAATATTTGTTGATTTATAGTTTGGTATAGAAAAGATGTTGTAATAAAATATTATCTAAATAAAGTATTAAATTAAAAATTAAAAAAATAATAATAAAAAATAAAAACAAATTACCAAATAACAAATATTAAATGAAATAATTAAAAATGTAAAATTAATTATAAAGATAAATAATAAAACTAATAATTTTGTTCAATATTATAATTTCATTTTATTAATAAAATTATAAATAACTTTTTTCAAAAAAATTATAATATCTATATAGAAATCCATAAACCTTTTCGTAAAACCCCCGTGACGAATCAATCAGAAATTTGCTACCGAATTTTGTTCATCTGTTTTACAACTCTTTGCTCACCTCTCGTGAAAGACCTGATATCGGAATCCAGAAACCTTTTCGGAAAACCCCGTGACGAATAGGTGGAGAATCAATCAGAAATTTGCTACCGAATTTTGTTCATCTGTTTTACATGCTCATTATAAACTCTTTGCTCACCTCTCGTGAAAGACTTGATATCGGAATGTTTTGCAGAGATTCTTTTAAATATCTTCTACAGAAGGTTTCAGCGTTTTCCATAATTTTCTCATTTGGAAACGCAACGAGAGATGCCTGAAATAAATTGAAAATACTCCTTATCTCTCCTTCCGTTTGAACGGAAGAAGTGACAAACCGCCCCTTCTCGCCTTCAAAGTGTTCCAACACACCTGGCAGTAATGCATAATGTATTATCAAATCTATGCTATCAAAAAAATAACTTGATAACATGACTTAGGTGCTATCATATGTACTTGAAGACACTGGATATCCGTGTAGCCGAAGAGTTCGAAGCCCCAGTGCAGCTAAGTTGAGATTGTTAAAATTGTAATTTTACGCCGCGTGGTGGTTTTTGAAAACAACCCCGGTCTCCCCGCACCGCCTTTGGCAAAAGGCTGTACCCGCAGAGGAGGACCCAACACAATGAAACTCCGCCACGCGTCCCCAGTACGAACGACGAAACCGCTTTCCCCGGACGCTAAAGGTCGTTTGGTTTGCCCGAGGAGGGTGTGCGAACCATGTCGGATCAGCTGGGCGCGCGATCTCAGTCGTCAATTTTCCGAAGGTGCTGTCCGCCCACGACACATCAAATTTTGTCGTTTTTCCCGTTGACCGCCGTAGGTGATGAATTTATGGTCTTAATGCTTTTACGTAGTTTTTGGTGGCGGCCTTTAATATTGTGATGGGCATACGTCCCATACATTTAATATAGTTATGGGCACGTTTTGATATAAGTTTTTTTTATATGTTTTATATATATTTTTCATACACGTTGTCATATGTTAAAAATATAGTCTACGTGCGACAGTAGTGTGTTGTTGTTCCTTTTGTATTGTGAGTGGTGGCTACGCACATTAGTGCGATTTTTTTTGTAAATGCACAGCAGTGCGATATAGAAATCAGAATGTAGTGTTTTCCTCTTCCCATTGAAGAACAGAGGAACACCATGATGTTTTTGTAATATCCACAGCAGTGGAAAATCTGTGAGAGCAGCAGAGTTTTTTTTGTGATTCCCTCTTTGCACAGAGGAAGAAATATGTAACAGAATGTTTGTTTTAATTAATAGAAATGCTTTGTGACTGTGTTGTCTTCTGAGTCAATTTGTTTTAAAAGCTTCCCTGTGTAAAGATCCTGGACAGAGGAAACAGAGCATTGTCTCTGTGGTGAATATTTTGTTGGTTTTGGTATTTTTTTTCCCATCAAAAATACCCAACAGTGGTATCAGAGCTGGTCGAGGCTCTTTAAAGAAGTTAAAGAAGCTGAAGGGAGAAGGTTGTTGCTGCAGCAAAACTTCTCAGGCAGACAGAAGGCTCAGACAACAAAGGATTCAGGTATTCTTCATAGCTATCTTGTTTGTTATTTAAGAGACAGTCAGTTTTTTTTTAAATACACAGTCAAGGAATGGCTAGCACAAGCACTGGTATGGGTTTGTTTAACACCCAGCTCCCACAGTTTAATGGGAAGAACTATGACTACTGGTCAATAACTATGACAGCCCTGTTTGCCTCCCAAGACTTATGGGAAATAGTTGATGAAGGTTTTGAACAACCAGCAGATGAAACTGAGTTTAATAGATTAACTCCAGCAGAGAGAGATCTGCTGAAGAGCAATAGGAAGAAGGATTCAAAAGCCCGTATGTTGTTGTATCTAGCAGTAGACCAGAGTGTGTTTCCAAGGTTAGCAGCAGCTAAGACATCTAATGAAGCATGGGAAACCCTTAAGACAGCCTATCAAGGCATGGAGAGAGTGAAGACAACAAAACTACAATTGCTGAGAAAGGATTTTGAGAATCTGAGCATGAAGGAGTCAGATAACATTGACTCATTCTTCACTCATGTGATTGGTGTAATCACACAAATGAGAACTCATGGAGAAACCATTAAAGATAGAAGGATTGTGGAGAAAATATTGAGGGTCTTACCCTCAAGGTTTGATGCCATAGTCACCACCATTGAAGAGACAAAGGATCTCTCAAACTATTCAGTTGATGAGCTACATGCATCACTGATAACTCATGAGCAGAGGTTGAGTAGGAATGAAAACTCATCTCTTGAGCAAGCCTTCAAGACCTAGATGTCCTTTGGAAGAGGAAGAGGTCAAGGAAGAGGAAACCGAAGAGGAAGAGGCAGAAGCCAGAACAGAGGTGGAAGGAACAGCCCATCAAATGCACAAGGAAGAGGCAGCAATCCAAATCAGAACCAAGGTCAAGGCAGCAGCCAACAAAGAGAACAGTATCATGCTCAAGGACAAAGGTATGATAAATCTAATGTTCAATGCTATTATTGCAAAAGGTATGGACATTATGCTAGTGATTGTAGAAAGAAACAACATGATATGAACAGCAGACAAAATGCAAATGTTACAAGAGAAAACAACAGTCAAGAAAATGTCATGTTAGCTTGTAACATGGCTGAAACACATAGTGAGGACATATGGTTTTTAGACTCAGGTTGCAGCAACCATATGACAGGGAACATAGCCCTCTTTTCAGCCCTAAATCAGAATTTGAAATCAGAGGTCACACTAGGAACTAATAGTAAAGTGTCTGTTATGGGAAAAGGGGAGGTAAAAATATTTACAAAACAAGGAGAAAGGAAAACCATAGCAGATGTATACTATGTCCCCGGAATGAGATGTAACCTCTTGAGTATTGGACAGCTTGTCCAAAAGGGTTACAATGTTTACTTTGTAAATGATGTGTGCACCATCATGGACATACCACCCAGCAAAAGATGCATTGCTGAAGTGAAGATGACAAGGAACAGGATGTTCCCTCTCCGGATCAGGGCAGACATGAAGAACAAAAGGGAAATGGCAACAGTCACCCAAGAGGCCTTCCAAAGCGTGCCAAAGGATGAGAACTGGTTATGGCACTTGAGATTCGGGCATCTAAATTTTGGAGGTCTAAACTTGTTGAGCAGAAAAGGAATGGTAAGGGGATTACCATTGATAGAGAAACCAGACAGCCTTTGTGAAGGTTGCATATTGGGAAAACAACATAGAGAAAGTTTTCCATCAGGTAAGAGCATAAGGGCAAAGGCACCCTTAGAGATTATCCACTCAGATTTGTGTGGACCAATGCAAGCTCCATCATTAGCAGGCAGCCTATATTTCTTAACATTCATTGATGATTTTACAAGAAAGACTTGGATATATTTCCTTAAAAACAAAAGTGAAGTGTTTGAGAAATTCCGAAATTTCAAAGCACTTGTGGAGAACCAAAGCGAGCTGCACATTAAAGTTTTGAGAACTGATAGAGGAGGTGAGTATATCTCCAATGAATTCCTAAAGTTTTGTAGAGAAAATGGAATTCATAAACAGTTTACAACTCGGTACACCCCACAGCAAAATGGAGTTGCTGAAAGGAAGAACAGGACCATCATGGATATGGCGAGGAGCATGCTAAAGGCAAAGCATTTGCCAAATGAGTATTGGGCTGAAGCTGTACATTGTGCAGTTTATATTTTGAACAGGTGTCCTACAAAAGCAGTCATGAACAAAGTGCTAGAAGAGGCATGGAGTGGGAGAAAGCAAGGAGTCACCCACATGAGAGTTTTTGGATGTGTGGCCTATGCACACATTCCGGATCAGCTAAGGAGGAAGTTGGACAGCAAAGGGGAGAAATGCATCTTCATTGGATACAGTGATGAATCCAAAGCCTACAGGCTGTACATCCCATCTACCAAGAAATTCTTTGTTAGCAGGGATGTTCAATTCATTGAAGAAGAAGCTTGGGATGGAAGCATAGTGAAAACAGTGAATGTAAAAAATTGTTTGCCTCATGATGAAGATGAAGAGGAGGTGGCTGAAATGCATCCCCAAACAACAGCGCCAACACAAGGACAGCAAGGGACACCATTGAGGACAACACAAGGACAGCAAGGTACACCATTGAGGATCAATGAGAGTGCTTCTCCAAGCACACCACAAGGAGGAAATTCAAGTGCATCTTCAAGCACTTGCACACCAAATGAAAGAGGTAAGAAGTTTAGAAATTTAAGTGAGATTTATGAAGAAGGAATGAATTCCTTATTTGCCTTGTTTTGTCATGTTGATGATCCTATTCATTTTGAAGAAGCTATTAAAGATAGAAAATGGATAGAAGCTATGGATGAGGAAATGAATGCCATAGAGAGAAACAAAACATGGGATTTGGTTGAGTTACCAAAAGGCAAAGAAGTCATTGGTGTGAAATGGGTCTACAAGACCAAAAGCAATGTTGAAGGCAAGATTGAAAGACATAAAGCAAGGCTGGTTGTCAAAGGCTACAAGCAACAGTATGGGAGAGATTATGAGGAGACTTTTGCACCGGTTGCAAGAATGGAAACCGTGAGAGCAGTGCTGTCCATAGCAGCTCAAAACAAATGGAAAGTCTACCAAATGGACGTGAAGTCAGCATTCCTAAACGGAGTGTTAAAGGAAGAGGTTTATGTTGAACAGCCTCTCGGCTATGAGAAGAAAGGTGAAGAGCACAAAGTGTGCAAATTGAAGAAAGCTCTTTATGGGCTGAAGCAAGCGCCAAGAGCATGGTACAGCCGGATAGATTCATATCTATTGGATAATGAATTTGACAAATGTGAAGGAGAACCCACAGTCTACATCAAGGAAAAGGATGGTAAAATTTTAATTGTTGTCTTGTATGTAGATGATGTTATTTTCACTGGAAATGATATTTATCTTATTGAGAATTTTAAATCAGTCATGAAGGATGAATTTGAAATGACTGACATGGGTTTGTTGAGATACTTCTTAGGCATAGAAGTAGATCAAAATGAAAAAGGAATTTTTATATCTCAAGCAAGATATGTAAATCAAGTTTTGGGCAGATTTAAGATGGAAGAATGCAAGGCAGCAATCACTCCCACAGTGATGGGATTAAAGCTCAGCAGAGAGGACAACAGCAAGGATTTTGATCCTAGTTTGTATAAAAGCATTGTGGGCAGCCTTATGTATTTAACAGCAACTAGGCCTGATTTAATGTATGCTGTTAGTTTAATTTCCAGGTTCATGGAGAGGCCGAAGGAGGCACATTGGCAGGCAGCAAAGAGAATTTTGAGGTATGTCAAAGGCACCAAAATGTTTGGAATTTTATATCATGCCTCAGAACATTCAGATTTGGTTGGGTACACAGATAGCGATTGGGCTGGAAGTGTAGATGATCGGAAGAGCACTTCCGGTTATGTTTTTAATATGGGTTCAGGAGCCATCTCATGGGCTTCTAAGAAGCAGTCCATAGTAGCATTGTCTACAGCAGAGGCGGAATATGTGGCAGCGACAGCAGCAGCATGTCAGGCAGTTTGGATGAGAAGGATGTTGAGAAGCTTAGGCCAAGTGCAGGCAAAAGCGACAGTGGTCTTTTGTGACAATAGCTCAGCTATTGCTTTGTCAAAGAATTCAGTGTTTCATAAGAGAACAAAACACATCGATACAAGGTTTCACTACATCAGAGAATTGGTGAACAATGGCGAAATTGTCCTAGAACATTGCAGGACCCAGGAACAAGTTGCAGACATCTTGATAAAGCCACTGGTTCAGAAGAGTTTCGAATTTTTGAGAAAGTGTTTGGGAATGACCGAACGCGCGGTAGTTAAAATTAAAGGGGAGTGTTAAAATTGTAATTTTACGCCGCGCGGTGGTTTTTGAAAACAACCCCGGTCTCCCCGCACCACCTTTGGCAAAAGGCTGTACCCACAGAGGAGGACCCGACACAATGAAACTCCGCCACGCGTCCCCAGTACGAACGACGAAACCGCTTTCCCCGGACGCTAAAGGTCGTTTGGTTTGCCCGAGGAGGGTGTGCGAACCACGTCGGATCAGCTGGGCGCGCGATCTCAGCCATCAATTTTCCGAAGGTGCTGTCCGCCCACGACACATCAAATTTTGTCGTTTTTCCCGTTGACCGCCGTAGGTGATGAATTTATGGTCTTAATGCTTTTACGTAGTTTTTGGTGGCGGCCTTTAATATTGTGATGGGCATACGTCCCATACATTTAATATAGTTATGGGCACGTTTTGATATAAGTTTTTTTTATATGTTTTATATATATTTTTCGTACACGTTGTCATATGTTAAAAATATAGTCTACGTGCGACAGTAGTGTGTTGTTGTTCCTTTTGTATTGTGAGTGGTGGCTACACACATTAGTGCGATTTTTTTTGCAAATGCACAGCAGTGCGATATAGAAATCAGAATGTAGTGTTTTCCTCTTCCCATTGAAGAACAGAGGAACACCATGATGTTTTTGTAATATCCAAAGCAGTGGAAAATCTGTGAGAGCAGCAGAGTTTTTTTTGTGATTCCCTCTTTGCACAGAGGAAGAAATATGTAACAGAATGTTTGTTTTAATTAATAGAAATGCTTTGTGACTGTGTTGTCTTCTGAGTCAATTTGTTTTAAAAGCTTCCCTGTGTAAATATCCTAGACAGAGGAAATAGAGCATTGTCTCTGTGTTGAATATTTTGTTGGTTTTGGTATTTTTTTTCCCATCAAAATACCCAACAGAGATCACTAACACCACTTTCTCTGCCACATCCGATGCCTTTCTCGCTCCAGTAACTGTACGTGAAATTAATTAATTAATTTCTCCTATTAATAATCCCATAACACTACTACATGTAATAATCCCATAATACTATTACATGTAGGGGGTTTTAAGACAATATTTGAGTCAATGGTCTTAACTTAAGACAAAAAGAAACTTGTGTATTGTCTTAAATATTGTCTCTAAGCGGGTGTCTCAAAATATAATGTCTCAAAAATTTGTCTCTATAAAGACAATATAGAACACATATTATTATTGTCTGTATAAAGACAAGAATTATTGTCTATTAAGAGACAATTTGATTTGTCTCTCTACTGACAATTTCATTTGTCTCTCTAGAGACAACTTCATTTGTGTCTCTTTAGAGACAATTACATTTTTGTCTTTTTAGAGACAATAGCTGAGATTAAAAACATATTGTCTCTATAGAGACTATATGTCCATAATTCAAACTATTGTCTCTCTAGAGACAATATAAAAAGTTATTTAAAAAAAAAAAAAAAAAATCATAATTCAAACTATTGCCTCTCTAGAGACAATATAAAAAATTATTTAAAAAAAAATAAAATAAAATCATTTTGAATGTTCTTTCAAAGTAGTTTCACGTTCAAAGTTCACAAATAGTACGCATGTATGAGATTCCTGTCTGGTAGAAACCAGTGCATATGGGTTATTAATATTATCTTTGTTTAGCAAGAGGGGATTCAATTCATTACTAAATTTACACCCAAGTTTTACTACTTCAAATGGGGTGCATATGGGTTATTAATATTACCTTTGTTTAGCAAGAGGGGATTCAATTCATTACTAAATTTACACCCAAGTTTTACTACTTCAAATGGGAGTTAGAAGTTTGGATTTAAGATGCTACCTTAGCTTTGATAAGTGTTCCATCTCCCAGTTTTACTATAGTTAAAGAAGAATCTGTAGACTGTTGAATGGAAACGACTTTATGCAGAAATCAATCGAGAGCCCAATTAATGAAATGGCGGTACCTTTATGTGTTCGACAGACAACGTACCCACAAGAATGCCCAGGTAGGCTTGATAGCCATAGTTATCAACTATACAAGATTGTAGGAATTTTGTTGGTGGCAGGTATGGGTTAGTTTTATGGTTCAATCATGTTATCAAAAATATAGCTTCATCGCTCAACTGGATTACGCAGTATTATAGAGTGAGTATGATATCTAGAACTGGATTACACAGTATTATAGAGTGAGTATTCTTTCACTTGAATAGCCTGTAATGGAATGTTTTTATGCCCGCACAGTCATTTTAACTTCTTTTTCAAAATATTTTTGATCATTGTTGAAAATTAATACTCTGAACAGACTCATCACAAATATTCTTTTACTGATCACTTAGCAAAAGCTTGTGAGGTTTCTTATGTATCCCGTGAATTATTTTGATTTTAACCAAGGAAGACTCACTTATTATGTTTGATAACAAAGGCATTAGTAATGGGTTCTACAACAACCCACTTCCCTTTTCTAAGTACTTGCAAACCGCTAACATCGCCTTGCATTAGAACAGTGATACCACTTGCATCTGAATGGCTTCTTAAAGCAAGGGTAACATCTGGGTTTGGGCATGGTGCATAGTAATTTACAAGTAACAGTTGTTTGTGTTCCCCCAAAATATTATTCACGTAATCAGAATGGAATCCTAGAGCTTCAGAAATTGCAGCCAGCAGCCTTAAACACAGTGCCCTCACCTCCATAGCGTACTTGCCTGCAATTTCCCTGTAACAAAAGCTTCAATATTATATTAAGCCAAATGAGTTATGATTGCTAATTTAATGGTTGACATAATGTTTAATGGCTACCTATAGGCTGTAGGTTTTTTAGGCCAAGAGTCGATGACTTCGTGTAATGGAAAACAAGGGTGTCTCAGATAGTCCCTCCAGTTAAGGACTTCATCTTTGTGAATATTGACTTGGATCCTCCGAATAGAGGCATGCACGATCTTCCATCGCCATTTTGAAGAATTCTTTGGCGATTCCCATCATGTTTTTCATCACCGTCTCTAGTTCCCCGTGGTTCACTATCTGATCATATCATGCAGCTTCAACCATATTAATATTGAATTTGAACAGAAATTTTTTTAAGAATTAATGTTCATAATTGAGATTTTGGAAGTTTATTGAGAGATATTATGAGATTCAAAATTCAAATCTTCAAAACAGTTTATATCACAATATCATGAGATTCAAAATTCAAAGCCTCATGAATCTGATGCAGGAGCATACAACACCCTTGTACAAAGGGAGGAATCCAAAGCAAGCGAACGTGGGCCACGGGAGAAAAACAGAGGAAAGTCTATTTTAAAGCAGAAAAACAGATTTAAAGTGGGAAAAGATGGATAAGTCTCTCGAGGAGACTTACTATTGTTGTCTGCCATGCATGCATCATGGAGAGTTCATTGGAGAAAAATAAGGAGAGGATCTGATCGATTTTTCCCTTCTAACGCTTCTTATGTATATAAGACAGAGATCGAGAGGGCGTGAGATATCTGATTTGGGAGGAAATTGTGAGTGAGCAAGATGTAATCGAATTTGAGCTTGTTTCTAAGGCTGAAACGCCTTAGCCTGTAACCGTTTTGTATAATATATGAAAACTGGGTTTAGTATATGTTGTGTACGTTTATGTGTGTTTTATAATTGGGTTAATTTCGTGTCGTGAGCTTGTCAATCAACATTGATCATTTCAGGGTCGATGGCGATCTATATATTGTTTAACTGTTATATGTGATTGTTCTGTGAAGGCGAAGTTTATATGAACAGCCTAGGGAAATTGTAATAGCGTATTGTATAGAGACCGACTGTGTATTATGAATACCATCGTATGGAGTGGCAGAGATTGTTGAATAGCGTTGAGTGTCAATGAAGAGGCGATGTGGATGCTATCTAATGATGGCCTGGGTGCAGGCGATAAGGATAACCTTCCAAATTTGGCAGCAATTTCTTCAATATCAGGCTCAACTCCTCTCTCTCCTTCTTTATGCATATCAGTCATTAAACTGATAGCTTCATGGATTTTCCTCCGACCCTACAACCCTTGTAATTGACAAACAGGCTCTACTCCTATCGGAGCAGTAATTCTAAAAGAATTACTTCATAACACTATCGGCGGCTTTAAGGAGGAATAATACACTATCAGCGGCTTTATGCTTTTCCCTTTCCCTTTTCCCCGATGCGATAATCGGCAATCGCTATCGGCGAATTCTAAAGCGCCAATACTTGTGATGCGATCACCCCCGCGGACCCGACGCCTCTTCACACTCCTTCCTATAGTGATTTCGGGTATAGAATATCGACGGGTTCGTTATCGCTCCGATTTGTGATGTAATGGGTTCTGCGGACCCGATGCCTCATTTATGCTCTTCTTTATAATGTTTTGGCTCCAGGATGTCGGAGCTCGTAGTTAGCAATGCTAAAGGCCCTCTCGAACCCGATGCCCTTTTATGCTGCTCTTTATAATACTTCGGCTCCGGGATGTCGGAGCTCGCTCTTAATAGTTCTAAAGGCTCCCACTTCTCCGATGCAATATTTGGAATATGTTTGAAGACCTTTTCCCTCTGAGTCACATGCTCCTGCATCAGACTCCTGAGGACAAAATTCTTCATGGACTCCTGTCCATGAGCTCGTCTACAGATTTGCCCAGTTTATGTAGGACGTCTTCTGTAACCCAAGTAGCTTCAGCGGTTGGCTGTCCCTTCCATTTTATCTTTATACTTGCCCACTTGAAATTCCACATCACACTGTTCATTGATGCAGGAGCATCCAGCACCCTTGTACAAAGGGAGGAATAGAAAGCAAGCGAACGTGGGCCACGGGAGAAAAACATAGGAAAGTCTGTTTTAAAGCTGAAAAACAGATTTAAAGTGGGAAAAGATGGATAAGTCTCTCGAGGAGACTTACTATTGTTATTTGCCATGCATGCATCATGGAGAGTTCGTTGGAGAAAAATAAGGAGAGGATCTGATCGATTCTTCCTTTCTAACGCTTCTTATGTATATAAGACAGAGATCGAGAGGGCGTGAGATATCTGATTTGGGAGGAAATTGTGAGTGAGCAAGATGTAATCGAATTTGAGCTTGTTTCTAAGGCTGAAACGCCTTAGCCTGTAACCATTTTGTATAACATATGAAACCTGGGTTTAGTGTATGTTGTGTACGTTTATGTGTGTTTTATAATTGGGTTAATTTAGTGTCATGAGCTATCTCATTTTCATCATTTGGTATCAGAGCAGGGAAAGTTTCCTGCGAGGAGAAGGATTCTAAGAGAGAGTGGCAGAACCTGAAGATTCAACAGAGGTTGAATAAAGTTGCAGATGAGTGAAGCCTGAAGGAGCAGTGAAGAAATGCTCAAAGGGTTCCAGCAGAGGACCGATGATTACCAAAAGACCAGATCCGGACGAAGGGATTGGTGAGGTAAGTGGCAGCAGGAGAGTTTGCTGTTGTAGAGGCTTGGTGCAACTCATGGGTGAGAAACTCATGGCGAAGAAGATGACTACTGAAAGTCATAAAGGAGAGAGCAGAGGTTCAGAAAGAAGCCACAACAAAACGAAGGAGAAGGAGGTACAGTTTGTGGTCTTACTGTCGTACAGATAGCGGCAGCAGAAGGTGAGAAGATTTGCAGCAACCTAGAGCAAGGTGTGCTCAATTGGTTCCAGAGAAGAGAACCAGAAGGATGCCAAAAGACTGAGTGAGGAGGGCTTGGTGAGGTATCGTGTAACAGAGGAGACTGTTACTGCAGAGGTTGGTTGCAGCTCACAAAGATCATAAAAGCAGTTCCACTGAAGATATGCAGTGGGTAGAATTGCTAAGGACAAGGAGAAGCATATGACCAGGAGGTCATAAATTTTTGTGCCTCGGGAGTCTGATGCAGGAGCATCCAGCACCCTTGTACAAAGGGAGGAATCTAAAGCAAGAAAACGTGGGCCATGGGAGAAAAACAGAGGAAAGTTTGTTTTAAAGCAGAAAAATAGATTTAAAGTGGGAAAAGATGGATAAGTCTCTCGAGGAGACTTACTATTGTTATCTACCATGCATGCATCATGGAGAGTTCGTTGGAGAAAAATAAGGAGAGGATCTAATCAATTCTTCCTTTCTAACGCTTCTTATGTATATAAGACAAAGATCGAGAGGGCGTGAGATATCTAATTTGTGAGGAAATTGTGAGTGAGCAAGATGTAATCGAATTTGAGCTTGTTTCTAAGGCTGAAACGCCTTAGCCTGTAACCGTTTTGTATAATATATGAAAACTGGGTTTAGTGTATGTTGTGTACGTTTATGTGTGTTTTATAATTGGGTTAATTTCGTGTCGTGAGCTTGTCAATCGACATCGATCATTTCAGGGTTGATGGTGATCTATATATTGTTTAACTGTTATATGTGATTGTTCTGTGAAGGCGAAGTTTATATGAACAACCTAGGGAAATTGTAATAGCGTATTGTATAGAGACCGACTGCGTATTATGAATACCATCGTATGGAGTGGCAAAGATTGTTGAATAGCGTTGAGTGTCAATGAAGAGGCGATGTGGATGCGTGGAGCTGGTAAACGTCCAACGTCGATGAAGGGAAGATCAATTGCGGATTGCAGGTAGATAAAATGTAGTGCACAGGATCCGTTGGATCACTGTGAGAAATGGAGTATATAGAATCAAATCGGAGTAGGAGAGATGGTTACATCACATCGTAATTCAACAAAACCGGATGCGAAGTGTTATCAATAAAATTTGTAAAGAATCGGGTCCGAAGTCAGTATCGGCGCTGTAGAATCGACCATTCAATCCTGTCAAGTTCCGATCTCCAATCAGCCAGATTGGAACTTTGGTATTGTAATATTGTGGTGTTTATTTTAAAAAGCATTCAAACGCTGTTTTATGTATAAAGGGATGGTTCGATATTTAATGAAGATCTATGTTTAAAAGTTTTAGAACGCTTCCGTCGAGACTTGTGGGCCCATAACCCACAGGCCCAGGTTCGAGATTTTTACGTGAAAAGGGATTTTGGCCAATACCCAAGATCTCATTTTCATCAGAATCCAATCCCTTCCACAAAAAAAATCATAACTTGGGACATTGGAGATTGAAGGTTGTACCTGGAAAAAGCCATCCTCCTAACATGCACGTTGGATTTGTTGTATGACAGTGATTCTACTAGGGTCATCTAGGTGTTTTAGAACCACCACTGGAATGCTCTCACAGAAAGATACCTGAGACATGTTGGGTTGCTCCTGGGGAGGCAAAAAATATTTGTTTTGCACCTCAACATTGTTTATTCCATTGCACAGTAGTTTCTCAACACCATTAGCATTGGTCTCAGTGTGAAGATCCATTCTAGAGGACATGCATCTTTCTTTCCTCTTGATGTTATTGTGAATACAATGTTTTTTCCATACGGATGTTGCACAACTTCTAATCGAAGTTAGAAATTGCAAGTTCGCATTGCAGAAATTGCAATCTATAGAGCCTCGAACGGAAACAGAGGCTATACATAGGGTCAACCAATACTTTTTACCACGGAAACATTGACAGTTGCAACAAAAAGTGTCCCGGATGAAAACAATATTGCAAAGGGAGGATTTGGCTCGTATACAAAGTATTAGCGCTTACTTTATAATATCATTTATTCTGATAGTCTAGCAGGTAAACTGTTCATTGTACAAGCTTTATGTAAACCAATTTCAGAGTTAAAATAAATCCTGAGATATAGCTAGAATTTTGAGAGAAAGTTTTAACAAGCCATAATATATTACAAGCAACAATCATCGCGACTAGCATTTCCCCCAACAGTACACAACGAAAGGCACTTGAGCATTCTTGAAATATTTGAAGAGTACAAAAAGTTCTTGTGCAAAATGTGCAAGAGTATATAATGGAAAAAACTATCTTAGCATATAAAAATAGCTCTATAATGGAGTTGAACTAAGATAGCTTAGCCAACTCCACCGATGAAAACATCTGCACAGTACCCAAATCACATATAGAGAGATGAGATAATGTATTCTAAGCCCCAAATACAAATCAGAATTAAATGTCAGAACTCAAGAGCAAACTCCAATGATACAAAACTAATTGAATCCACCAATCCCTAAATATGCAAAAGCATCTTAACAAAGCTATTCAAAAGCATCATCATCGTCATCTGGAAGGGGTTGGGCCGCAACTGCTACAAGTTCTGCCTCATACCTAACAACATAAAATATTGTAAGCCAAAGTTTCAATCTTTTAGAAATGGAACAAATTATTTCAATAAAAGTTATCAAAAAATAATAAGAAAATAGCATTCTACTTACTGCTGCTGGGTTGCAAGGTCTATTTGAACCTCAAGAGTAGCAAGAGCAGGTGACTCCACAAAATGAAGGTTTGGATCCCTATAAAAATAACCCATTATAGAATCAATGCAAATTTTTAAATATAACATTCATATTAAGGAGCATCAGAAACTAGATTAAAAGCTCACCCTGAGAGCTTCCATGCCAAGTACAGGAATGGCTTCTCAAATTTGTAGTTACCTTTTGCAGATATCTCATAGTACTGAAGATTCTTCTTTCTATGAAAAGTAACTTGCTTAGCTTTCACTTGCCTATTCTTCACATCAACCTTGTTTCCACAAAGAAAAATAGGAATGTTCTCACACACCCTGAAATTCACAAAGATATTTAGCTAATCGGTTCAGGCAGTTGTGCCACCACACAATTAAGGAACCTTCATTTCTACTTAGAGATCCAACCCCTCTGCAAAAGAGATACTTGCAAAGATCTCTGTGCCACATTGGGACATTCTTGTAAGTCAATCGTGCAGTAACATCAAACATGATAACTTCACATTGCCCATGAATACTGCAACAAACAAAATCCCAATCAGTAAATAAGAAGGAAACAAATAAATAGAAGTGGAAAAACATGGAACCCTTGCCAATTCAATCAGGAAAATGCCAATAGAAACAGGAAAAGCAAACCAGTATTGATCAAAACAACCAATAACAGAGTCTGTCTATAAATTCAAAATTAAACTAAATTAAAATTCAAATAAATATAAGTGGAAAAATATAGAACCCTCGCCAATTCAACGAGGAAAATGCCAACAGAAGCAGGAAAAGCAAACCAGTATTGATCAAAACAACCAATAACACAGTCTATCTATAAATTCAAAATTAAATTAAATTAAAATTCAAAATAAAGAGACATAAACGAGTAAAACAGAGTGCTGATAAAAAGGAACCAAAAAAGGGCTCATAGTTGCTCCATTGTCATTGATATTGAGGTTAAAAGGTGTTGCTACTGAGCCCACACTACATACATATCAACACGGGAAAATAGAATTGATAAGTCAAAAGTTCTCTTGGGATCGATCCAAGTTTAAATCCATGTAGGACCTTTTTAAACAAAAAGTTGAAAAGGCACCCGAAAAGCTTAAATGTACAGTGCTCCAATCAACAGGTGTCTACTACACCTGTAGAGGATGACAAAAAACACTACTTTTGTAAAGTCCCAAGAGACCTGATTTCAAGTGAAAATCAAAATAAGTTTGGCAAAATACAGAAATGGGAAAATAATCAAACTAATTATAGACGTACCTTAACCACTTTTTGTCATTAAACCTTACCTGACTGAGCTATAAAGTTGGGTCAACATTTCATCCTTGGCTTTCTCAACTTGACAAAGCACCACAACCTGCAAATCCTCAAATCATCAATTCAAGTATCATGGACTGAATAAACACTGAGATTCTATATGGTTGTATTGTGTGCTCATCCACATGGATGTCTTACATTGGGAACATTTGCAGCAAGACTATTCAGAACAGCTTCCACATAACCACAGACTTCTTGAGCCATCATTCTGAGCTCCTCCTCTAGATCTACAGGCCTTCTTACCATGGTTTCCTGGATTATAAACAAGAAAATCAAACTGAGGTTGAATATTAAGTTGGGAAATAATTTTTCTATTCTCATCATTGTATATGGTCATGGTCTCCTAGTCTAGAATGTGTATTGATTCTTAAATTATTTAATAGCAAACATTTTGATTATGTACATGTGCAACTTACGATGGAACTTTATGTGCTTCATTGCCTATATGCAAGTGTTTCAATACAAGCTATAGTTGTTCACGATTATACTTTGGGTTACATAAAGTAGTCTTGGCCTCTGGCTAGCTAAATATTGCCTACCCTCTACCTTATATCTATTTAAGTTTTAACAGTGGAAATAATTTGTCTTGAAGATCGAAGAAAACTCACAGGATGTTAGTCGTAGCTGAAAGCAAAGACTAGCAATCTATTTTCATTTTCTACTAAATAGTTCTCTACCAGAGAAACCAAATTTTTTGGTTACCTGTAATTGTTCATAAGTTGAACAATTGTCCAGCAGCACAATGCCTACTTATCTGCAATATAATTGTCCAATAAAAAATAATGTGACTAGCATGCATTTGAATGTAGTTTACTAATTTTTTAACCTTAAATAGACATGTGAGTACTTGATAGTAAATCAAGACAATTCCATATAACATAATGTAATTTAGTTAATGAAGGCTTCTCACCAGATCATGCCATCATTATGTCAGTGGCTATAATATATACAATGTATAGTTGAGGAGGAACTTCTATTTATGGATATATAACAGTGAACTCAACTCAGCTTGCATTTTATTTGTCTCAAACAACCTATGAAAAGTTTGTTGTAGTATAAAGGGTGCATCTTTATCCAATGCTTTAATTGTCTTTGTAGGTTGACATTGTAATGGGCCAAAGGTTAATGACTCTATCTTCCAGCAAGAATTGGCAAGCAAATGAATTTCACCAATGGCTCCAACATAGAACCAAATTTTAGGAATGGTAGACTAGTTCCTTTCTTGCTGGGAATATACTAAGAATGGTCCCTTCATGTAGGGGATGCCTTAGCGACATCCAATGAGCCGTTCCCACAAAACTGGAGATGCATCAAATGATATTTGTGACATTCTTGTTCTCATCCCCATTCCATAGAAAACAGGTAAAAAACATAGGAGAACAGGGATGCCTCAAATATCAATTAAGAATCAAAGTCTATAGAAGGATGTCTCTAGAGGGGCTCAACACTCTGTTACATTGTTACATTCCAAGGATATGTAATTATTCAGCTTCAGCTTCAGAAGGGTTATTGTAGTGTAACTACCAGTTAATTTGTCAGAATTACGCCCAAGTTTTACTACTTCAAATGGGAGTCAGAAGTTTGGATTTAAGATGCTACCTTAGCTTTGATAAGTGTTTCATCTCCCAGTTTTACTATAGTTAAAGAAGAATATGTAGACTATTGAATGGAAACAACTTTAGCATTGAATCTGATCGTTCCTGGAGCCAATTCTTTTGCAAGGGTATCCAGAAGCATACTCCTTTGCACGCATCGAACTTCATGATTTCCGCTGATAGACATGAAAATTACTTAGTATTACAAAGCATGCAAAAAAAAAAGATGACCAAAATAGTTAATGGGATAGAAAGTACATCATGTCACAAATCATAGCATATCTATTTCATGCCCTGCAAAAACTTGTAAACTCAACCACTGCGATAAAATAATGAAATTAAACAGCATTTTGAACTATTAAAAATAGAAGGAATGAAGGCCAAGTGCTATGTAATCCACACAGTCCACCAAGTGAAAAGGCTAGCTGGCCTTGATCTGCATCTGTGGCTCCAGGAATATCAATCACTATCCTAAGTGAGATCACCAATACAAAAACAAAAATTATTATTTATTCAACTTATTGACCATTATCTTAAAACAACTGTAAATAACCTAGTAGAATCCAACATAGTTCCATTTAATCTAACATAAGAATGTATAAATCTATCTAATCCGTAAGAATATCAGTTCCATTTAATCTAACCTAAAGATAGTATAAATCTATCTAAACCTCGAAAAGATCACACCTCAATGCTTAAAAGTCAGTATTTAAAAAAACTGACAAAAAAATCTCGGTTCAAGAGTTTATCACCTTAGGTAAAAACAACTAAAAAAGTAAAACAATTAAAAAAAGTAAAAAAGTAAAACAAAAAAAATTAACCTCACAAGCTAGAAGAGACTAATCTTAACTAAACCTAAAACCAAAAAAGTTTAGACCTAAAATGATTCATCTTAACTTCATGTTATCTTTAAGATGATGAGAACAAAAAAATTACTAAAACAAAAAATATTAACCTAGTAAACTAGAATACATTAATCTTCATCAAACCTATTAAAAAAGCATCTTAATCTCAAAGAATATATCAACTTAAGAAAAAGACAGGAGAAAATAAATAAATAAACCATCTTAACCTAATACACTATGATAGAATTTTCTTAACCATTAAAGTCCACAAAAATCCATGATGTATTAAAGCCATCCATGATGTATTAAAGCCAGATGAAAATTAGAGTAGATCCAACTGAACTACGATCTATCCATCAACCAGCTGCAAACCTCAAAGAGATACCAAATTATAAGAAAAACTATGAATAAACTCCCATTACCAATACCAACCAGCATTATATCCATCTTTATCAATCTATTTTTAAGCTGGGTGCAAAGTTCACTGAGATACCAAATTTAAAGAACTACCATAAATAATAGATCCATTTTCACCAGATCTATTTTGGCTAACTAGAATAAAATAATAACTATGTGCAAACCTCATATTCAAAAATTTGAATCTATTATTCTCTAGCACCAATTATATGGTATTTTGACAAGACAAAAACTATTATTTTAATGTTTTAAAAGTGAATATATGATTGCTAGGTTTTTGAAAATACTCAAAATATTTATTAAATAATACTTGATTGTCCAAAGACTATTATTTCAAACTAAATATTTATTAGATAGTGTTTCCCAGGCAAAAAAAGAAGAAGATGTCTTAACCTTGAAGATGGATCTATTAAGTTATTAACTCTAGTTGCAGACCTGAATGTTTTAACCTTGAATCTATTAGCTCTTGCTGAAAGGAAACTCTTCATTAGATAATATTGATTTTAACTTTGAATCAACAGACTCAATGAGAAAACAAAATGTTTCTTAGATAGTGTTATAGTCCACAAGCAAACAACCTTGAATCTATTAGGGTTGGCCACAAATATCAATGTTTTACTCTTGAACCTATGAACTCCATGTGCAAACCTGAATATTTATTACATAGTGTTTGACATGCAAAGACATTAAGGTCTTAGCATCCTACTTTACTTTTAATCCTTTCTAGTAGCATAACTTCTTATGCCTATGTTAGTGTTACAACGGTACAACTGTGCATTATACAGCTGGGATGACTAGGACAATGTATTGGCCCATATAAAAATACTAAATAGTATGGTGTGGCCAATATGCAATGAAGTGGTGATAGTACAAATGAAAAAGGAGGAAGAGGAAGTGCTGGGAACTCTATGTGAGGATGGTAATGACTCAGCTTCTATGTATGTGCCATTTTGTGGCAACACTAAGTACATTGAATATGGACAAAGGCAGTGAGTTCATTGAATATGGACAATGGCACAACATGATCTAAACCGGTGCCATTGTTTAGACACCATCAAGTTATAATTGAATGTGAGCACTACCAAATAAAATAAGACCTATCTAGTCTAATATGCACTAGAAACTTTGATAAGATTGCAGAGGCTGTGAAGCTCAAGCATGCATATTAGAATACTAAAACTGAAGATATGAACTCTGCAACCTTGATGTGCATATCAGACCCAGTAATAATAACAAAATATTATTACCATTAGAGTGTCTCTCTTTCAATTTTTTTTAGTGTATTGTTTGTATAAATTGAAGAGAGCAGACGAGTAGGAATTTATTATACCAGTGAAGCCATTCCTGCATGTTTGTATAAATTGAAGAAAGGAGAAGGGAAGGAATTTATTATACCAGTGAACCCATTCCCACATGTTGGGTTCGCTTGGACTAGGAGCATCTGGCTCTATCATTACCTGATCAAATGTAAATGCATGCATTCATAGAAGACCCATAACAAATTTATATGTAAATATTCATTCTATGAAACCAGAGGTGCCATTTTCTTATTACACCATGGGATAGAGTTTTTTAAACTAACTGTTAGGACCAGGTAATCTACATACAACACAAATATAAGCATATAAAATTTATCATAATCAAACAAATAATAAAATTTAGGACCTACAATGGTCTTAGTGATGCCCATAATCTGTAAGTACTCATAAATCCATGAGTACCAAGCACAAGAGGCTACTTTAGCCCAGAAAGGGACTTCTTCAACTTGCACACATGGATATCCCATCCTAACAAAGATATTATATTTGAACCCAAGCTGAAACAAAACCATGAATCATTCTTCCTGCCACCTACATCTCTGGCCCTGTCAAAATCCACTAAAGCATGCAACAGCTCAAAGCACTGTGCTAGTGTGCCCTTCAAGTACCTCGCATACCTCAGACCATGGAGCATATTTGCAGCAACCTCAGCTCAACCGTATATTAGCAGCCAAGCTGGACACTAAATTGGTGTCTGAGCCCCCCTTGTTTATGAGACAAGGGATCTCATGCACATAACAATTTGACTGGTAAATTCTACCAGATATGTTAGGGAACCTATATACTTTTTGTACGCTAACGAATCAACCAAATTTGAATCTTAATCTACTGATAACTTCAAAATATGTATCATAAAAGTAGCCTATGGTTTATTGTCCATTATCCGAAACTTATTCAGAATCTCAATTACTTACTTACCCCTATTCGAGGACCACCTCACCTCAACTCAGCGAAACCTCCAAGACCAAGAAATAACACATGAGGTGTATGTCCTTCATGTCTGTTGGGACTCAGAATTGACCTATTTTTGACCTTATCTTTTGCCGTTTATTATCCTTTTGTAGTCATAAGTTGAAAGCTTTTATTCTATAATGACATAATGACCCCAAGGTATGAAGTAACCTCCCGCATATCTATGTTTAATTGTTTATTTCATATTCATGAATATCTTTATACTTATCCTTGGAAACGCTGACTAAATTGTCAAGTAATTGCCTTAAGCTTGCAGGAATTATAATGTATAGTTGCTGTAACACCAGAAACAGAAACTACGCAGTTGCCGTAACACCAGAAACAACAACTACACAGTTGCTGCAACACCAGAAGCAGCAACTCCGTAGTTGCTACAGTCAGCAACAGCAATCACCTAAAGCAAGCTATTTTGTAACAGTCGCGAATAACAGATGGCAACTATTTAAAGAACCCTGACGTGGCATAATCAAGCGGAGGTCTAAAGCAAGAAGAACACAGTCAGCATGGCCTAAATCAGGAACAACATGGGGAAATGGCAAAGGAATATGAAGATCCTGAGAAGACGGTCAAAGTCAGTTACCCGCTGTGTAACAGCCAGAGCTCAAGAAAGAACGTATTATCATACTGTTGTAACAGCGTTCTGAATTGCTTATTTTTGATAAGATGGGTTAACTGAATGGGCTGTAATACTTTATTGTAATAGATGTCTCCTCTATAAAGAGGAGACATCTACATGAAAAGGGGATTAGTCGGTGTCTATGGTCAGTCTGTAAGAAGAGATTCTGAGAACATCAGCAAGTCTGAACTCTATTGTATTTAAATCTTTTTGGGAGATGAATATAAAACTGTTTTGAGCACTTAATCCAGTCTTCGTTTTCCTGGGGAATCTTGTGAGAGGGACTGGGCCCACCTTCCTCACAAGATTCACCCATTTACTTTCTTGTCAAGTGTGTAAGTGTGCAATAGTTTCTTTCTGGTACTCTGCTTGGATTTGATAGAATTACCTCTAGTATTCTCTGTTTTGCTAGTACTCTGTTTCATTAATCATTTGAGTTTGTTTCTCACCGGTGAATGAGAGTGCAATGTGCATTAGTAATATGATTACAGAGGCAGGTGTTGAACGTCCCCACCTGGAGGATAGGGTCCTGATCCTCTGCCAACAGAGCATCCATCATTTCGTTTTCCAGATTTGTAGTTTTAATTATTTGCTTTTAACAAGTACTGTAATGACATAGCATAAGAATCACGTATACTACAGCTTTTCAATGCTTTTAGATTTTGAGTACATACAGTACGCAGTAGCCTTTGGAATAAAAAGACTTTCCCTGGTTGACAATTAATGTGGTACTTGAATGTTTAATTCATAAACAATTCAAATAGCCAACATTTTGGCGCCGTTGCCAGGGAAGGCAACTAAAGAATTCTAAAAGCATTAATGGTTTCTTTGTGAAAATAACAGGTGTATGAGAGGACGCAAGAAACCTAATTTTACAGGCGGCAAAGGAGGAAGGAAGACTTACATCGACGAAATCATCTCTAAGGCCGAAGCATCACAGAGGACGAGTTCCCGGAGACCTCAAATCCAATACTCCTCACAAACAGACCAACAGACGGAGGAAGTAATAGGACCTGAAAGGAAGCTGGAAGCACCAGAGTACACTGAGGAACCGGTAGAAGAACCTGAAGAAACAGAAGACACAGAAGATAAAGCAAGTGATTCAGGGAAAAGACCAATGGAGGATAACAGAACAGAAGGGAGAGGGGAAAACTCGCTCTCCACCCTGGAATTCCCTATTGGGGAGCTCCCGAGAGGAACAACCCCCATGAAAAATATTCCACTCTCGGCACTACCCAATTTTCATGGGTTATCCTCCGAAGACCCGGACGAATTCCTCTTTGAATTCGACATACTGTGTAGAAGCTATGATTACATAAGTCCTAATCAGAAGCTGAAATTGTTTCCAGCAACACTAAAAGGGAACGCATTGAGGTGGTTTATGAGCTTAGGAGCTCAGGCAATCACCACCTGGGACCAGATGAAAGAGGGATTTCTGGCCAAGTATCAAGACTACTGCCGGACAAGAGAAAGAAAGGAAGAATTGTTTAAAATGGTCCAGAAAGAGGACGAAAATTTGGAAGATTTCGTGGAAAGATTACAGTATAATCTGCAGCGGTCTGATCATCCTAATATGAGCAAAGACATTTTGAAGACCATACTGCTGAAAGGGGTAAGAGATGATTGCCTGGACATGTTGAACATGCTTGGGAAAGGGGACATTTCCAAAGAACCCTTTGATGAAATTATTAAGCTCTGCATGCGGTGTTCAAGGGGAGCGGCAGGCAGATCAAAAAGCAGAGATAATGTGTATTCAAGGGTTCAGAAGTCAGCCAGTGGAGGAGCAACAAGAGCTGAGATAGGTAACTTATTAGAAGAATTTAAAACTGAAATGCTAAGTTCTTTTGCTTCACAAATTGATGCTCTGCAGGTCAAGAAGAAACAGGCAGAAGCAGAAGCTGCTCTGGCAATTTTCTGTTCAAAATGCAGAGAAAAACATCCACTCAGAGAATGCCCACTAGATAGGATACCTATATGCACAATCTGCGAGAAGGATCATGAAACACAGCAATGCCCCTCTCTGCCTGGAATCAAAGCAGCACTGCAGACAACTGAAGAAGAAGCTGAAGCAGTGTACCTAATGACACAGAGGAGGCAATGGCCGCAAAGACAAGGTACGAGCTCTAATACAACATTCAATCATTGGAATAATAATTCTCCTTTTTACCCACCCATGAATCAAATGCAATACCCACCCTTCAACACAATGAACTTTCCACTTATGCAGCAACCAAATATTCCTTTTCCTGACCCTACTATGTGGAATCCTTGGGCTCCCCAGCAACCATATTTTAATCAATGGAACCCAAACTGGGCAGCCCAACAGATACCTTTTCCTCAACAACAACAATCTCTTTCCTTACCATCTAATAATCCTCTGAATAATTAGGCAATGAGACCACAGCTGCCTGTGCAACCTAACCCCAATCCAAATAATAATAAAGCCCTGCAAGTTATTGACATTCAAAATCAGCCTATCTCTCCCCTGCAATGTAATGATATTCACCTTCGCTCCGGGAGAATAGTCGAACCCATTATAGATGATATTACGGACTCTGACAAAGAAGAGGTTAGAAAAGAGAAACCAGCTAACCATAGTGCTGAAACAACAGAATCAGCGCCTAACAATAGTGACCAAACAGTAGATCCACCATTCCCTGAAAGGCTGACTCTCACTAAAACACCTGAACAACCTACCTTCAATCTTTTAGGAGAGCTACAGAACTTGTATGTCAAAATCCCATTATTGCAAGCACTAAGGGATGTTCCTATATATGCTAGAACTATTAGAGACATTTGTGTGAAAAAACCTGGAAGGAAGGCTAAAGACCCCCTCACAGTTCATGTGATGGGGGAATTAACTGCCTTAATGACTGAAAAAGATTATCCTGTGAAGTATGGTGACCCTGGTCACCCTACAGTAACAGTCCAGGTCGGAAAAACCTTTATCTCTAAAGTCTTAGTAGACTTAGGAGCTGCAATAAATATCATGACACTCGAAACAGCTCAATTGCTCCAGCTAAAAAACTTTATCAGGGAAACTCCAACTATCTTAGAATTAGCTGACCGTTCTACGATCAAACCTGAAGGGGTCATTGAAGACCTTATAATCTCTGTAGAATCATGGAATTACCCGATCGACTTTGTGGTATTACAAACTAAAACAAAGTTGGGGGGTCATCCGTTGATTCTAGGGAGACCTTGGTTGGCTACAGCTGATGCTTTCATCAGCTGTAGATCTGGATCAATGACCATCTCCAATGGACAAGAAACTAAACAGCTGACCCTCTATCCTCATGCCACTCCCATGATTAACAGTGACAATTCCATATGGGTAGACTATGAGGATGAGGAAACCCAACCGATATTAACTATTGGGCAAGCTTTGACTTTTAAAGACTCCACCGAAGATGAACTAATTAGCAGTTTTATTTCTGAACCCTCTTCGGTTAATCCAGAAACATTTAACCACTTCACTGCAATCCTAGAACCTGAATCCCAGCAGAATATGAAAGATGAAAACTTATGCCAGACAGCATTAGGCAACCCTTCCAAGAGCACAACAGTTGAAATTGAACCTGGTAAAACGCTGAATATAAATCCTGATTTGACTGATGATGAAAAACATAAATTAATAAAGTTACTCCAAGCAAACAAAGAGGCATTTGCATGGGACTACACAGACATGAAAGGGATCTCCCCTGAATTATGTACTCACCGTATATATATTAAGGAGGGATCCCGGCCAGTCTGTCAACCCCAACAAAGAATGAACCCTAACCTTAGAGAAATTGTGAAGGAGGAACTCCAAAAACTTTTAAATGCAGGATTCATATATCCAATATCTGACAGTGAGTGGGTTTCTCCACTCGTAATTGTACTAAAGAAGAATGGGAAATGGCGAGTATGTGTAGACTATAGATCATTAAATAAAGCAACCCAGAAAGATCATTTCCCTTTACCTTTTATTGATCAAGTATTGGATAATTTAGCAGGTAAGAAATTCTTCTCATTCTTGGATGGGTTTAGTGGATACAACCAAATTAGGATTGCACCCCAGGATCAGGACAAAACCACATTTACCAGCCCATGGGGAACTTTTGCTTATAGAGTACTTCCATTTGGGTTGTGTAACGCTCCAGCGACATTTCAAAGGGCGGTGATAGGAATCTTTTCTGATATGTTAAACGATTCATTAGAAATATTCATGGACGACTTTACTCCTTATGGAGTGACCTTCGAAGATGCTCTGCAAAACCTGGAAAAAGTACTTAAGCGGTGCATAGAAGCACACCTCGCTTTAAGCACTGAAAAGTGCCACATGATGATGAATCAGGGTATTGTACTAGGTCATTTCATTTCATTTTTAGGAATTCAAGTCGATCCAGCTAAGATTCAGGTGATTCAGAACCTTCCTATCCCCAAAACACAAACTGAGGTGAGAAGCTTTTTAGGGCATGCCGGATATTACAGAAGATTCATTAAGGATTTTTCTAAAATAGCTTCTCCTTTGTTTGTGTTATTAATGAAAAATGCTGAATTCAAGTGGACTGATGACTGTGAGAATGCATTCAATAAACTTAAGCATCAGTTGTTCGCAGCTCTTATTTTGAGAGGACCTGACTGGGCATTACCCTTTCATATTTCCTCTGATGCCTTAGACACGGCAATTGGAGCTGTCCTGGGTCAGGAAGAAAACAATCTCCCCTATGCTATCTATTTCATCAGCAAAAACATGACACCAGCTGAGTTAAATTATACAGTAACTGAGAAAGAATTTTTAGCAGTTATTTATGCTATTAATAAATTTCGGCATTATATTACTGGCTATACTACCTTTGTGCATACTGACCACTCGGCCATCAAGTATTTAATGAATAAATCAATTACCAATGCTCGAGTCACCAGGTGGTTATTACTATTACAGGAATTTGATATCACAATTGTAGATAGGCCAGGAAAAGAAAATGTAGTTGCTGATTTTCTTTCTCATTTAAAAACTGATGAAAATGTTCCAGTAGATGATTCTTTTCCTGATTAGTATCTATTTGCAGTATCTGCTCACTCACCTTGGTATGCAGACATTGCCAATTATCTAGTTGCAGGAAAATTACCATCACACCTATCACACAGGGAAAGAAGGAAGATCATCCAGCAAAGTGCTAGGTACAGCTGGATAAGCGGGTGTCTATTCCACACAGGAATAGATCAAGAAATCAGGAGATGCATTGAGGAAGACGAGATTTATGACATACTGAAAGCTTGTCACGATGGTCCTTGTGGAGGACATTTTGCAGATAAAAGAACAGCTCACAAGGTACTTAGAATGGGTTATTACTGGCCATCACTTTTTAAAGATGCTAGAAAATATGTGAAGGCTTGTGACAGCTGTCAGAGAATGGGCCAGCCCAACCATAGGGATGAAATGCCACTCAACCCCCAGGTAACTCTCGAACCCTTTGAGAAATGGGCATTAGATTTCGTAGGTCCCATTAATCCTCCATCTAATCAAAGAGTTTACATTTTAGTATGCACAGATTACATGACTAAATGGGTAGAGGCCAAAGCACTCATTAAAGCTAATGAAGAAGCAGTACTAACATTCTTATTTGAAGAAATATTTGTTAGATTTGGACTACCCAGAGAATTAGTCACTGATGGAGGACCTCCTTTCAATTCTCATGGTTTCAAAGATACGCTCCAAAAATATCATATCAAGCATAAGATGACCACACCATACCACCCCCAAGCAAATGGGCAGGTGGAAAGCACCAACAAGGTCATAGAAGCTATCTTAACAAAAACGATAAAGGAGAATAGAAGGGACTGGTTTCAGCGCTTGCTCGAGGCTCTTTGGGCCTACAGAACCACTTGGAGAAACACAACATGATTTTCACCCTATGAATTGGTTTTTGGAAAGAATGCTATTTTTCCTGTAGAGTTTGAGATTAAAACCTTAAGAACTGCCTTAGCTGTTAACCTTGATTTAACTTATGCACAGACAGCCAGGTTGCAGCAGTTGCAGGAATTGGATGAGAAAAGACTGGATGCCGTCCATCAAACAACTATGATACAGCAACAAAGGAGTAGATGGCATGACAGAACCATTAAGCAAAAGCAGTTCCAGAAAGGTAACTGGGCCCTACTTTATGATTCACATTTTGAGAACTTTCAAGGGAAACTGAGAACAAGATGGCTAGGGCCGTATGAAGTGGATACTGTTTTCCCAAATGGAACGGTTAGATTATTAACAATTGATGGAAGCAGAACACCACTGTTAGTGAATGGCTACCGACTTCGGTTATATCAGCGGCCGGTTTCCAAAGAGGACTTTAAAGCCACTTGCATGGCAATAAAACAGTATTCTTTTCCAGGGGAACTTGCTGTCCCTCAAAGCACTTGAATTTCTATTATTTATGTAATTTTTAGGATTAGACATTTTTTTAGAAACTAATAAATCCTGCCAAGGATTGCAACATTACATTTCGGTATTTTGCAGATGTTAGCGTGGGGAAGTAACTGAGAACAAGAGCCTCGAAAAGAATTACTATGTGGACTCCGAATTCTTGTTGCTGCAACACCAATTCCTGTTGCTGCAACACCAATTCCTGTTGCTGCAACACCACTTCCCGTTGCTGCAACACCACTTCCCGTTGCTGCAACACCAATTCCTGTTGCTGCAACACCACTTCCCGTTGCTGCAACACCACTTCCAGTTGTTGCAGCATCATTTCCCGTTGCCGCAACACCATCCTTGTTGCTGCAACACCATTCCTGTTGCTGCAACACTAGTTCCATTACTCCAGCACATTCCCCGTTTTCACAAACGTTTTCCCCCAATCCCTGTTGCCCCAACGGTAATTTTCTGTTGCTGCAACACCAGTCCCGGTGCCACGATATTGCTTCCCGATCACGAAATATCCTTCCCAGCAAAATTCCCTCACGAACAAACCCTGATAAAATCTACCACCTCTCGTGATGATTACAGCACCTTACTATCACTTCCCGTCATTATCATTACAAATCACCCATATTCCCGTGCTTTCAGATCCGCGGTAATTATTATAATTTGACAGCAGACAAGAAAAGACTTTTTGACGCAACGATCAAAAAGGTAAAGTACGAAGGTACGCACGTTTATGAATGAGCATTAAATAATAGATAAGCGGAAAAAGGTTGATAGGTCCATCAAATGATTGCATTCCCAATCATATCATTTACACGTAGGAAGGGGGGGATTACCAAAGCAATTCCCATAATGACAAACCACGCCAACCACCGCCACCCTTAATTCTCCCGGTTGTATGTAAAAACTACGGCATGTTACCATTTGTGATGTATACTCTGAGTTGAAATCGGTAGCTTGGCTCTGAATTCTGAAGATTTACCGAGACAACAGCCATGGGAGGAACCCTCATTACTCATGAACCAGCCACGACAGTAGTCCTGGATCTCTTTCCGGAAATTTACCAAATTTTCTTGCAAGCTGGATGGATAGAATATTTCAGGAGACTTCCGGACTTTGACGAGCAGCAAGTCCTGGAATTCACATGCAATTTGACAGAAGGATTCTCGGTCGTCCAAGGAATTCAAGTTCCGGTCACGGAAGAAATCATAGCTGAAGTCACCGGACTCCCAGCCACTGGTACACGGTGGTTCAGCAGAAAGCACCTGATTCTGAATGCAACGCAAGACTTTCTCTGACCAGGCGAGGAAGTAGAAACTAAGGGTAGAGGTGTAGCACTGCGGTCGTTACCTCAACCATGGCCAAAAGTCGTTGAATTCGTCAAACAATATCTGACGTGCGAAGGTCGTTACCAGGAAATCTACCAGCACGACTTCGTCCTGTTAAATCACTTAAGAAATGGTCAATTATTGAACATGCCATATTATTTGCTGGGTTGTCTCAAAAATATGGCACGATATGCTATGAAAGCGAAGCATCCAGTTCTCTCCCTAAAACACCATCGCTTAATCCAATTGCTGATTAACAGAGCTCTCGCTCTAAACATCCCTCCACCCCCCATTAATCCCCATCTGGAGGAAGGAATTCCACAGCCTAAGCATCAAGGTCCTCATCAAGAAGAGGAAACTCTTCGTCAAGCTGAGGACACACCTCAGCAAGACCAAGAGCTTCCTCAACAAACGAACGACATGCCTGAACAAATCCCTTTGGAAAACCCTCAGCAAACAGAGCATATTCCCGAACAACCCCAGCAAATACCCCTGCATGTTACTGAGAATGAACAAGCAGCAGCGGAATTAACCACATCTCCCAAAAGAACCAATCCCTCCGCTCCCATACTCAGTATTTCTACTGATGATTCCGACGATAATATCCCAATTACTCAGCTTAAACGAAAAATGCAGCAGGTAAAGAAGACCCCAGCAAAAAGAAGAAGAACTAGGGTTTCAACCAAAGCACCTACTACCCCGACTACTGTCCCTACCTTAAAGGCCAGCAGAAAGAGAAAAACACCTCAATTCCCTGCTTCCCTACCAAAACGAAAATCGGTAGTAGTTGAATCCCCTAATTCCTCCAGTTCACCACCCATCGCTTTAAAAACCCGCACCCCAGCCACTCCTCGAAATCCCTCTCCCTCACCCACAGAGGCTGAGATGCAGAGCGTTCATAGCTTCGTGGCATCATATCTTAAGACAGCTGATACACAAGAACCAGCTGCCGACACCCAGAGTGATAGTGACCAAGTGGCTGCAACACAAGAAACAGCCACTACCCCAGGTGACACACAAGAACCACCTGTGGGGAATACTGATCAAATTGACGAAGCAGAACCTCTGCCTCCACTGGAATCTACTGTCCCACAGGATCAGCCTACTATACCCGCCCTGCAAGAAGAAATTGAGTTTCTGAAATCTCAGATTCAGGACTACCAGGAAGAGATAATAAGGGTCAGGGAAGCATATCAGAAAGAATTCAGCCTGCATGTTTTAGCAAGAGTAGCATCTGCAGCAGAGAAAAGTAAAGATAACGAATATATGTGTACAAATTGTGGTGAAATATATACTCAGGCAGGATATAAGGTAGTACAAGAACCAATAAAGGAAGCCGCCGATGCTGAAAATGAAACAAAGGAGTCTGTTGATGCAGAAGTAGAAATCCCACAATTCTCTGCTGAGATAGAAAGACCTGTTGCTACACAAGAACCAACAGGATCTGCAGAAGAAATGCAGGTGGAAAGACCTGTTGCTACACAAGAACCAACAGGATCTGCAGAAGAAATGCAGGCAGAAAGACCTGTTGCTACACAACAGGATCTGCAGAAGAAATGCAGGCAGAAAGACCTGTTGCTACACAAGAACCAACAGGATCTTCAGAAGAAATGCAGGCAGAAAGACCTGTTGCTACACAAGAACCAACAGGATCTTCAGAGGAAGTGCAGACAGAGAGACCTGTTGTTACACAAGAACCAACAGGATCTTCAGAAGAAGTGCAGTCAGAGAGACCTGTTGCTACACAAGAACCAACAGGTCATCCAGAGAACACGCAGGACCAAGATCAAGAACTTACTGACACACAAGAACCAGTAAGTTCACCTGAAATTGCACAAGATCAAGGACTTACTGACACACAAGAACCAATAAGTTCATATGAAACTGCATAAGACCAGGAGCTTACTGACACACAAGAACCAGTAAGTTCTTCAAAGACTGCACAGGAACAAACAGAGGAGCTTCCCGACACTATGCAGGAAGAAAGGAAAGAGGAAAACAAGGATTTACCCCGGCCTACCCAATCTGCTATGCAAGAACAAGCTACACAAGAACCAGGAAATGAAGAAAGAAACACTGAAAGTGTTATGGAGCAAGAAGAAGATATAGAAGAAAATGAGGAAAAAGATACAGACTCACCCCGGCATACCCAGATTATGGAAGAAGAAATAATTTCAGGAGAAAATGAAGAAAAACTGGACTCACCTAGCCCTATTCAAGTTGCCAAGGAGCTAGAAAAAGATACAGACTCATCACGGCCTACCCAGATTATTATGGAGGAAGAACAAATAGTTTTAGAAGGCAATAAAGAAGAATTGAATTCGCCCAGCAAGAAGCAAGGAGAAGTGGAAGAAAAAGAGACAGATTCACCCCGGTCCACCAAAATTACTTTGGAGCAAAATGAATTAGTCCAACAGGAGGAAGAAACTCTGGTCAGAAATGGAGAGAGAGATGCTAGATCATCCCAGCCCACTTCAACAGAGCAGATGACCCTGATTGATGCCTGTATGCAAACAGAGCTTCCCACTGTTAGTGATGCATGTATAGAAACACAAAGTTTTCAGGAATTAAAAGGTAGATGGTGGAGAGAATATCAGCAGTCTCAAGGCAAAGCATTCGAACAACAAAAGGGGACCTGGTTTGATCATGCTTATAAGAACTAGGAAGCACTGGAACAGTGTAGGGCCCAGTATAAAGAAATCAAGGAACTGAAACACAGAATGTCCCAGATGTTTGAGTTATGTCAAAGAATGCTTGCCACAAGGAAACCCTCTTTTAACTATGCTACATTTTTGAGGGAAAGACTTGCATTCATTCAGCTGAAGGCTATCAAAGAGGGGAGGCCTCATCAAGTGGTCACAGCAGAGCAGTTTATGCAGACCTTTGCAGAGGCACCCAAAAGCGATCAAAACTTGCTATGTGAATTATACCTCCATAATGAGGCCGTGTCTGAAGAAACGAACATGAACATGATACCTGTAGTTGGTGACATACAATTGAGAGCCTTCATCTCCTTTTTGGCTAATCAACTTACCTGGCAGAATGCCTATGTCTCAGGCCACCAAAATGAACAAAATTGTCTTCTGTGGATTCGAGCTGAACCACAGAATGCTGCCACTTTCATCTCACAACACTTAAAAATGGTAAGCGATTCTGACATGAAGGATCATGTCATGAGACTGCAAACAGAGGTCCTAACAGACTGTTAGCAGTATGTAAAGACCAAAGCATCCTTGGCTGTTAAAGCAAATAAACTGTTTTGGGATAACTGCCCCGCAGAAAGGCAGGAATATCACCCGTATAACCCATCAAATCTGCAAGTAGCACTTTCAAGGGTACCTCAGTATGTTAAATGCATGCAGCGTTGTGCTGAAAATCGGATGGGTTATAAATTTAAATTCCCACTTTTATGGTTGTCTGGTGATCAGTATAAGGGCCAGTTCGGACTTTCTAACAGAGAAGAAGCAGCAACATGGAAGCATATACAAACTGTTTATGGTTTCAGAAACAATTTTGATGTTACTCCCTACAGCTATTGTCTTAGTAATCTGCATTGTTCGTCCCAGTTCTCCGACTCAGACTCAGGGTAGCCATTGCATGGGGACATGCAATCTCTTCAGTTGGGGGGGATGTTGGGACTCAGAATTGACCTATTTTTGACCTTATCTTTTGCCGTATTATTATCCTTTTGTAGTCATAAGTTGAAAGCTTTTATTCTATAATGACATAATGACCCCAAGGTATGAAGTAACCTCCCGCATATCTATGTTTAATTGTTTATTTCATATTCGTGAATATCTTTATACTTATCCTTGGAAACGCTGACTAAATTGTCAAGTAATTGCCTTAAGCTTGCAGGAATTATAATGTATAGTTGCTGTAACACCAGAAACAGCAACTACGCAGTTGCCGTAACACCAGAAACAGCAACTACACAGTTGCTGCAACACTAGAAGCAGCAACTCCGTAGTTGCTACAGTCAGCAACAGCAATCACCTAAAGCAAGCTATTTTGTAACAGCCGCGAATAACAAATGACAACTATTTAAAGAACCCTGACGTGGCATAATCAAGCGGAGGTCTAAAGCAAGAAGAACACAGTCAACATGGCCTAAATCAGGAACGGCATGGGGAAATGGCAAAGGAATATGAAGATCCCAAGAAGACGGTCGAAGTCAGTTACCCGCTGTGTAACAGCCAGAGCTCAAGAAAGAACGTATTATCATACTGTTGTAACAGCGTTCTGAATTGCTTATTTTTGATAAGATGGGTTAACTGAATGGGCTGTAATACTTTATTGTAATACATGTCTCCTCTATAAAGAGGAGACATCTACATGAAAAGGGGATTAGTCGGTGTCTATGGTCAGTCTGTAAGAAGAGATTCTGAGAACATCAGCAAGTCTGAACTCTATTGTATTTAAATCTTTTTGGCAGATGAATATAAAACTGTTTTGAGCACTTAATCCAGTCTTCGTTTTCCTGGGGAATCTTGTGAGAGGGACTGGGCCCACCTTCTTCACAAGATTCACCCATTTACTTTCTTGTCAAGTGTGTAAGTGTGCAATAGTTTCTTTCTGGTACTCTGCTTGGATTTGATAGCATTACCTCTGGTATTCTCTGTTTTGCTAGTACTCTGTTTCATTAATCATTTGAGTTTGTTTCTCACCGGTGAATGAGAGTGCAGTGTGCATTAGTAATCTGATTACAGAGGCAGGTGCTGAACGTCCCCACCTGGAGGATAGGGTCCTGATCCTCTGCCAACAGAGCATCCATCATTTCGTTTTCCAGATTTGTAGTTTTAATTAATTGCTTTTAACAAGTACTGTAATGACATAGCGTAAGAATCACGTATACTACAGCTTTTCAATGCTTTTAGATTTTGAGTACATACAGTACGCAGTAGCCTTTGGAATAAAAAGACTTTCCCTGGTTGACAATTAATGTGGTACTTGAATGTTTAATTCATAAACAATTCAACTAGCCAACAATGTCAACTTCACTTGCCAGTTTCTTCTTGCACCATGGGATAGAGTTTTTTTAACTAACTTTTAGGACCAGGTCATCTACATACAACTCAAATATAAGCATATCAAATTGATCATAATCAAACAAATAATACAAGTTAGGACCTGCAGCAGTCTTAGTGATGTCCATAATATATAAGTACTCATCAAAAAAACAAAGTATCTTCAAAATTTGTTTTTTTGCACACATAATTAGTTTATGTTTGGACCCTCACAACCTAGTGTGCTTCTTAGAAGCTAGAGCGATGCACGTTCAAGTTATTAAAATTTAACACATATCAATCCTTTTTGTCCTCTTTTTGGGAGGTGCTACATTAATTGTGGGTGTGGAATGCTCATCACATTGAACACCCTCCTCATTATTTCTGTCTCCCATTCACTGAAATTCAACAATGGTTTCCTGCCAAGGTTCAAGAATGACTATTGGATGATTTTGTGCAACAAGAAAATCATCATGTGCTTGTATCTCCTCCCCATGCTCACTCCCAGATGTTTCACCTAATTCCTATACACAACACACTTTAACTTGTTATAATAACATTAAAACCTCCAATTGATTTATTGCATTATTCATATAATATTATAAACAACTAACCTTGGATCCATAACCAGTAATTAATTTTTCCCCTCGATTTATCATGTGTTGGCGAAGACCTTTGGAACCATGTAATAAAGCATATTTTAGGTCTTCCTCTGAAGCTTCCTTTTGAAACTGGTGAACGTACATTAACAAAGATAATCATATCTATAAGGTAAAATAATTAATAAGATACAATTAACTCAACGTGACCATGGTTACTTTTCCTAAAATAGAAAATATAATATATGGAAATATCACTTACCATACCAACACGAATACTATTATATCCACCAGAGCCTAATTTGTGAGATCCAATTTTTGACACCCTAGCTAGGGTTGCTTTTCTTGTATCTCGTAGGCATCTCTTAGCTCCTCCTTGTGCAGATGGCATATAGTTTGGATTTCTGAGGACTTTCCTCTTAAACATGGCATCTTTCATAAGTTCATCCCACGTCACTTGGTCTATGATCCAAGCTGGACATGGATACATCAAGTTTTTTGTCAACTTTGTCCTTAAATTGGACCTCTTTGAGTGCATGTATTTACTTGCAATCTGTAAAATAAGTTCCTTATCAAATCCAGGAAATGCTATTACTACATCTTTAAATAGTTCCTCTTTTTTGGCATTGGCTTGTTTCCTCCAGTCCATTTGGATGGTATTCCAAATAATTGTTCTGCACGACGAAAAATAAAGTGATAAAATTTCAGCCCTATTTCATCCTTCAAGAAATTTCTTTCTGAAGTGAGCAAGATTGTAACTTCTTGTATTCCTTTTGTGGTCACCGATGATATTGTTGTAGTCTTGGGGATTGAGGAAGGTTCCCTTATAGACACATTAGGAACTGTGTCACTTACTTCCTGCATTTACAATGAAATTGTGGAACTATTAAGAATCCAACCAAAATATGAAACTATTTTTAATTTCTAAAATAATGATCCTACACATAACAAATGAAATTATAAAAAAAATAAAATAATTTTACCCATTGATCTCTTGCAGGAGCTACACTCTCCAACAATGACATTTCCCATAACTGAATTTGTTCAATTATTTCTTGTCTGATTTGAACATTTGTAGGAATATCTGGTAGGATCCTTAACATTCTTGTTTGTGAGTCTATAAGACTCCTCAAAGAAACTTGTTCTGGTCCTGGTGGGAGAATGCTGACTAGACCCACATTTGATGTAGAGGTCATGTTATGGGGTTCTGGTCTAGGTGTAGAAGGCATAACATGACCCTCTATACCAACAGATTGTGTAAAGGGCATGTTATGGTGTTCTGGTCTAGGTATAGATGGCATAACATGACCCTCTATACCAACAGATTGTATACTTGTTGGAGTCACCCTAGAAACATCCTGCAAGGCACAAATATAAATAATAAGATGGAATAACAGATGAATAATGTTGAAATATGTAACTAGGTTCGGTCTTCATAATGACATATCTAATCACAATTCTATGTAATTTATGTAAAAAAAGGAAAAAGAAGATTATTTTTGTTATGACTGAGGCATGGGTTTCATGAACACATGAAGAAGCAAGTCCCATTATAGAATGACAATATATCAAAAGAATAATTAAAATAAGGTCATGAAGGTGGGAAATGATCGATGAAATGTATAGTAAAGTTGCAAATAATCATGGCAACCAAAATACTAATCAGTACAGATAGGTGTCCATGAGGTACGTATAATAATTTTCTTTTAAAGGGTCCATCATAAGATGTAGTAGGGTTGAATTTATGGGTTTATATTTTAAGAAATAGCCTAGTATTTAGAAACCTTAATCTTAAGGTATTTGTTCCCTATGATTTGATTTCTAGGGCATGGGATAAACTCTAGAATGACATAAAGGGAAAAGAGTATGATCTAAGGTTTGAATTTAAGAAACCCTAAAAAGGCCACTTGATTACATAAAAACCCTAAAAAAGTAACTTGACATCATGTTTTGGAATAATATATTGCTTGGGTTACTTATTAAAATAGTATTGTATGTACAAGAAGAAAAAAACGGATGGGGTGATCCATTTGAAGGCATGATATAGCTCTTCGTAACACCTTATAAATCATGGAGTTGTTGTGCAAAATCTTTACTAAATATATGCCCTAGATTTCTCAACAAATAACATAATCAAACTCACATAAATAAATGGTTGAATCTTACATCTTGCATAACATTGCATGTATATGGGGGCATTAATGATCCCTACATGCCAACATTGGTTGTATTGAGGGGCATAAATGAATCCTGCATGCCAACAAAATGCATACTTAGTAAAAGCACAAATATTAATAAATATATATAGTGAAATAAGTTAACTAAATGCACAAAAATATTGATCAAGTTTTACCACTATCATTACCTTAGATGTTTTATAAGGTGTTATAGGGGTTGGAATGACTTTAGTGATTTCCTGCATTCCACAAACATAAATTAGCATAATATAATAAGGAATATAAGATAATTGAACATATAAAATACAATATTCAAGCTTACGTCTTGCATCATCATAGCAGCGTCTTTCCCTCGTGCATTTGTTAACATTTCCATAAAAGTAGTGAATATCATTGAATCCCCCATAGTAGCATTGGTAACACCCATGGGTACATTCTTAAAAAAACACATAATAACATAAAAATAAGAAAACCTTGATAAAAAAACTGATAAGAAAATAGAATCGGTAACACCAAATATGTGTTGAGTGAGCATTGAAGATCTGTCCAACACTTTGAGACAAGCTTATCAGAGTGTTCCAACAAGCATTTAACTAGCCACAAACAAACTTTTGAAGTATCATTTAAAAGTTATTTCTAAAAACAAATCCAATCTCTAATTAAATCAACAACATAAATAATACAAATACCAAAAGCAACATAAATACCTGCTCTGCCATTTTGTATAGAATAATGTAATAGAAATCTACGAAGAAAAGTTTGTGGACACTAGTTAGGATCATTACATAAATAAATGTTGAAATATATGACAACGTGTAAAACCATAAAATTATTTTAAAATATGTTGGTTTAAGCTTCTATGCATGTAAGACTAATTTCATTGAGGAGTTCTCTGGATTATATTATAAAGGGTAATGCACTATCTTAAATTGTTGTTGCATAATGCAAAGTAATCTCTGTAGAATATCTCCTTGCTACCTATAAAAATTACTTCACTATCTCATTGCAGCTACAATCAACTCCAAACCAGACCTTTCTTGCCTCAAAACCCCAAACCATACCTCAAGATGACTTGCTGCCACATAAAAACCTTAGAAGTGATTCGTTGCCACAAACAATGCCTTATAGGTGGTTTGCTGCCACAATTGATACCTCACGGATGATCTATTGTCATCAACACTTCCTCAGAGGTATCTTTCTATCTCAGAATTGCTTCATAGACATATTGCTGCCATAGTGAAGCCTCAGATTTAATGTGATGCTATAGATAATGCCTTAGAGATAGGCCAATGCCTCAGATAATGTCTCAGGGATGATTTGCTGCCCAGATAATGCCTCAAGATAGTTTGATGCGACATTTAGTGTCTGTTCGATCATTTATATAACAACATTCAAAGTGAGAGATTTTAGAAAATTAAATGAAAGTCTGGTTGGTTGACTCTCTGCAATTATGGATTGAAACCAACGAGGTTCCATATATCATGCTCAAAAAATAAACAGTGTTCATAGCAAACAAGCATCATTTGGTATATAAAATATTTAAATAAATTATCACCAGTTTATATTAAACTGTGAAATCAACATTTGAAAAGCAATGCATATGAAGCATATTAAGCATGCATGGAAATTACTAATCAGAGTCCAAAGAATTATTATGGTAGATGAAGTGATATGGTGTGCTGCCTTAGAAGAGAACCAATATGCAATAAAGAACCTTGAAATATGCTTGGAAAATGAAAAGACATAAAATAATGTAGAACACTGGCGGCAGAGAGGGTATAAAAACTCAGAATTATGTTTAACCCTCCAATATAGTTAACCACACATGGAATAAGTGAATTCAAATGAATGACAATGCAGTGAATGCCCATGAGCTCTGGTTTCATTAATTCATGAGTAAATGTTGGTGTGGGATTAAACCAAATAATGCCAATTTCATGCCTCATACTTCTCAAAGACCCAAGCTACAAATATCATGGCTTGGTATTATACCTATGCGCAGATTTGTGGAGATTTGAGATGTTTAGAGGAGAATCAATCATATTTCCATAACACCCCTCTAGAACCTATTTCATGCTAATGAATTAGAGTCTAGTGCCAAACACATGATCACATATCCAAGCAAAAGATCATCCCAGTGCATCTCCTAGAATGGTGGATATCAAGTGACTCAATGTGGCCATTTATTGCACAGAAGTTGAAATATATAACAATGAGCCAACTGGGCATGCATTTTCATAAAAGGATGACCTCATTTCTCAAAACACACCCAAAGGAACTAGGATTGTTACAATGTTGTATGTTGGGTTAGGGTGCAACACTATCATGTTATAAGACACAATTGCATATAAAAGGTTATACTCCATGGGATACATAAAGAAAATTCCTTTTCTTGTCTTAATTAGAAAGGAGACAATTTTTCATTGACAAGAAAGAATTGTTATTTAGAAAGGAGGCATCATCCAATGAAGTTCGAGATGGTGAAGAATGCACCATACAATACATTTCAACTACTTCTGTTAAGGAAAATCCCATCTCACTTGTTAATAATGAAACTCACGAGTATGAGTTTAAGAATTCAGATGCAATTGAAAGATATCAAGATCATGTAGTTGCAAAAGAAGAGCAAATTGAATAGGTTTACAAAAGTGAAACTCACGATGATGAAGAACGAAAATCACATAAGAATTATAACAGTATCCAAAATTATGGTTGTCCCATGTTGTCTAATGCAGTTTCTTTGAAGTTTGGAGATCATCAATTGATTCATTCATCATACGATGAACCTCAAGAAGCTTATGAGAATATTTGAGTTTCATATGTTGGTCTGCGACCACATAACTTAGCTATTGAGGATGAAGTTCATGAAGACAAATTTCATTATTCAGAGTCCAGACAATGACAAACAATTCTATGGCCTTGATGAATTGTATGGTTCGAATGTGGACAATGTCTCTAGTATGTATGACCCAATGCCTAGTGTTTCCTAGCATGCAGGTGAGTCATCTCATTACAAGGTTGATTGGATTCATGTCTACACACAAATAGAGAGCGATACTTCAAAGCAGAAATTAAGTTGTTCATGTAATTATAAAGAAACAGAACCAGACACAGCTCAAGAAATTGCTGATAATAATCCCCAATGCCTACATCTATACCATGAAAATGATCCCAATTCCTACAGCTATACCAATGAATACAGCTACACAAGGAAAATAATACCAATGCCAACACCTTTGCAAGGCAAATACATCAAATTGAAAGGAAAATACGTGTGGAAAATAAACCCTTTGCTGTCTTCCTTGAAACTTCTAGCTCAGCTTTGAGTTCCTTTGCAAAATAACAGTGAAAGCCCCAGCATATAAAAACTAAAACAATTTAGCACCAAAAAGATTTTCGACCTCTACACCAAAAAAGTTTCGGTGGTTTCAGCTATCTCGTTTCCATTTTAAGATAGCCTAGCCCGTTGTTTCCTGTTGTTTCTTGCCCATGTCTCCCACTTTTCATAAGAATGAAGGTCTTAATATCTATCTCCCAGCACCCATGAATAAATGAGTATGTACTTTACTGCCGTTGGACCTCATGCCTCTAATGCCCATCACAGAAACCCTAGTCTCGTGGCTCTCAAACATTGGTGTTTGTTTGTCTCTCCATTTTCTCGACAAACCCTCCATTGCAATGGGGCAAAGAAGGAGGAAGGTTCGGTTGATGATGAGGAGGAAGGTTTGGTTGTAGAAGCAAAGGTGTTGGCTAATTGTAGTGTGGAGGAAGGCTTGGTAGATGAAGATGTAGCACCATTTTCTAGTGGATTCGTAATGGAAAGTCGTGGGAGAAATCAGGCAGGGATTGGAATAGTTCCGCCATGCCCACCGCTGGACTCCATTCCATCAATTCCTCCCAAAAGCCCTATTTCTCATGCCATCTGGAGAATCCCTCTGGAACAAATCGAGGTGATTCTCTAGCCATATCTTAGCACAACAGAAACAAAGTGACATTGGTGTGGCACTGTCACCATCTTCGTGAATCTGTAAACATTTCTCAATCTTTTTCATTCCTCTGTTCCTTGCAGAAACCATCTCTATTCCTTGCAGAAACCCTCTCTGTTCCTTGAAACCCTCTATGTTCCTGAAATTGTTAGGCCATAACTAGTATACGAGGTGCCAAAAAAGATCTAACAAATTTAGAATCATACCACGCACCAGGCAAAACAGAAAGGGAAAGGCCATACGCCAGACTAAAGATGGCCACACACAGCTACAAGGATAAAAACTGAGATCCACTCGTCTAGACAGGAGACATTAATGGTAGACTAAGACCAAAATGATGTTATGAATCATGAAGACATCTTACTTGAAAAACAAAAGACACATGTAGGGTAGCTGGATATAGGGAATGCCACGCGCAGAGACTTGGGTCGTAGCCATAAATCAAATGCAGAGAGATATTCCGCATTCAAAGCCATGCGCCGAGAGATGGTTCAAGGCATAAGGCCTCGCACAGAGCAGCAGAGTTCTCATGTTGTGCTTCAACTTCCATTTTCACTCAAACAACTTTATCCATCGCTGCGAGCCACTGAAATCCTACAATTTGGCTGTGTACACATGTTCTCTAAGATAGCATTAACTGAGTTAATAATTTAACTAGCATTGGAAAACTAAGTCAATACTACCTAATTTAACTAGCATTTATTTTCAAATAATCAAGTATCAAAACCAACGAGTTATGATGATATCTATGTGAATCGTAAAAGTAAGTCAATACTACCCAATTTAGCTAGCACTATAAATATTATTCAAAGACACAATGATAAGCACTAAAATTGTGTTGAATACATCTAGTTACTCGTCATGTCTTCACTTCTAATTTTTGGTACAATTATAGAGTATCACATTGTGATGTAAATGTAGTCTAAATTAAAATTTTTAAATTACACCATTTATTACTATATCTACTAAACATAATACAATGACCACAAGGTACCACTACTCATACCGACATGACAAATAGTTGAGCTACCACTATAAAAAATAGATTTTCACTAACATGGAAAGTAAATTAGGATTACTTTTTCACATGTATAAAAAAATGTATTGATATAGTTTCCCATTGTTACTTATATCACACTACTTATGACAACACTTACTTTAAGACAATCTCCCCTTAACAATAAGGACATGATTATTGAAGCAACCTAATTTAATAATATAAAAGAGAAACACATTTATTATATTGGGACAAATATACTAACCTTGGATCTATCAAGGGAGGAATGGGGTCATATTACTATAAGTGAAAAGCTCTTTTACAATGTGAACTTTTGAGTAAATTTTTGCATCATATTTATCATCTCAGCACTTATAGATCTATGTGAGTTCTCTTAAACAATTTTATCTTAATTGTTTTAAAACTAACATCAGACATTAAGTCAAGCTGACTATTCACTTTCCAAGGCAGAGAATATGTCAACTTGGCAGTTACCTGCATTATAACTTAATATTAAATACTATTCTTATTTTTTATATTAATATGAATGCTTCTAATATTTAATATATTGTTAAGTAGATTACCCATTGAATAATTAGTGAAGTATCTAATATTGGATGAGAGAGTTGTAAGGCTAAAATTTTGGCTACCACGGGTTAAATTTGTTGTTTGTATCATGTCTGCAAAATTAGATTTCACACCTCTCCAGTAATCAATCAAAAATGATTTACACATACCAATCAAAGGCATTCAATAGATGGTTAAAGTAGTGGTTGGGGGGAGTTCATTGTCAAAAACATCCAAGGGTTTCCAAACTAGAGAAACAAGGGCATGTGTTTGATTTATGGGCTAACGTTTGAAAATTTTCTACGAGAAGAGGAGTTGGTGGGAGTCCTTATGGCAAGGGCTTGCACCTCTTCCTTTATTTCTTAAAGTAGGCTTTAAATAAGTGATTATAAATATATGATACATATAATATGCAAAGCTCTCACAACACAATAATATTGAACATTTGCATGAGACATAACTTAATTTATTTTCAATATATTTTTGCTTTAAAAAAGGCAATATATGTTGCCATGATGCAATATAATGATTCACCAACATTGGGCACCAAACAAATGAATTGGACCATGGATGTTACGTACGATCACAATCATCCACGATAAACTATGATTATTAACCACTCTGCAATCAAAGGCATAATGCAGGGACAACATGTATCCATCTTGGAGGATAGTGGGGAAACCCAAAATTTTATTGATGCACAGTTGGTGGAGTGTAGAGGCATTCATAGATTGATATATATGCTGAAAAACGTGGGCGAGAGAGGATGCCCATGCTTCACCTCAGTTGTCTTCTTGATTGTTGGTTAGATATGTTGAGGATATGGTTGATGGGACAAATGTTGAGGATATGGTTGATGGGTCAATATTGAAGTCAAAATCTTCCCTTAACCCTTTAGCCAAAAATATGTCTCCTCAAGTATCTCCAATAATATCATATGAAGAGTCATAATATTTAACTTGGAATTATGGCCCACCATGATCATCTAATAATTAATTGAAATAGCAGTAGACCCCAATTTAGGGATTGGGTGGATCATATGGTGGGACTATGCTAGTGGCAACCCTAAATAAATGACTTGAAACCCCCTTGATTTTCTACCTTGATGGCATTCATCTCCCAAATTTCTTGTTGGATACACAAGTCCTGAAAACATGACAAGGAAGATGAGAGGAAGTTGAAAAGGACATTAGGTTGTCGTAGAACATCATAAAGTGCATCCACATGGATGAACATGGAATAGGAATTAAGGTCATAAAGTCATAAAGGTCACAAAGGTGCATCAAAATATTTTTGGAGTGTCCCAAAGGTAAATATAAAATTCTTGTCTTGTATAAAATAAAATATACATTTATTGTGGTGATAGTATCCACAAGATTCTTAGAACTAGTGGTATAGTGTTTGGCAATGAATGAATAAGCAAGAAAAGGGGGAAAGTATCTAACACCTGTACACTCAAGGCTAGTATACAATTGATGTTACATTGCCTTGGAATCTCCACCATATTTGGGTAACTTGAATTCTCCATGCACTAGATATTTTGGGTTGATTGATCAATTAACTGGATGATCACTGAGTTTGACTAAAGTCCCACTGCACAGTTGTTCTTCCACTAGTATGTGCTCTGAAATGTTCCATGATAAGTGCTTATTCTTGGGTCTTGGTTTTCAAGGCAAATTCCAATGTTCACTCTAGACTAAGTATGATCATCAATAACCACTTGGTGAATGCTAATAGTCAACCAGTAAACCAACCACACAAGAATTTGAAACTGAATAGGTCAAAATGAAAATTAAGTATGTTAACGCAAGAGTTCAATAAGAACTTGAATTTAGTTACTCGTGCCTACTAGGGAGATATTTCCATTAAAGGAAATCATAACACAAGAAACAACACAACAAAGTATAAGTGATCTAAATGATGATGTTACCAAATATATAAGTGAAGGACTCAGAAATTTATAGTGATCATGGGAATGATAGATCTAGAACAGAGCATGATGATGTTGTTAGGGAGGGATATATCATTGTGGAGGGATGGATTTAGTTTCTAAAAGGGTCTGAACTCAATCTACACAGTTGGATGGATTGTTTATCTTAGATACATTGAGATTGGTTAAATTCAGCTTATCGGGTTCATGAGGGTAGGAGAGGGAGGCAAAATAGATATGGGAAGCTTAACAGTCATCCAGAAGGAAAATATATGCCTGCATTTAAAGGTAAAGGGAATGCTAAGGGGGTAATTTGATTCAAACAAAGGGTGAATTATGCTTCTCTGAATGGACATCATGAGACTGTGTTTAAGATTCACCATTCTGAAGCTACGAGAAGACTAGAGTGTAAGCACAAGAGAGAAGCTAAACATATTGTGGGTTGTGAAGAGGGCCAAGAAGGCCCTTTCTGGTTCTTCCTCTTTTATATTGGAGACACAAGATTCAAGAGTGTTCATAAGGTAGCAGTAAAGATGAGATGGATTTTCAAGCATATGCTGGCAGGGGTGTTGTTGAACTATCACAGTGGAAGAAATGATCTAATGGATAAAATGAATGTCTACTAAAAAAGAAAATTTCAATGCTGAGGTGCAACTTGGGAGGGGTAGCTGATGGTTCCCTATGCTAGCTCAAGTGCTTGCAATGGATTAAATATCAACCTCTGCTATAAAGTCTCACGAGGAATATGGTTATGCAATAACTACACCTGAAGAATTGGAAGTCAAAGTCTAGGACTCATTATAAAGAAGCAGTTCAAACAATAACCACTAAGTTTTGAATGGGATCTAAAATTTGACTTTCTCAAAATTGAATGAAGTTGGAACCACTCTGAAACAACTCGAAACAATTAATGTTAATATTAAAAATTGAAGTAAAATATGACATTATCCTTATCTTTCCTTTTCAAAAAGGAAAGATAAGGAGAATGTCAACTTTTACTTTAACTTTAAAAATTAAATATTACCATTAATTACTAGGGATAGGTTTTGTAGGGTCCTCGAGTTAATAATTTTTTTTTTTTTCCTTTTCAATATTTTTTATTAAAAAATTATTATTTGGTGGTCATTAGCTATGTTGCACTACATTCTTTAGAGTTGGTCAGTTTATTAGAGAACTAGTGAATTTGGTGTTTTAAGGTCAGTTCAATACAAGACCGACCTTAGCCAATCTGAACCACCAAACTAGACTAGTACAACTCTAAAACCATTGGGACCAACCAATTCCACTAGTTCTAGGCTAGTTCCAATAAGAGTTTTCCCTTCTCATCTTCCTCTAAAGTCGTTTTGTTGGATCCTTTTAGGAATGGTGATTTGGAAAGTGCCATAAACTATCGAATTGTTGTGAGCACCTAAGATCATAAGTAGTTAAGCCTTGGAAAACAGAAATTTACAAGGACCTAGTATAGACATCCCAAAAGATATTTAGTGAGGATGTGCATGCAAGGAACTATTACAGACCTCCCAAGATACTTAGTGAGGACGTGCATGACCAAAAAGCATAAAAAAAAATATCCACCCTTAAAAACCTTGCCCAAAACATTGAAGTGTGGTGAAAAACAAATTGCTGGTAGGCTATTAATGCTACCAACAATCATTCGCTCTCTAATTTCACAAGAAGCTCCTAATCAAGCTACCTCCTCCACTATGGTTATAGCAAGTTCTTGCAACTCTTTGAGCTACAAGAAATTAAAACTACCTTCGAATCTCCACCAATTTTAGGGGACTTGACTTCTATTCATGCCCCAACTATTTTGGGTTGATTGATCAGTTAACTAGATGATCATCGAGTTTGACTGAAGTTCCACTGCTTAAATGACCTTCCACTAGTTCCTCCAAAAGTTAGAACTATTTTAACTGACAACAACCTGAGATAATTGACCTTTATTACCACAAGTTAGCAATCGCATATGTAGAATTGAACTCTAACTCCTCCAACTTGAATTTATTGAGTAAACTAGGTGACACAAGCCATGTCACACAAGTTAACATCATCCAAGTTGTCTATTGATGTGGAAATTTGAATTTTTTCAATTTAATCAAGGAAAAATCAAATTGAGAATTTCTTGCTGCATTTTTCAACACATAGTTCATTGGAATGTATTACTTTCACTATGAACTTGGCATAGTTCACATGTTAAGTTCATAATGTTTTGGGCTGATGTGGTTCTATGTGTTGTGTATGTAAATAATAGGTGTCCAACTCTTGCTATTAGAAACAAGACTCCCTATGAAATGTGGTATCGCCACATTCCTTTGGTGAGGCATCTTAGGGATTTTGGTTCCTCATATTATGCCTTCATACCTAAGGAAAAGATAAAAAAACTCAGTGCAAGGAGTCACAAATGTATCTTCTTTAGGTATTCATACCTCCAAAGCATACCATCTTTATGATGAAGTGAATAAGAAGTTTATAATATCTAGAGATGTGATCTTTCTTGAGTCTTCCAAGATTGACAATGTTGTTGAGTGGTAGCTTAATTGTTTGGATATATTCGAACATGCAAAGTATTTTCAAGAGTTTGATAGTGAGATTCAACATCTCCTTCTCTTAGCTCTATAATTTCTATGAAGAGCCTTGAAGAAATCAGGTTGAAGGAAATTCCTTCACCTGCTTTGTCAGGAAAGAGTTAAGAGACTATTGGTAGCAGGTAGCCAAATCTGACAAGCGGTGAGGGTACATGCAAGATACAAAGCAAGGATTAATGTAAAGGAGTAATGTAGAGGAGTGTATTGACTACATACATATCATCAAACATCTTTCATCCCACCTAGGATGCCTTTCATCGTGCCTGGTTAGTCATAAGATCATGTTGGACACAAACTCAATAGCTTAAATAAACAAGTGGTAATACTCCTCATCTTCTAAGCTATGTAATAAACAAGTGAAAGGGAGAAAGACACGTAGATCAAACACATGGAATGACTTTTAGTTCCTGCAACCATGAATGCCATTGAAGACGAAATGATACGACAATGATAAGCAAACTTTTAAGCTACATTAAGAGGTGTATTTCAAAAGACGTGCTTTGTCTTCCATACCTAGCCTCCAAAGGGTTATGCATCAGATGGAGTCTTCATGTGGTCCTAATATTCTTTCATACCATGGGTTTCTTGGTCTGCTTATTTTTCTCCTCAGCTCCTTGAGAGTCATCTATCATGTCACCTTTCTTCGTTGCCCTACTTAGGATGAGGCCCTGGGAGGACACATCTATGTAATTTCAGGCTGCAAGGCAGACTAGGTAGTCAAGGGACAAAACTGCACAGTTTTTGGAGATAGTGGGTTCCGGCTGAGGGAAGGACATTGGAGGAAACCACTGCGCATTTTTGAATGGTAAGGGAGGTTGGGATTTATGCGCATTACACGGTTTGAACAAGAAATGGAAAAGCTTGAGGGTTACATATGTGAAGTGTGTAGTTCAGGAAAGTTGGATGAGGCTAGGTTGCTAAGGAAACTCCAAAATTTAGCTAAGTGTGGGATCAGTGGAACTTATGTGAATAGTGATAAAACTTCACTACAATCACACACTTGAAAACTTATCGATACAACATAGACCATCCAGAACATATAACACATACTTCACTTAATGCAACAACCTTTGTGGCATCTTACGGTAAGTGCGGCTTCGATTATAGAATTTGGGAGGATAAAGGCGACATTTGTGTAAGAGTGTGTGAAATGAGTGTTAAACATGTCTCATTCTCATAAATATTTCCCCTTGAAGCAAAACAAACCTCCCTTTGCATGACAAGCGATTACCCCCATGCCCAAAGATGACACATTCTATGTAAAGATAAAAGCATAAATGACTCTTAAGATCGAAAAGGGGAGCTTGTGATCATCAACTTACCAATAAGTGACTAAGGAATGATCGATCACAATATCCATAGTAGGCTCTGAAATTTAAGTGCAGGCCAAAATTTTGGAGGGTGTTGTAACCTCTACAACAAAGCCTTCACCTTCTTGCTAGCTTCGCTTTCAACTAGTGTCTTGAATTCTACGAACTCAGAGAATGTCTCATCTTTATTCCATGTGAAGAAGATCCAACACTTCCGTGACAAGTCATCAATAAAAGTGACAAAATATTTGTGTCTAATAGTGTAGGTTGTCGAGAAAGGTCCATAAACATCATAGTGGATCCTTTCTAGGACTGCATGTGCTTTGTTGTCCTGATCATGGAATGTGGATTTTATGTACTTTTGTAATGTACATCCTTTGCATATATACTATTGCTTAAGTGCTCCTTTAGAGAGGCGAGTGGTTATTTGTTCTATAATATTCAAGGTACCATGATACAAAATTTTGTGCCAAAGTTCATCAACATCGTGACCTTCACTTTCTCTGCCTTTGTGCTTGATGTAGCACATTCCTCCGCATCTAGCTTATACAGGTTCTTCACACGAACCCCAATCTGCTTCACCTGCCCTATGGCTATGTGTCTCATGAATGCTTTTCCTTTGTTGAATATCACTTCACAACCATGGTAAACCAACCACTCAATGAATGCCAGTAGACAGACCCCTAATCTTTTACCTTTACATTTTTTTACTATTGCCTCATAATTGCTGGTTTTGAAGGGCATCTTTGATGTAACGTCCAAGACCTTCCACCATAATAACAAATAGAAAGGGTGAGAGAGGGTCCCCTTGTCGGATACCTCTGGACGGGTGAAAGGTGGTGGAGGGGGTCCCGTTGACAAGAATTGAGAAAAAGGTAGAAGTGATGAGACTCATAATCCATCTTACCCAGGGGGGTAAAGCCAAAGGCTAGCAGTATTTTTTGAATATATTTCCAGCTCAAAGTATCGAAAGCTTTTGAGAGGACAATTTTTAGGAGCATACCTGCCTTTTTGGTTTTCTTTAAGGAGTGAATGATTTCATGAGTGAGAATTATGCCATCGGTGATCTGCCTTCCTTCCACGTAACCTGATTGCTCCGGTGATATAAGAATAGGAAGCAGTGGCTTGAGGTGTGTGGCGATCACTTTGGAGACAATTTTATACAATACATTGCATAGTGCAATAGTTCAGAATTTGTCTGGAGTCAGGCTGTTCTCCTCCTTAGGGATGAGGGTGATGAAGGTGACATTCAAGGATGGAAGCATCCATATATTAACTCTGGATTCCTTGACTACTTGCCAGACTTCCTCCTTGATTAGATCCCAGAAGTTGTGAAAGAAGTCCGAAGTGAAGCCATCTAGTCTGGGTGCTTTCCCAACTTTGAGCTCTCACATAACTGTCTCCACTTCCTGTAAAGAAATAGGCTTGAGGAGTATTTGATTGTGTTACTCAATTACGATCTTAGGAATAATCTTGATGATCTTCTCTATAGCTGGCAGATGATTAGTCTCCGTTTCCTAATGCATCCTTCGAAAGTGGGCAAGGAGTTCCTGTTCTATATCTTCATGCTTCTCTAGATGTTCCCCTTGTCGATTTTGGAGGAGAGTAATGCTGTTGTGCATTCTCCGTTAGATAGTGGTATGGTGGAAGAACTTTGTATTGCGTTCGCCCTCTTTAAGCCATCAGATCCTCGATTTTTGTCTCCAAAGAATCTCTGCCTGTCTTGCTCTTTCTGAGATCTGCGTTTGTAGTTGATGTTCCTGTTCTGCTATGGTTTTGGATCTGCCTTCAGATATGATTCTCTGCTATAATTTTTTCATTTCTTGTTCAAGAGTGTTTTGAGCCTGAAAGATATTGCAGAAGGTAAAGCGATTCCATTGTTTTATTTTTCCTTGATATGTTTTAGCTTTTGTTGGAGCTTGTACATTTTTGCGCCTTTTGGTGGTGTGAAATTTCTCCATGTCTCTGTTATCAGGTTATGAAAATCAGGGTGATTCAGCCAAAACGCTTCAAAGCGAAAGGGCCTGCGAACATTGTCTCCTAGTCTTTGCCAGTGAAGCCTAATAGGCCAATGGTCCGAGCCAGAGAGTGGCAATATAGAGGCCAAGAGATCCTCGCCAAGATGTATTGCATTATCAAAGATCAAGAATCTGTCTAACCGAGATGCAATTTGGTGGGCATCTACACACTTGTTGTTCCAAGTATAAACACCATTGTTGAATTCCATATCTATAAGCTTGTTGTTATGAATGTAGTTTTTGAAGTGTGTGCTTTCACAGTCCAGCTTGATCCGTCCTCCTCTTTTTTCCTCCAATCTTGTAATCATGTTGAAGTCCCCTCCTATGATCCAAAGTGGGTGGGATCTTTCTAAGTTGATCTAAGATAGGGTGTTCAGTGTGTCTACTTTATTTGTTGCCTCTTGGGGGAAGTAGACATTAGTCAAGTGTCTATGAACATTTGTCCCTGTTAAATGAAACTTGGCCTAAATAAAGTGCTTACTGGCATGTATGTTGGTAAGTGTTATAGCTCTATCATCCCAAATGATGACTAGCCCTCCTAAGGCTCCCATGGCTTCCAGTGCCACTTCTTTGCTTCCTGGCCACACTTTGGCAAGGATCTGATCCAACGTTGTGGAATTACACTTGGTCTCCTGCAAGAAGAGAATTTGAGGCTTTTCCTGTTGTAGCATGTTATTTATTAATCATCCCTTCCCTGGGCTGTTGAGCCCTCTGATGTTCCATGAGATGAGCTTCATGATTCATGATTGGGAAGGGGATTATAGTATTTGGTGAGCTTGGAGTATCTTCTAGATTCCACCAGCATCTCCCCTATGCGAATGGTTCTCTAAAGATCAGTTTTCCGTCCTTGTTTCTTGTTGTATTTGAAGATATTTCTTCCATCCCACTGACTACCAGTTTGGTCACCTAATGATATTTGCTTTTGTGCTCTTGAGAGAATTACTTCTAAGTTCTCTAGTTGTCGCTCAGGAATTTTGTCATATTCCATTTTCTTACAAGCCTGTTCAAGTCCCAGTATATCTAGATCTCCGATGTTGAAGCTCTCTAGTTCCTCTTCCATGTGCTATACTATTTCCTGCTCTGCCTCTGTATCATCTACAATCGTGAGCTGCATCTGAGTGCTATCTACCTCCATACCTTGAGCAGTCCTTTCTGCATGTTACTGGGAGAGGGCGTTTTGGTGCCCACAGGTTGCTTAGAAGTGAGGGCTTTCTTTGAGATTGATGGAGCGGAATGGGTGGAAGTCTTAGGAATGGCTTCAGGTTGTTTTTGATTATCTAAAATATGAACCTCCGACTGGAGCAGGATTTCAAAGCTGTTTCTTGTTGAAGGCAAGGAGGTGCTGGTGACAGTTTTTTGACTGAGGTAGAGGGCTTTTTATGGGTGTTTTTGCGAATGGGAACTTTTGTGAACCCATCCAAGTCAGATTTTTCCATTGAATGGGTGGTCGTGGATTTCATATTGGAGGGACAGTCTCAGAATAAATGGCCCAAGGCATGGCATTTTCGACAATGAAATGGTACATGCTCATAATTTATTGTTTGTAACCATTCATAATCATCATGGTAGAGGCTTACCGCATCCAGGAGAGCTTTGCTGAGGTGCATGTATACACAGATCCATGCATAGGAGGTGTATCGCTTCAGCTTTGTCTCCTCTGCCACTTTGATGAATTTGCCTAAACCATTCCCAATGTCTCGCAAAGAGTCTTCGTCCCAATACTCCAGAGGGAGAGAATAAAGGCGCAACCACACCGGGGCCCAGCTCATATCTTCTTTGTTCGGTTTAAAGCGCTTGATCCATCCTCTTAGGTATAGCCCTGCTGCGTTGAAGAAATATGGTCCTCCATCCAATACCCTGTTTCGGTCCTCCAAACAATTGAAAATGGTAGTAAAGAAGCCTAGGCTCTAACTGCAGTGTTATGTGCCCTTTTGGCTTCCATTTGGCTACGATCTAGTCATGCAAAGCTTTCTCCGTTGGCCAAAGGCCTATGAAATTTCCTATCAAAGCATGATCCCTCATAAACTAGATCTGAGTGTTGATGCACTGACTTAGGAGCTCGATTTTGGGTCTGTCAACTGCTACCGGCTTGCATGTGTTTGATGTCACTCGTGGTTCTTCATTTGTGTTGTTATTCGTTGGCGTATTTTCATTCTCTGTTGTTGTATCTTCTGGATGGTCCATCCTAACATTTTCAGTCTATCACAGGTCGTTTTCTATATCAGCGAGGGGAGGCATCATGTCCTCCCCCTGAGGGGATTCCATTGCACGATAGTTGTTCCTTATTGTGTTGTAGCTGCCTTATGGCTGAAGGTTAATGGCAGAACGACGCAGTCTATGAAGGTCTGCCAGTTGCAGAGCAGCATCAAACCCTAAGTGCTCCGCTCTCCATTTTCTTTTTTTTTGACATAAACGGTTAGTTTTTATTTAAAATTCGGCAAATTAGCTACCGAGGACTTTAACACTGAAACCCTGTATTTCCTTGTTACAGTCAGCAGGGAAAGAAGATTTTGCTTTTGAATAGCCCGCTGAATGAGTTACACTATTAATGTAGATAGAGGCTTGAAAAAGAACTTGATTTGGTTTTAGAATGATGCCTTGAAATTTCGCTGCTTTTGCTTTTAGTGATGTAGCTCTGCTTCTTAGCTTGCAGAGAGGAGATCCAACACACTGGAGTGCCAGATCATCCGAAGAATCACTGCGTTTTCTTTTTGAAATGTCTGGCGGAGTGTTATATAGTGTTCAAGAATGCCAAAAGCGGTAAATTGTCCTTGAAGAGGCACTCATGAACTCCCTAGCACCTACCCAGATGCAGCAGTGAGTTCCAACGACGAACAGAGATAAAAATGCCACGGTTGCATTCTAAATTTTCCCTTGTGGATGAGTTCGTGTTTCCTAACAGCAGCCAGCTCAAAATGGTTCAGTCCTAAAGCCTGGAGAATTCGAATTAGCGAAATGCTCAAAGGAACAGAGGCCCAAACAAATCCAAAATTAAGGAATGTTGTAGTCCGATTCAACATCATTTACTAACAGAGATCTCCTGCTCCTGAGAGAGCCTAGGTTGGCTGCCAAGTCTGCCTATGAGTTTAACTTCCTCAGAACATGATAGAAGGAGATTTTGTGGAACTTGGGCAATAGTAGTCTGATTTTTTTGAGGATGGGGGCTAATTGCACCTAAGAAGGGATCTTTTGAGAGTTCATAACCTGTATAATTAGTCTGGAGTCTCCAAAGACTGAGATGGAGAGGAGATTCCTCTTGATAGCCAGATTTAGACCCTGCCACAGAGAAAGAACCTCTGCTCTGTTGTTTTTTTCATGCCCCAGACCCCAAGCAAAGCGCAACTCAGTTGAGCCACCTGGGCTTAAGATAACTCCCCCGCCACCCGCCTTTCCTGGGTTACCTCTAGAGGCCCCATCAAAGAATATGTAGTGATCATCCAAAGCATATCTCCATTTGATGAATTCCTATTCTTCCAGATGAATTTCCCAATGAGAAGGGGCTCTAGCAAGAGGAATGGATCTATTCCGATGATTTGGAACAAGCTCTTTTAATCGTTGATCTTCCTCGCAGTCCAGAATCATTCCATTTCTTATGGTAGATTTGGTTTCTAAGGCCTTCCCCAACGGAGCTTTGATCTTAGTGATAATTCTGATCGGGTTACAACTCTCCTCCCTAAATATTATGTTGCTCCTCTCCAACCACAGTTTCCAGCATGTGAATTTGGGGATCCACATCCAGCCAGTCTTGAGACGGCTTTTTTTGGAGAGACAGAATGGGGATAACTTGGCCTAGTTTCTTAGTAGGTCCTGAATATTTCCTGGAAGCTCTATTTTGTCAGGTCATAACATCAGGACACCCTTCCAAACTTCTTGAGCAAAGGGGCACAATAAGAACAGGTGGTTAGCTGTTTCTTCATCCGATGCACAAAGAGGGCACCTGGAGGGACCTTCCATTCCACGCTTCCTCAGGTTATCTCTAGTGAGGATACTTTTATGCGCTAGAGTCCAGCAAAAAAAGTAAACTTTGGGGAGAGCAGGAAAATACCAAATAAACTTCCATTGAGTTGGCTCTAGGGGGACGCTAGGGATAGCCATCATACTTTTGTAACCTTCTACTGCTGAGTAAGGGCCTGAAAGAGAACCCCACCCTCTTTTATCCTTAGAAGAGGCCTTTAAGGGAGATTTTCCTTGCAGCAAATCCAACAATAAATTGGCTTCACCATCCAGCCAATGAGGTACCTCCCCCAAATTCCAACCATCCCATAGACTTTCTGCATCATTTGTCCAATTGGATATGTCCCAAAGGGTTTCCAGATTGCTAGCCTAAAGCCAAGCTCTAATATTTTCCAGTTTTGCCATCTGATTCAAGGGTTGATCTCCAAGAATCGAATCTTCCCAAATTTTTATTTTTTTCTCATTACCTGGGATCCAATAAAGCTTATGACTAAAAATTTTCAAAGCTATGAGAGAGAGTTTGAAAACTGGTGATCCTTTGGAAATTCTAGGAGGCTGGTCCAAGCACCTCAAACGCTGCCCATGAAAATATTTTTTCCATAGAACTCTCTTGCTCCAACTAGGATTCCCAGAAACAATGTTCCAAAGGAGCTTGGAGCCCAGAGCAAGATTTTGGGCTACCATGTCTCGCATTTGGAGACCTCCTTCCAAGAATGGCTTCTTAATAGTATCCCAATTAACTAAATGGAGCCTTATTTCATTATTTTTCCCTCCCTCCCACAAAAATTTTCTCAGGAGACCATCCACTTTACTAATAAAGGTTTTAGGGGCTAGTAGAATGGAGTTCTGATAAACTGGGAGACTTATGAGAACATATTTCATAAGGATTTCCTTCCCAACATTATTCAACCATGAGGCTCCCCAAGCTTGTATTTTGAGTTTTAGCTTGTCTAGTAGGGGCATCCAGTGAGCTACCTTAGGATTTGATTTGAAGATTGGGATCCCAAGATACTTAAATGACTCCCAGGTCAGGGTTCTTTTCATTTCTAATAGCCTTGCTATGTCTGTCAAATCTTTGATCGAGCAATCCCAGCCATAGATCGTGCTTTTTGGATAGTTAATCTTGCTGCCCGAAACCTCCCTATAAATGTTGAGCTCCTTCTTGAAGGTTCTAGCAGAATTTATGCTAGCTCCTCCAAGAAATAATGTATCATCAGAAAACTGGGCATGATTTATGTCTTTAACATTGTGATCCATTCTCAGGCCTGGCAGAGTTTGGATCTATTGACAGTGGTCTAGCTGGAAGCTGAGCACCGAAGCTTGAATAGCGTAAAGAAGCGTGGACAAAGGGCAACCTTGTCTTAGCCCCCTCGAGGCCTGGAAAAATTCCGTTGAACGACCATTAACCAGGGGCGCTATCCAAGGGGAGGCAATGCAGGCTTTCACCCAAGTTATGAGAACTTTTGAGAAACCAAATTTCTCCATCACAAAAAACAGGAAATCATGTCTCACCCTGTCAAAGGCATTTGTCAAATCTAGCTTAATCACCATGCCTTTCTCTTTTCGATGACAACTTGAATGAATTGCTTCTTGCACTAGCACAATATTGTCAAGAATCTTTCTCCCTTTTATGAATCCTCCTTGGTTTTCAGGGATGATGACTGGCAGAAGTTTCTTAATACGGTTGGCTATTATTTTTGTAATCAGCTTATAACTTGTATTACACAAAGAGATGGGCCTGAATCTACTGAAATCGGTGGCGCCTTTGTCTTTCGGAATCAAGGCAAGGAAGGCCAAGTTGGTACTGCCTCCAATCTTGGTGTAGGTTTGAGATTTACAGATCATTCTTAGAAGGTATTTTTTAATTGTAGGCGAGCAAGTCAGGTAGAACCTTGCAGTGAACCCATTAGGGCCCAGGGCTTTATCCAGATCCATGCAATCCAAAGCTTCCTTAATCTCATTCATACTGATCGGAGCAGTCAGCATAATATTGTTAGAATCTTGAACACACTGAGGAATAAGATCAATCGGATAGGCTTGAGAATCGATAGGATGGTCTTCTGGGGCAGAGTAAAGATCTTTGAAGAAGGAGTGGGCTGCTCGCTTTATGCCTTCAGAATCTTTAACCACAGTGTTTTGATAGTGAATTTCATTTACTGTTTTGAAGTGCTTGTGTGCTTCAGCTTGCTTATGGAAGTAGCTTGTATTTTTGTCTCCGGCCTGTAACCAAAGATTTCTGGACTTCTGTCTCCAGAACTCTTCTTCATCCCTACTTGCTCTATGGAGATCCTTTTGCAGCTCTACTTCTTTTTGAAGAAGGATTTGAGTTACATCGGAATTCTCCATTGTTAATTGATGGCCTGCTAAACTGTCATGCATCTCCTTTCTTTTGGCGGTGGGCGTTTTCAACCTTTTAGCCCACTCCTTGAGCTCCCTTTTAAGTCTCCTCATTTTTTCTTCCCACACAAAGAAAGGGGATCCTTGAACTTGCTAGTTCCAGGCCTCAGAGACCACCTCCTGGAATCCTTCTTGATGAATCCATAGAGAACTAAATCTAAAGGGAATGGGGCCAAGATTTCCATCCAAGGAGAGCTCAAGAAAAATGGGTTTATGGTCAGAGGTGTAGTTCGGCAGAATTTTAGAGGTGGCCATTAGACCACAAGTCAAGAAGGAGGATTGGACTAGAAATCTATCCAGACGAGCAGCAATGTGGCTGGGGCCTATCCTTTTGTTTGACCAGGTGAATTTCCCAGACGTGGGCTTGATATCCTCCAATTCCCAATCTAAAATGAGGTCTTCAACCCATTCTCTAGTTGGGTCCCTAACTAGCGAGCCCCCCTTTTTCTCTTCTGCAGCTAGTGTAACATTCAGATCACCTGCAATAATAATATTTTCTGGGTTGTGCAAGAAAAGATAGGACTAGAGCGAGTCCCAACAAAAATTTTTCTCAGATGGTAAGACCAGAGCATAAAGATTGAACATACTTACTTGGTGGCCAGATTCTTTATGGAGGAGCTTAGTGAGTAGCCAATGGGGGCAACATTCTTCGTGAATCAGATCATATTTGGAGCTGTCCCAAAAGGAGGCAATCCCTCTAGAGGCACCTTTGGCGCTGACTGCTCTCCCTTGGCCTTTATGACAAAATGCTTTGCTTGTTTGGAGGAGTAGAAGGTCCTCCAGTTTTGTCTCCTGGATGAGGAGGATTTCAGGTGAGTACATCCTTACAATGTCTTTTAGAGCTTCTTCTTTCAACCTGCTGCCTAACCCTCTGCAATTCCAGCAAATGTATTTCATTATTTACGGGCTTGGAAGGTTGTGGCTCCTTTTGGAGCCTGGCCATGCTTGTGCCTAGATCTGGTATTAATCATTCCTTTGAGATTTTTCTGAGAGCCTTAGAGAACATCCAGATAAATTTGTTCCTCTCTTTGTTTCTTCTTGGACTTTCGACCCCTGGCCAACTTGATAGGAGTGACTTGTGAGTTGTTTGAATCTGAGACTCCATCTTTTGGATCTCCCTCAGAATCGGAGCCCAGACTGATGCGCTCCTCGTTTTATTCTTTTTCCCCTTGTTCATCCTCTAATGGAGGAAGAGTTGACATTGCCTCTGCTTCTTTCACTTTCTTTGACGGGTCTTCTAGTTCCTCTTGGGTTCCAATGGCATCTGTCTTTACCCCAGAGGAAGAACCCTCTTTTGGAACTTATTTGGCATTTGGTTTAGGCCACGGCTTCACCAATGGCCCTGAATTTTTCTTCTTAGTTTGTTTTGGGACTGCCTTGACCTTTTTGATTTATTTCCATCCTTGTTCATCCACTTTGTCCCCAGTTGGAGCTTTTGGGAAATTTTGTTGGAAGTGTCCACGTTTGTGACAGGTTCTACATTTGAAAGGCAGTTGCTCGTAATCCAATTTTTAATAGTGATGCCATTCTCCCACTGTAAGTTTTACCACTTTGGGAAGTCCAGCTTCCAAATCGAATTCCACATAGATTCTTGCATAGGTATATTGGTCCGTGTTATCTGCTTTGTCAATGAAACGGCCTAGGCCATTTCCAATCTTCTACAAGGTGTGATAGCTCCAGCAATGGATCGAAAGATTGGGAAGCTGGACCCAGTCTGGGACCTCTTTAGGGGTATCGATTGAGGGATCGAAGTTGGGGGTCCACTTATTAATATACAGACCCTGGTTTCCCATAAAATACGGACCATTTCTGAAAACCAAATCTTGATCTTCTTTGGAGGTGAACTGGAAAATGAAATACCCTCTTCCGACAACATAGTAGATCACATTGTTTTCTAGCTAGGGCCTCCAGTTGTGTTGGATCTAGTCATCTGTTGTTTTTGTAGAGGGCCAGCGTCCCATAAATTGTCCTACCAACCCTCTGTCAGCCAGGGCTAGGGCGATTTTTATCGCTTGGTCTTCTGGCAGGGCGATCTCAGGAATTTCCTCCAGTTTTTTGATGAATTTCAAGACTTATGGAATCAAAAGTTTCTTCCCTTTCTGAGAGAGAAATCTTCTGAATGCTTCTTCTGAAGAGATTAGTGGGGTGGGAGAAGGCTCCCCACCCCCAAGCGCACTCATGGCGGCGGCTACGCTCCTCTGTGATTGTAAAACCCGGACGCGAACACTATGCCAACAACAGCACTGGCCGGAGGAGGGAGGCATAGCCCAATTGCGAGGATTCTGGGAAGGATTGAGAGCCCAGCAGTAGGGGCTACTAGGCAGGGGGGCCTGCGAAGGGCCACAGGGGCTAAGGAAGTAGGGGCGCGGGAGCTCCAGTTCAGAACGCGCGCACAAATCACCCTAAAACTCAGCGTTGCCCCCCATTTTCATTCGAAGTGAAATATTGTATTAAACATAGGTTTGATCTAAAGTGGTCATTGTATTAAATATAAAGTTTTTTCTTAAAATATTTTTGTCTCAAAATGCTTTTGTCTTAAATATAAAGTTTTGTCTTAAAATAATTTTGTCTTAAATTGTTTTTGTCTTAAAATAATTTTGTCTTAAACTATTTTTGTCTTAAATATAAAGTTTTGTCTTTAAATTTTTGTCTCAAACTACTTTTGTCTTAAATATAAAGTTTTGTCTAAAAATATTTTCTTCTTAAATTATTTTTGTCTTAAGTATAAAGTTTTGTCTTAAAATATTTTTGTCTCAAACTACTTTTGTCTTAAAATATTTTTTTCTTAAACTATTTTTGTCTTAAATATAAAGTTTTGTCTTAAAATATTTTTGTCTCAACCTATTTTTGTCTTAAATTTTATATTTAAGACAAATCAATTGATATTAATTTTTAATTTAAAATAACTAAAATAAAAAATGAGTTTTTGAGACAAAAGATTTCTTTTGTTTTAAAAAAATGCCTCAAAAGTGCCCTTGGTGTAGTAGTGTAATATATAAAGCAGAAATAAATCATGATGATAAGGTTGTGATGACTGACCTGTGAACATAATCCAACACTAATTTGATCTCCATGTTGAAATGCTTATCGATTCCCAAACGTTCGATGCTATTGACCATGGAAAGCTGTGAAAGCAGATCATTGAGGGGAGTGATTGATACCCCATCTTCAATTTCAGTGAACATCTCTCTCACTTCCTTAATAAGTCTCTCTGCACGTTCACGGTATGAAGGTGCCTGACCCATATACAATATTCAATACACATAGTAAGTAAAAAGGAAAAACAAATTTATTTCATTAGTTTGGAAAGAAAGGAAAATGCATCTAGGAATAAGTTGAAATTAGATGAAAAAATACGTGGTAAGGTGTGGAGAGAGAGTGTATGAAATCATGGTCCTAGAGGTTGGCATGATGATTCGTTGTGCGTCTCTTTACACCATCATTTGATACAGCGGTTGTGGAACACATGGTGATGGAAGGTGTCATAGTTTTCTGTCACATACACACTCCAAAAGTTGGGATTGTTGTCCAAAAAATCAAGCCCCCAACATTTGATGGGGAAGTTAAAGAAACAACGAAAGCTTGGATCATTGACATGAATAAATACTTTCAAATTTGTCAATATGAAAATAACCTCAAAGCTAGACAGAGTATATATCAGCTTCAAGGGAAGACCACCTTATGGTGGGAAGAAGTGAAAACTGTATAAGGGATCGCGGAGCAAGAGGTGACTTGGGATGAATTTCATAAGAATTTCAATAATAAATCTCTTATTGAACGATTTTACAATGAGAAGGCTAAGGAATTTCATGATCTAAAATTGAGACAACTTACTATGGAAGAGTTCGTGACCAAATTTACATTTCCCTTGAAATATGTTATGTATATAAGTGAGGAGAATGCCAAGGTTCAACGCTTTATTAATAGCTTTCCTTCATTTGTGAAGGAGAAATCGGAATTTGATAATCGTAATACTATGGATGAGATCTAGAAGGCTTGAATTTGCTACCAACAATCGAAACAAAAGGCTGAAGGTAGTAAGATTTGGCCCAACAAAAAGGAACAATTTTTTTCAAAGTACCAAAAGTACGAAATCCACTAATGTTAGGGATTCATACAAGGGGAAACAAAATACACAATTTGGAAGAAATCAGCAGAGAACGAAAACGCAAGGGGAACTTAGGAAAACTAAGGCATCAAGCAAACTAAAAACCGTCAAGCATCAAAACCACCTTTTCAATGTTGGGGTCACGGAGAACCACACTACTACAAAAACTTCCCCCATCATGTTAGCCTTAAACAAGATGCTAATGTCCAAGAAACTTGTACAATTGGTGAGGTGGCGAGAAGTATGACAAGGATCAACGTCGCATTAGAAGATCATCAAGAAGATTACCAGGCTACATGATATAGCTAGAAGGTAAGCTATTTAACCAGATTGTGTCTATTTTAGTAGATCTTGATGCAAGTTTAAGTTATGTCATCCCCAAAGTAGTGGAAAAATGTCAATTGCACGTTCACAAATTTAAGAACCCTTGGCTGGTACAACTAGCTACTGGGGCCAAGAGAAGAGTGAGGGCTAGGGTACTAAATTTCTCTACTGAAATAGGGAGTCAATAGATTAAATTCGATTTGAATATATTGCAATTAGGATGTTATGATATGTTGATTGGAATGCACTGGCTGGAAGGAAATTGGTCCATAGTAAATTGTAAGGAAACGTCGATTAGTTACATTGTTGAAAATGGTGGCAAGAAAGAAATCTGGGGGGCTAAAAAGCTAGTGAGGTTATGCCCCATTACTGCCTCTTAATTAGGTAAATGTATTAGGAAAGGTTTCATGATATATGTTGTTCAAGTTGGATTTTCCAATACTAAGGATAAGACCGCCACCTAAGAGAACATACCAATATTCCAAGATTTCACTGATGTGTTCACTGAGGATATACTAGGGATGCCCCCAAAATGGGATATTGACTTTACAATCGAGTTAATTCCTAGAGCAACACCAGTGTCCAAGGCCCCATACTGTATGATTGTATCTGAGTTATCCAAGCTCAAGATGAATTTACATGAAGTACTCGATAAAGGATACATCTATCCAAGCGTGTCACCATGCGAGCTCCGTTTTATTTGTAAGGAAAAAGTACGACAGCTTGAGAATTTCCATTGATTATAGGTAGCTTAATAAGTTAAAAATCAAGAAAAAATACTTGTTTCCCTGAGTTGCTGATCTATTTGATCAGTTCAAGGGCACGACAATTTTATTTAAGATTTATTTACAGTTAGGGTATCATCATATTCGAGTACAGCAGGAGGACATTTGTAAAACAATGTTTAGAACCCGTTATGGTCATTACGAATTTGTGCTCTTACCTTTTTGTTTGACCAATGAACCAACAAAATGCATGAGTCTAATGCATAGTATTTTCCATCATTTTCTAGATACGTTTGTTTTGACATTTATAAATGACATTCTAATCTATTCCAAAACTTCAAAGGAACATAAGGAATACTTACGAATGGTGCTACAAGTCTTATGGGAGCATCAATCATATGCTAAATTTAGTAAATGTGATTTTTATAAAAACCAAATTCAATATCTCAGACATTTCATTTCAGTTGAAGGTATAGTTATTAATCTTGAAAAGATTAGAGCTATTATGGACTAGCCTCTTAGAAATGTAGTAGATATACGATATTTCATGGGTCTGGAAGGGTAATACTGCCATTTTATTAATGGATTCTCTCAAATTGCTTACCCCATCACCTCCTTGCAAAAGAAAAGGAGAGATTTTAAGTGGACCAACGAGTGTCAGCAAAGTTTCGAGTAGTTAAAACAACTACTAACCATTGCCCCTGTGTTAAAGATTGCTGACTTGAACAAGGAATTCGTCGTCTGCACAGATCTCTGTCAAGAAGGGGTAGGGGAAGCGTTGATGCAAGATGGGAAGGGGATAGCATATGAGTCATGAAAGTTAAAGGAACATGAGTAGTGATATTTTTCTTATGATTTAGAATTAACTATTGTGGTCCATGCATTGAATGTTTGGAGGCACTATCTTCTAGGAAAAATCATTTTACTAATGACCGACCATAATAGTCTAGTGATTTATTTCAAACAACCTAGTTTAAATGCCTGCCAAGCAACATGGAATGCTTTTCTTAGAAAGTTTGAATTTGACATTAAGAATCTAAAAGGAAAGGAAAATCATGTTGCAGATGCCCTAAGGAGGAGAGCGCATTGTGTATATGAAGTTCATTATAATAGTATAGAGTTTAAATTTCTGGAGCAAATTAAAGAAGTTTCCCAAACATATCAGGAATATAAATTTTTATGGTAGAAAACTCATCAGACCAACAACCCAGAAAAACGACTTGGATATAGCATAAATATGGGCCAATTGCTAGCTTTTAAGGGGAGAATATATATCCCCAATCAGATTTCAATTAGACAACTGATTTTGCACAAATTTCATAAGAATCCTTATACCAGAAATTGTTTTCAACAATAAAAAATATTATTTTTGGCTAGGAATGCGAAGGGACATTGCAGAATATTTAGCGAGATCACCACCACATCTTCGAGCTCTCACTTGACCTCCATTTAAAACTTAACCGCCTTTGACAATCGTTGATGAATATTGCAAGATCAACAATATGGACACCTCGGCTCGTCGAGGCTTCCACGATAAGAATTGTCAAGTAATGAACCATCCTATGGACCAATCACCATCTGTCAGATATTTCTCATTCTACTATCTGTCAGTTGCTAGGATGGAGGTCTAGACACTGAATATGTTCAAAAGTTGATCAAACAACTTGACTTTACTAACACACAAGAATTGATGTTTCGGACACCAAAGTTTCGAGTTTAAGAACCATCAACCCTTTTTATAACCAATGAAAATACACAAGAATTGATGTTTTGGACATGAGGCTTCCACTTTAAAAACCACCAACCATTCTTACAGCTAATATAAACACACAAAATCTTCTAGTTTAAAAACCACCAATACTTTTTATAACCAATAAAATCACAAACACCAACAAAATCTCTCACATTTTATTTATTTACTTTTAATACTACTCCATTATAACATATAAAAAATAATAATAACCTTGCATTATTTATATACAAATATATCCTCTACCCATCGACAAAGCGATAAAAAAACATGAGAGTCGTTGGGATTTGAGTAATGGCTTCCTCCTTGCAAGGGTGCTCCGAAGATGGCAAGAGCTAACGTGCATACCATAGGGCATTAAATGCCTGCTTATCTGCATGCTCCATAACGCGATAACACACCGTCATTATTTTTTATTTATCTACTCACCACGCGCGTGTGTTATCGCGTTATAGAACATGCAGCTAAGCAGGCATTTAATGCCCTATGGTATGCCCGTTAGCTCTTGCCCTCAGAAGATGGCCTGATATTCTCTAATGTTCGTTGGGATTTGAGTAGTGGGCAGAATGTGAGGATGGAACCCGTCAATGGGCCGAAAATTCTTCTGACAATTGCAATTAGCGGACCTCAGACAATCTCAGATGCATGCAGTCACCTCATACCTAATTAATGGAAAGTAAACAACCTTAGGATATGTGACTTTGCTGATGGTGGAACCCTGTGATCTCGAATCCCATGCAGATTTTGGTCTTCTTTTATGTCAGGGTGACGACTTTAAGGACACAAATCTGTTGAAATTATAATTTCAACTGCAGTGAACAGAACAGCAGTAGCTACTTTATTCATTTGTCGTGATCCGGTGCCCCACATTTTTTCCCGATCTTTTAAGTCACCGCTATTACCATCTTTTCACTCTTTAATTATTTTTGAGTTCCCGAAGGATGAAGATCAGATACAGCACTACATCATTACTTCTCAACAACCATATTAATGAGCAGAACGACTGAAAGAGAAAAGAACCAGCCTCGAGCCGATGTAGCATTTATCAGTCATAGATTTCATCACCACCGACTCAAGAAATACAACAAAAGATCAAATCTGTTAATCATGAGTAGCAGAGACTTCATCAGCAAGTTAAAGCGGTGAAGACCCTTTCCCGCACTATAAAATGCAGACACAGCAGTGTAGAAAAATATAGATTGAAAGTCCTTTTGTAACACACAGCAGTGTAGAACAAGAGAGTTTTTTTTGTATTGCACAGCAGTGCTGAAATTTTCTGAGATAGTTGTTTTGTGGAACTGAAGCGTTCCTGTTGTAATCCCTCTGTCAAGAGGAAGATGCTCTTTAGCATAATATTTTGTGAAGATCCCTCTACGTGAGGAAGACTTATTTTATCAGTTAGTTTATCATTCATAAATAGAAGTTTCTTTTTCCCTGTTGCTGTTACACCGTAAGTCGAAAAATACTTCACGACAAAAATCCCTGTTGTTGTTACACCGTAACTCAAAAATACTTGACGTCAAAAATTTACGTTGCTGCAACACCACGAACAGCGTTGCTGCAACACAAGTTACAGCAACTGAAAAAAACTGTGTTGCTGCAACACCGTTTCCAGAGAACGAATTTTTATGTTTTTCTGAGTTAAAAACAGAGTATTTTTCTGTGTCAAAAACAGAGTATTATTTTGATCAGTTTTTGATCCTGAGGCAAAGTAGAGTATTATTTTATGCTCTGTTCTTGTGTTTTTGAATTATCAGAAAACAGAGTATTGCTCTCTGTTCATATTTTTGTTGTTTCGGAATTTATCAGAAAATTCTCAACAGTGGAAACAGAGGATTTTTCCACTGTATTTTGTTTGAAATAACCAGAAATTCCCGACATGGTATCAGAGCTTGTCCAGGCTCTTTGAAGACATCAAAGAAGCTGAAAGAAGATTTGTTGCTGCAGCAAATTATCTAGCAGAGCGAAAACGCTGTCAAGGTATTTTTCATATTAGTTTTTTGTGTAGCTACTGAAGAAAATTTAGTGATTTTTTTTAGTCAAGTATTGTAAGAATGGCCAACACCAGCGTGGGTATGTTTAATACCCAGCTCCCACAGTTCAATGGGAAAAATTATGACTACTGGGCAATAACCATGAGAGCCGTGTTTGCCTCACAAGATTTATGGGAACTTGTTGAATATGGATTCGAAGAACCAGCAAATGAAGAAGAGTTTATTGGATTAACTCAGGCAAAGAAAGAGATGTTGAAGAGCAATAAGAAGAAGGACTCAAAAGCCTTTGTACTTTTATATCAAGCAGTGCATGAGAGTGTGTTTCCGAGGATAGCAGCAGCCAAGACATCCAGAGAAGCATGGCAAACTCTCAAGACAGCCTATCAAGGCATGGAGAAAGTGAAGACAGCAAAATTACAGTTGCTGAGGAAAGATTTTGAGAACCTGTGTATGAAGGAGTCAGACAATATTGACTCATTCTTCACACAAGCAATTGGTTTGGTCACACAGATAAGGTCTCATGGAGAAACTCTTGAAGAAAGAAGGATTGTGGAGAAACTATTGAGGTGCCTACCCTCAAAGTTTGATGTGATTGTCACCACCATAGAAGAGACAAAGGATCTCTCAAATTTTTCAGTTGATGAACTTCATGCATCACTGATAACACATGAGCAGAGGTTGAGTAGAAATGAAAATTCATCTCTAGAGCAAGCATTCAAGACCCAGATGTCATTTGGAAGAGGAAGAGGTCAAGGCAGAGGAAACAAGAGAGGAAGAGGCAGAAGCCAATACAGAAGCGGAAGAAACAGTCCAGCAAACATTCAAGGAAGAGGCAGCAATCCAAATCAGAACCAAGGCCAAGGCAGCAGCCAGCAAAGTGGACATCATCATGCTCAAGGACAAAGGTATGAAAAATCCAATGTCCAATGTTATTATTGTAAAAAATATGGGCACTATGCAAATGAATGTAGGAAGAAGCAGCATGATATGAGTAATAGATCTAGTGCAAATATCACTAGAGAAAATATCAGTGAAGATAATGTGTTGTTAGTTTGTAATGTGGCTGAAACAAACAGTGAGGATATATGGTTTCTAGATTCTGGTTGCAGCAACCATATGACAGGAAACATAGCCCTGTTTTCTGCTTTAGATCAGAGTGTGTAGTCACAAGTCACACTTGGGACTGATAGTAAGATTTCTGTTATGGGAAAATGAGAAGTTAAAATATTTACAAAGAAATGTGAAAAGAAAACCATAGCAGATGTTTATTATGTTCCTGGAATGAAGTGTAATCTCTTGAGTATTGGACAGCTTGTTCAGAAGGGTTACAATGTTTTCTTTAAGAATGATGTATGCACCATCATGGACAGATTACCCAACAAATGTTGTATTGCTGAAGTGAAGATGACAAGGAACAGGATGTTCCCTCTCAGAATAAGAGCAGATTTGAAAAATAAAGAAGTAGTTGCAGCAATGACACAAGAGGCTCTCCAAAGCGTACCAAAGGATGAAAATTGGTTGTGGCATTTGAGATTTGGACATCTCAACTTTGGAGGTCTTAATTTGTTGAGTAGAAGAGGAATGGTAAGAGGATTACCATTGATAGAAAAGCCAGACAGCCTTTGTGAAGGTTGTATATTGGGGAAACAACACAGAGAAAGTTTTCCAACCGGAAAAATCATAAGGGAAAAAGCACCCTTAGAAATTATCCACTCAGATTTATGTGGACCGATGCAAGCTCCATCACTTGCAGGCAACCAATATTTTCTAACATTTATTGATGACTTTACCAGAAAGACTTGGGTTTATTTTTTGAAGAATAAGAGTGAAGTGTTTGAAAAATTTCAAAATTTCAAAGCACTTGTAGAAAATCAAAGTGGGCTGCGTATCAAGGTTTTGAGAACTGACAGAGGAGGTGAGTATATCTCCAAATAATTTTTACGTTTTTGCAGAGAAAATGAAATTCATAAGCAATTTACAGCAAGGTACACCCCGCAGCAAAATGGAGTTGCTGAAAGGAAAAACAGAACAATCATGGATATGGCGAGGAGCATGTTGAAGGCAAAGCATTTGCCAAATGATTATTGGGCTGAAGCTGTACACTGTGCAGTATATATTTTGAATAGATGTCCTACAAAAGTAGTGATAAACAAAGTGCCAGAAGAAGCATGGAGTAGGAGAAAGCAAGGAGTCACCCATATGAAAGTTTTTGGTTGTGTGGCTTATGCACACATTCCAGATCAGCTAAGGAAGAAATTGGACAGCAAAGGGGAGAAATGTATTTTCATTGGATACAGTGAAGAATCCAAAGCTTACAGATTATATATCCCATCCACCAAGAAGTTTTTTGTGAGCAGAGATGTTCAATTTATTGAAGAGGAAGCTTGGGATGGAAGCATAGAGAAAACAGTTAATGTTAAAAACTGTTTGTCTCATGATGATGATGATGAGGAGTTGGCTGAAACACATCCCCAAACAGCAGCGCCAACAACAGAACAACAAGAGACACCCTTGAGGAGAAATGAGAGTGCTTCTCCAAGCACACCACAAGGAGGAAATTCAAGTGCATCTACAAGCACTTGCACACTGAATGAAAGAGGTAAGAAATTCGGAAATATAAGTGATATTTATGATGAAGGAATAAATTCTTTGTTTGCTTTGTATTGTCACGTTGATGACCCTGTTCATTTCGAAGATGCAATTAAAGATAAGAAATGGATAGAAGCTATGGATGAGGAGATGAATGCCATAGAAAGAAATAAGACATGGGATTTAGTTGAGCTACCAAAAGGTAAAGAAGTCATTGGAGTTAAATGGGTCTACAAGACCAAGAGTAATGCTGAAGGAAAGATATAAAGGCATAAGGCAAGACTTGTTGTCAAGGGATACAAGCAGCAATATGGGAGAGATTATGAGGAGACTTTCGCACCGGTTGCAAGAATGGAAACAGTAATAACAGTGTTGTCCATAGCAGCACAAAACAAATGGAAAGTTTACCAAATGGACGTGAAGTCAGCATTCTTGAATGGAGTATTAATGGAAGAGGTTTACATTGAGCAACCTCTAGGCTATGAAAAGAAAGACCAAGAGCACAAAGTCTGCAGATTGAAGAAAGCTCTTTATGCACTGAAGCAAGCGCCAAGAGCATGGTACAGTAGGATAGATTCCTATCTTCTGGAAAACGGATTTGAGAAGTGTGAGGGAGAACCCACTGTTTACATCAAAGAAAAGGACTGTAAAATTTTAATTGTTGTGTTATATGTTGATGATGTGATTTTTACAGGTAATGATGACTACCTCATTGAAAATTTCAAATCAGTCATGAAAGAAGAATTTGAGATGACTGACATGGGTTTGCTGAGATACTTCTTAGGAATAGAAGTAGATTAAAGTGAAAATGGAATTTTTATTTCACAGGCAAAATATGTAAATGAAGTGTTGAGCAGATTTAACATGCAGGACAGCAAGGCAGCAATCACTCCCGCAGTGATGGGATTAAAACTCAGCAAAGAAGACAGCAGCAAAGATTTTGACCCTAGTGTGTACAAGAGCATAGTTGGCAGCCTTATGTATTTAACTGCAACTAGGCCAGACATAATGTATGTTGTTAGTTTAATTTCCAGATTCATGGAGAAGCCAAAAGAAACACATTGGCAGGCAGCAAAGAGAATTCTGAGGTATGTTAAAGGTACAAAAAGGTATGGCATATTTTATACTGTTTCAGAATGTTCAGATTTATTTGGATACACAGATAGTGATTGGGCTGGAAGTGTAGATGACCGGAAAAGCACATCTGGTTACATTTTTCACATAGGTTTAGGAGCCATTTCATGGGCTTCTAAGAAACAGCCAATTGTGGCATTGTCTACAGCAGAAGCAGAGTATGTGGCAGCTACAGCAGCAGCGTGTCAAGCGGTTTGGATGAGGAGAATGTTGAGAAGTCTATGCCAGGAGCAGGCAACAGCAATAGTTATTTTTTGTGACAATAGCTCAGCTATTGCATTATCCAAGAACTCTGTATTTCACAAGAGAACGAAACACATAGACACAAAGTTTCACTACATCAGAGAATTGGTGAACAATGGAGAAATCATTTTACAACATTGTAGGACTCAGGAACAGGTTGCAGATATTCTGACAAAGCCATTGTATCAGAAAAGTTTTGAGTTTTTAAGGAAACTTCTGGGTATGACTGATAACCCGGCAGTTGAAATTAAAGGGGAGTGTTGAAATTATAATTTCAACTGCAGTGAACAGAACAGCAGGAGCTACTTTATTCATTTGTCGTGATCCAGTGCCCCACATTTTTTCCCGATCTTTTAAGTCACCGCTATTACCATCTTTTCACTCTTTAATTATTTTTGAGTTCCCTAAGAATGAAGATCAGATACAGCACTACATCATTACTTCTCAACAACCATATTAATTAGCAGAACGGCTGAAAGAGAAAAGAACCAGCCTCGAGCCAACGTAGCATTTATCAGTCATGGATTTCATCACCACCGACTCAAGAAATACAACAAAAGATCAAATCTGTTAATCATGAGCAACAGAGACTTCATCCGCAAGTTAAAGCGGTGAAGACCCTTTCCCGCACTATAAAATGCAGACACAGCAGTGTAGAAAAATATAGATTGAAAGTCCTTTTGTAACACACAGCAGTGTAGAACAAGAGAGTTTTTTTTGTATTGCACAACAGTGCTGAAATTTTCTGAGATAGTTGTTTTGTGGAACTGAAGCGTTCATGTTGTAATCCCTCTGTCAAGAGGAAGATGCTCTTTAGCATAATATTTTGTGAAGATCCCTCTACGTGAGGAAGACTTATTTTATCAGTTAGTTTATTGTTCATAAATAGAAGTTTCTTTTTGCCTGTTGCTGTTACACCGTAAGTCGAAAAATACTTCACGTCAAAAATCCCTGTTGTTGTTACACCGTAACTCAAAAATACTTGACGTCAAAAATTTACGTTGCTGCAACACAAGTTACAGCAACTGAAAAAAACTGTGTTGCTGCAACACCGTTTCCAGAGAACAAATTTTTCTGTTTTTCTGATTTAAAAACAGAGTATTTTTCTGTGTCAAAAACAGAGTATTATTTTGCTCAGTTTTTGATCCTGAGGCAAAGTAGACTACTATTTTATGCTCTGTTCTTGTGTTTTTGAATTATCAGAAAACAAAGTATTGCTCTCTATTCATATTTTTGTTGTTTCGGAATTTATCAGAAAATTCTCAACAGTGGAAACAGAGGATTTTTCCACTATATTTTGTTTGGAATAACCAAAAATTCCCGACAAAATCTTTCCACGGCTGATGGTGGAACCGTGGGATGTCAAATCCCACGCAGATCTTGGTGTTCTCTTATGTCACCGTGACGACTTTAAACACACAAAGCTTTCCACGGTAGCTTAGACGAGGCACTTCAGCCGATCTCAATTCTTCTTCACGCTAAGACAACAATCTATATATTTTCTTGTCTCCCTCCGGAACCAGCAACGCCATGTGCTGTGGTGTTGGCGTCAACATTTGAAATTTGGCAGAGTTGGCTATGAAAGCATCGACATCAATTCATGTCTCAAGCTACAGTTTTGGATTTTTTTATTTATTTTTTAATTACTGCATCGTACGGCTTGAAGATGTAGGGACCTAAGATTCAACGTCCAACAAACAGCCACACATAGATCTAATTGCAGATCCGACGGATCTCATCCACAGATATCGCACTTCTCTTTGATCTATTCAGATCCTGATTAAGGAAATGTTGGCTGTGAAGATTCTAGCTATAACATTATATCGTTTCTGATAGATCCAGATCTGTGCACCATGCAATGTCTTTAAAACGAATAGCTCTCACAATACCAGATTGCAGGAGCTTTAACAATCTAGATCTAGCCTTACGGCTCTGATATTATGTTATAAAAAAATTGGAGGAGATTGTAAAAGCTATTGCACATATAAGATAAATCACACTCACATATTTTATTTTAATGGTTACATATTTATGGTATATAGATCACTGACTAAGGCACATTTAAATCACAATTACAATTTATACATTAAAAAAATAACACCTTTTGGAATTGGAATAAAGCTGAAAATCTCATATTTAAAATAAAACTAGAATTCATAATAACAATTTACAACCACACATAAAAACATTACTTCAACCAAACCCTGTAAAAAACTTTCAATTGTTACATATATCTCATCGCTAATGGTTACATATATCTCATCGTTAATATAATGAGGCAAAACCACACTTTAGATATTTTATGTGTGGTTACAGAGGCACGGGCTGCATGACGGTTTTGACGACCAAATTCTTCATTTCATTGGTGGCGACACCGATTCCATCTCGATATTTATAGCCGTGAAGGAAAGTTCTGGTTATGTTAAATGCATGTTTCTTGGAAGAGATAGGAACTTTAGTGTCTGGTTTGAGAAACTCCCAATTTAATTCTCTGATTAACTCATTGGCCATGGCATTGATACAATTGACAGCATCTTCCTCCGTTAATCCGGGATTCTCTTTCAGGTAACATGATATACATGAAGCCTCTTCTCCACGGGCCCTGTCTGCCTGCATTCGCCAGGCCAAAGTCAGCATTATCAATTGTATTGTAATAAAATACTGTTAAAATTCAATGGCTCAATGGATTGCAAAACTTCTTCAAATTTCATTTGGTTTGATATTGGTCGTACCTGGTAACAGCGAGTGTCACCATTAAGTCGAAGGATGCCAGATGCCAAGCCATAGAATTTCGATGGGAAATCAATTTCCTGCAGGATGTGCTTAGGAAGGGGAATGTCCAATGTGAGGATGGGTTGCAATGTGGCTATGCGATAACCAAAACTAACTTTTCCATTTTCGTAGTACTCCTCAAACGTTGGCAGACAACCATTGGAGATCCACTCTGCTTCTCTCATATATGCATCAAGATAGGCCTCCAACTGCACATGCACATGCACAGGCAAAGCAAATTAAGTTATTACCCACCAGTCAAGTGAAATACCTGGCCATACCTAGCCCACAAATAAATAAATATATATATATATATATATATATATAATCTTTCTTGTCCATACAGCCTGTCGAACATAGTTGATTGTATCTCGGCCTTGAGACTTCTCTGCCTCTCGTGCCAGTTCATTTACGGTTTCATAAAACACCATGTACACTCGTTTCATGTATTCTGGAAGCCGCTCTCTCGCTGAAGGATCCCATCTGATCATAATGCAATTGTAAGCACAGAATTTAGTCAAATCAATTGGACGTTGCTGTAGAGGGAATATAGAGGGAAGATGTTGAAAATGTAATTTCAACGCCCTACGTTCGCAGTCCAAAACCGCCAGCATGAAACCACAAACCGGCTAGGGCATATCGCACCGCTATCAAACGAAAAGCTGTTTCCGTACTCTTTGCTCCGATGCAATTTGGTGAAGGCACGTGGCTCTCGCCTGACGTAAGCAAGTTTGACCCATCGGGAGATATCGTTCACTCAAGTAAGGGCTTCCGATATCCTCTCCATCGTCCGATCTAGTTCCGTGTTCTCCGTCGTTGATCACCTGGAGCTGCATACGAACCCACATCAATTCAATGTTTTGCGTGAAGTGAAAGATTCATGGTTGACCGCGGTAGATGAATGAGTTAATGATTGGTACAAGTTTTTGGTGGGCCCTTTTAATGTGAATATGGGCACGTTACAATATACATATATATTTTTTATAGCACGTAAGTTTTTTTTGTGAAAGGTATGTAGCATTTAAAGATGGGTATGGTCGTTTTTAATGCAATGTAATAAAAAAAAGAAGCTCGTATATATGTTTTGAGTGTGTTGAATTTTATATTGGATGAATCGCACATGGGAGAGAACAGAGTGTTTTCTACAGCAGCGTAAGAAGAACGATGGCGCAGTAAAAGAAATACACACAGCAGTGTGTAAAATGAGAAGAACCAGGTGATGTAATTTCTGGAATAGCAAAAACCATGTGTGGTTTTGCACAGCAATGCATAAAGAAAATGGTGGAGCCTAAGTTGTTTTTACACCAGTGAATGTAAATTTTGTTTTACAGCAGTAAGATCATGTAAACTTTTGTTACAGCAGTAAGTTGTTTTTCACAGCAGTGAATATGAAAATGATTTTACAGTGGTAAATCTTTGTATCAGGTTTTAATGAATAGAATGTTTTTATGGTGGTGAAATACTTTGTCTCTCAGTGAAATTTTTTTTAGTCTTCCTGTGCACAAAAAGATCCTGGAGTAAAGTAAAACAGAGCATTGTCTCTGTGTGTGTGTTTGAAAATTGGTTTTGGTATTTCCCCAGCAAAAATTCCCAACAGTGGTATCAGAGCAGGCTCGGGCTCTTTAAAGAAGTCAAAGAAGCTGAAGGGAGAAGGTTGTTGCTGCAGCAAAACCTCTCAGGCAGTTAGAAGACTCAGACAGCTCAGGATTCAGGTATTCTTCAAAAGCATTTCTTTTGTTATTGCAGAAGACAGTTAGTTGTTTTAAAAAAAAAAAATACACAGTCAAGGAATGGCTAGCACAAGCATGGGTATGTTCAACACCCAGCTCCCACAGTTTAATGGGAAGAATTATGACTACTGGTCTATAACTATGAGAGCCTTGTTTGCTTCTCAAGATTTATGGGAAATAGTTGAAGATGGTTTTGAAGAATCAGCAAATGAAACTGAGTTCAATGCATTAACTCAGGGAGAGAGAGATCTCCTGAAGAGCAATAGGAAGAAGGATGCAAAGGCCATTTTATTGTTGCATCTAGCAGTAGACCAGAGTATATTTCCAAGGATAGCAGCAGCTAAAACATCACACAATGCATGGGAAACCCTCAAGACAGTCTATCAAGGCATGGAGAGAGTGAAGACAACAAAACTACAATTGCTGAGAAAGGATTTTGAGAACTTGAAAATGAAGGAGTCAGACAACATTGAATCATTCTTCACTCATGTGATTGGTGTAATCACACAAATGAGAACTCATGGAGAAACAATTGAAGATAGAAGAATAGTGGAGAAAATATTGAGGGTCTTACCCTCAAGGTTTGATGCCATAGTCACCACCATTGAAGAGACAAAGGATCTCTCAAACTATTCAGTTGATGAGCTACATGCATCACTGATAACTCATGAGCAGAGGTTGAGTAGGAATGAAAACTCATCCCTTGAGCAAGCCTTCAAGACCCAGATGTCCTTTGGAAGAGGAAGAGGTCAAGGCAGAGGAAACAAAAGAGGAAGAGGTAGAAGCCAAAACAGAGGTGGAAGGAACAGCCCATCAAATGCACAAGGAAGAGGCAGCAATCCAAATCAGAACCAAGGCCAAGGCAACAGCCAACAAGGAGGACAACATCATGCTCAAGGACAAAGGTATGATAAATCTAATGTTCAATGCTATTATTGCAAAAAGTATGGACATTATGCTAGTGATTGTAGAAAGAAACAGCATGATATGAACAATAGACAAAATGCAAATGTTACAAGAGGAAACAGCAGTCAAAATAATGTCCTGTTAGCTTGTAACATGGCTGAAACACATAGTGAGGACATATGGTTTTTAGACTCGGGTTGCAGCAACCATATGACAGGAAACATTGCCCTCTTCTCAGCCTTAAATCAAAACTTGAAGTCAGAGGTCACACTAGGAACTGATAGCAAAGTCTCTGTTATGGGAAAAGGAGAAGTAAAAATATTTTCAAAACAAGGAGAAAGGAAAACCATAGCAGATGTCTACTATGTCCCCGGAATGAGATGTAACCTATTGAGTGTTGGACAGCTTATCCAAAAGGGTTACAATGTTTACTTTGTAAATGATGTGTGCACCATCATGGACATACCACCCAGCAAAAGATGCATTGCTGAAGTGAAGATGACAAGGAACAGGATGTTCCCTCTCCGGATCAGGGCAGACATGAAAAACAAAGGTGAAATTGCAGCAGTCACCCAAGAGGCCTTCCAAAGCGTGCCAAAGGATGAAAATTGGTTGTGGCACTTGAGATTCGGGCATCTAAATTTTGGAGGTCTAAACTTATTGAGCAGAAAAGGAATGGTAAGAGGATTACCATTGATAGAGAAACCGGACAGCCTATGTGAAGGCTGCATTCTGGGAAAACAACATAGAGAAAGTTTTCCATCAGGGAAAAACATAAGGGCAAAGGCACCCTTAGAGATTATCCACTCAGATTTGTGTGGACCAATGCAAGCTCCATCATTAGCTGGCAGCCTATATTTCTTGACATTCATTGATGATTTTACAAGAAAGACTTGGATATATTTCCTCAAGAACAAAAGTGAAGTCTTTGAGAAATTCCAAAACTTCAAAGCACTTGTGGAGAACCAAAGCGGGCTGCACATAAAAGTATTGAGAACTGATAGAGGAGGTGAGTATATCTCCAATGAATTCCTTAAGTTTTGTAGAGAAAATGGAATACATAAACAGTTCACAACTCGGTACACCCCACAGCAAAATGGAGTTGCTGAAAGGAAGAACAGAACCATCATGGAGATGGCAAGGAGCATGTTGAAGGCAAAGCATTTGCCAAATGAGTATTGGGCTGAAGCTGTACATTGTGCAGTTTATATACTGAACAGGTGTCCTACAAAAGCAGTCATGAACAAAGTGCCAGAAGAGGCATGGAGTGGGAGAAAGCAAGGAGTTACCCACATGAGAGTTTTTGGGTGTGTGGCCTATGCACACATACCAGATCAGCTAAGGAGGAAGTTGGACAGCAAAGGGGAGAAATGCATCTTCATTGGATACAGTGAGGAATCCAAAGCCTACAGGCTGTACATTCCATCTACCAAGAAGTTCTTTGTCAGCAGGGATGTTCAATTCATTGAAGAGGAAGCTTGGGATGGAAGCATAGAGAAAACGGTGAATGTCAAGAGCTGTTTGTCTCATGATGAAGATGAAGAGGAAGTGGCTGAGATACATCCCCAAACAGCAGCGCCAACACAAGGACAACAAGGGACACCATTGAGGACAACACAAGGACAACAAGGTACACCATTGAGGATAAATGAGGGTGCTTCTCCAAGCACACCACAAGGAGGAAATTCAAGTGCATCTTCAAGCACCTGCACACCAAGTGAACGAGGTAAGAAGTTTAGAAATCTAAGTGACATTTATAATGAAGGAATGAATTCCTTATTTGCCTTGTATTGTCATGTTGATGATCCTATTCATTTCGAAGATGCAATTAAAGATAGGAAATGGATAGAAGCTATGGATGAGGAGATGAATGTCATAGAGAGAAACAAAACATGGGATTTGGTTGAGTTACCAAAAGGCAAAGAAGTCATTGGTGTGAAATGGGTCTACAAGACCAAGAACAATGCTGAAGGCAAGATAGAAAGGCACAAGGCAAGGCTGGTTGTCAAAGGGTACAAGCAGCAGTATGGGAGAGATTATGAGGAGACTTTCGCACCGGTTGCAAGGATGGAAACCGTGAGAGCAGTGCTGTCCATAGCAGCACAAAACAAATGGAAAGTCTACCAAATGGACGTGAAATCAGCATTCCTAAATGGAGTGTTAATGGAAGAGGTCTATGTAGAACAACCTCTCGGATATGAGAAGAAAGGTGAAGAGCACAAAGTGTGCAAATTGAAGAAAGCTCTTTATGGGCTGAAGCAAGCGCCAAGAGCATGGTACAGCAGGATAGATTCTTATCTATTGGATAATGAATTCGACAAATGTGAAGGAGAACCCACAGTCTACATCAAGGAAAAGGATGGTAAAATTTTAATTGTTGTCTTGTATGTAGATGATGTTATTTTCACTGGAAATGATATTTACCTTATTGAGAATTTTAAATCAGTCATGAAGGATGAATTTGAAATGACTGATATGGGTTTCTTGAGATACTTCTTAGGCATAGAAGTAGAGCAAAATGAAAAAGGAATTTTCATATCTCAAGCAAAATATGTAAATCAAGTTTTGGGCAGATTTAAGATGGAAGAATGCAAGGCAGCCATCACTCCCACAGTGATGGGATTAAAACTCAGCAGAGAGGACAGCAGCAAGGATTTTGATCCTAGCTTGTATAAAAGCATTGTGGGCAGCCTTATGTATTTAACAGCTACTAGGCCTGACATTATGTATGCTGTTAGTTTAATTTCCAGGTTCATGGAGAGGCCGAAGGAGGCACATTGGCAGGCAGCAAAGAGAATTTTGAGGTATGTCAAAGGTACCAAAAGATTTGGAATTTTGTATCATGCCTCAGAACATTCAGATTTGGTTGGATACACTGACAGTGATTGGGCTGGAAGTGTAGATGATCGGAAGAGCACTTCCGGTTATGTTTTTCATATGGGTTCAGGAGCCATTTCATGGGCTTCTAAGAAGCAGTCCATTGTAGCATTGTCTACAGCAGAGGCTGAATATGTGGCAGCTACAGCAGCAGCGTGTCAAGCAGTGTGGATGAGAAGAATGTTGAGAAGCTTAGGCCAAGCGCAGGCAAAAGCGACAGTGATATTTTGTGACAATAGCTCAGCTATTGCATTGTCAAAGAATTCAGTGTTTCACAAGAGAACGAAGCACATTGATACAAGGTTTCACTACATCAGAGAATTGGTGAACAATGGAGAAATTGTCCTAGAACACTGCAAGACTCAAGAACAGGTTGCGGACATCTTGACAAAGCCGCTGGATCAAAAAAGCTTTGAATTTTTGAGAAAGTGTCTGGGTATGACTGAATGCCCAGCTGTTGAAATTAAAGGGGAGTGTTGAAAATGTAATTTCAACGCCCTACGTTCGCAGTCCAAAACCGCCAGCATGAAACCACAAACCGGCTAGGGCATATCGCACCGCTATCAAACGAAAAGTTGTTTCCGTACTCTTTGCTCCGATGCAATTTGGTGAAGGCACGTGGCTCTCGCCTGACGTAAGCAAGTTTGACCCATCGGGAGATATCGTTCACTCAAGTAAGGGCTTCCGATATCCTCTCCATCGTCCGATCTAGTTCCGTGTTCTCCGTCGTTGATCACCTGGAGCTGCATACGAACCCACATCAATTCAATGTTTTGCGTGAAGTGAAAGATTCATGGTTGACCGCGGTAGATGAATGAGTTAATGATTGGTACAAGTTTTTGGTGGGCCCTTTTAATGTGAATATGGGCACGTTACAATATACATATATATTTTTTATAGCACGTAAGTTTTTTTTGTAAAAGGTATGTAGCATTTAAAGATGGGTATGGTCGTTTTTAATGCAATGTAATAAAAAAAAGAAGCTCGTATATATGTTTTGAGTGTGTTGACTTTTATATTGTATGAATCGCACATGGGAGAGAACAGAGTGTTTTCTACAGCAGCGTAAGAAGAACGATGGCGCAGTAAAAGAAATACACACAGCAGTGTGTAAAATGAGAAGAACCAGGTGATGTAATTTCTGGAATAGCAAAAACCATGTGTGGTTTTGCACAAGCAGTGCATAAAGAAAATGGTGGAGCCTAAGTTGTTTTTACACCAGTGAATGTAAATTTTGTTTTACAGCAGTAAGATCATGTAAACTTTTGTTACAGCAGTAAGTTGTTTTTCACAGCAGTGAATATGAAAATGATTTTACAGTGGTAAATCTTTGTATCAGGTTTTAATGAATAGAATGTTTTTATGGTGGTGAAATACTTTGTCTCTCAGTGAAATTTTTTTTAGTCTTCCTGTGCACAAAAAGATCCTGGAGTAAAGTAAAACAGAGCATTGTCTCTATGTGTGTGTTTGAAAATTGGTTTCGGTATTTCCCCAGCAAAAATTCCCAACAGAAGAAAATATTGTTTTAAAATTTGTTCACCACTGGTTACCACCTCTTAATCGCCGCTGTCAAGAGTTCGAGCTCTTCCATGGTTCCAAACGTGTCATAGATATCGTCCAGAACAGTGCCAACATGACATATTTTGGCATAGCCGAGTCGGAATGCAGAATGGTTAGGATCAATTGCAAAGCAAGAGGCGAAAGTGTAATATTCCACGTGGCGATGCCGCGCAAAATTCAATTGAGAGAAACCCGAATCCTCCCACCATCTAATCTCAAACAATATATTTCACGTTATTGAATATTGGAAATCATTAGACTATTCACATCCAGATTTGTGAGCAAAGAAGGAGAAAATATAATTCAAAGACAGAGTTCATCACCTGGAGATATGTTTCAACTCTCTCTGTTGTATCGAGTGAAATATATTGAACTCTAATTTTGCAAGTTCTAAAAGCTTTTCGGTTTTCATATATGGCATCCATGGCATCCTGTAAACAAAAATTCAACTAGTGTCAACTAAACCATTGTGACACTAAATCATTCGAAAACAGAGTTAAAAATACTATAGGGAAACTAAACCATTCAAAAATAGAGTTCTATGTAAGTTAGAGACCAATGTCTCACTACGTAACATGAATACCAAAAACATTATTTTTATCCATACGAAATAACTAAAGTCTGATACTGGGAAAATATGTGCGTGCAACGATGAGGATACCGAATAGAAAAATCTCAAAATAGATTCCTCTACCTCAATAACATATAAAACATTTGGTCTTCGTGGTTTGAAAGTAAATTTACTAAATGTTAGCGTTGTATATGCAATTTAACAAGCTTAATCCACATGGATGGCAGGATTCTTTCCGAATGGTGGTGGTATGCTAATAATAATTTATAAATTTCGCATTCCATACATGTGTGAATTTAATATCTTTCTAGATTTTTGTTAAGTTGTAATTTTATTTTATTTTTAACCATATAGTTTATCAAATTTGGCGTGATATGTTAATAATTTACAAAGTTTGGCATTTCATACGCATGTGAACTTAATATTTGTATAGTTTATTTGGTAAGTTGTAATTTTCTTTTATTTCTAAAATTTTAAAATAATATAGAGAAATTTAATTTTTTTATAAATAAAATTTATTTATAAAATTATTTTATGAATTATTTTAAAAGTATTTATAAATAATATCAAGGAAGCTATATAAATTAAAGGGCTAGTAAATATGAATTGGCAGCCAAAAATTTATTTCATAATACATTTCACAACATCTAAACATATATATATATTCAAATAAACTTGTAAGAAGATTTTTATCCATGGAGAATCACTCCCACTTTATCATAGAGATGCTTAACTTGTAAATAGTTTTTGGCTAATATCATAGCTTAGTAATACCAAATTCTCAAATACCCAAAACTCATTTTCATATGACATTCCTTTTGATTAATCAATTTAATTAAAAGGGAAAAAAAAAGGCATAACTACTTTTGAAATAAAGTTTAATCTTTAATTTGTGACTATTGCTAAGAATATTTACAATATTCTATGGTAATTAAATCCCTACCATCCATGTTATATTTATTCATAATTAAATTAAAATTCTAGAATATGTATTAAAAAATAGACACATGTATCGATGCAAACAATAAAACCAATATACTGATATAAATAAAATTTATTTGTATGTCTTAAGATGTGGTGGTCATTTGGGAAGTGCAACTAGGAGAGAGGGGGAGGCCACACTTATTTGTGTTGGACCAGCTAGACTTGCTCATTGTCCCTCATAATATGTTAGCATGTGGTACAAAATGTAGACACTATCTCTTGGAGTTATAATCCATATTATTTTTTGACAATCAACTACTCTAGTTCATGATGGGACTTTAATTCATGGCGCTCTAATTCTTTTTTCCTCAATCCTTATCAACATTCTCCTTTGAACTTGGTAAATATTTGTCTTTGAACTTCTTTGAGTTAGATTGGGGGAACATTCCTTTCTATTTGTTATCTATTTACCATGTTAATTTTTCTTTTCTTATTGGCTTTTTGCGTTTAGATCTACCCCTTGCGACCTCATACCTCTTCCCTATCTCTTCTTTCAAGCCTGTGGGTTCTTTCTCTAACATCACTCCTTATTTCCTCTCATTTTGGAGCCCAATATGAAAAGGAAACCATCTTGATGTAGACAAGGTGGTGGAAGTTGGGGTTCTTCTAGTAGCTTGCAAGCTCATGCATGGGCCCAATCAATGACATTGCTATACCATCTACAAAAACTACTCAAGGTGCACCAAGAACTGAGGAGGAAATTATGAATTAGAGGGATTATCATTCAAACTTTGACTTTTTGGTTGTTGCAGTGAACTAACTACTAAGGATGGGTAATACCCATGGTCATCTAAATCAATATTTCTACACTACCATTCAAACTTTGACTTTTCGGTTGTTGTGGTAAAATAACTACTAAATATGGGTAATACCCATGGTCATCTAAATCAATATTTCTACACTATTGATCTACATTGGCAACTAAAATCATTGTTGAAAAAATTCTTGCAAAGGAATGACACCAAGGCCAAAGCCCTATTGATGTTAGATGAACTTCAATTATGATTCAAGGTCATGAACACTAATTCGTTGTTGTGGCTTGCGATTACACCAAATCTCATAGAAATTAGTAAACTTTCAAACCCATAACATTACTGTAAGTGTGAGGTGAGTCCCATGATCCCAGGGTGGCAATTAGTCCATGTGATAGATTTTGAGGGGTGGGGTGGTTTCTCCAAAGTCCCCTCTCTAATGTAACATAGGGGAATCAAACCTATGGCACCATGTTGAGGTTTGACATTACACTAAAACCTGTAGGAATTAGTAAACTTCCAAACTCATAACATTACCTTGAATGTGTGCGTAGTCCCATCTTCCTAGGGTGGTGGTTAGTCCATGTGATTGATTCTAAGAGGTGAGACAATTAGTGCAACATTAGCATGCATGTGGAAAATTTAGCTTGTTGGAAAGGTTTAGGACTAGATAGCCTAGTCAAGTTGGTGGTGGATGCCTTGAATTCTTCATAGTCCTTTGCATGTTATGATTTCCTATTCTTTTCTAGTTTCCTCATTTTCATTGGCTTCTTAAGGCTATAAATTTTTTTCTAGCTATAGCTACTTAAAATTTTGTTTACAAGCCTTCACCTTATCAAATTTCTTTATGGTATAGACATAACAAATTCTATGGAGGTAGAACCTTTAGTTTTGCCAATAATCTCCTTTCCCATTAGCAAACAAAGACTAATAAAGATCAAGACCATATATAATTTATATTTTAAATAATGCTTTTTACTAATCTTTAAAAATAATATGCTTTTGTGTTGATTTTTAAAAACCATATTTAAATATATTTTTATTATTTTTAATTATATATATATTAATTATTTCATTAAATTAAATATTATACGAAAAAAAATTGGTTTATCAAGATTTTATTTTTTCTTTATAAAAAAATATCTTTTAAATTTAATATTTTTTTTTAAATATGACTATCAACAAATTATTGTAAAATTAATAAAAAAAATATAAATATTATAAATATATTTGTTATAATATGTATTCAAGAATTTAAACTCAAAATAAATTATTCAATCAACCATTCAAACTAAAATATTTTAATATTAAAATAATATTATAAAAAATAAATAAATTAAAAAACAGCCAACATTATTTAATATCTAACACTTCACCATCCAATTTATAAACCTGCATAAAGAATTTCAAAAAAAGTAGAATAACAAAACTCAAACCATCTTAACCATATAAATTTAACATACAACTAAAATTTTATGAAAATTTTTTCTAAATAAAATTCTAACTTTTTATTATAATTTTTTTAATACTTATTCCTTTAATAAAAATATTACAAAAGTATTCCTCTCAACATATCCATTTTTACCTGAAATCTATTAAAAACCTTTACTTCTATCAAAATAAATAAAGTCTATATACAAGTAAAATATTTACTTGTGCATATAAAGTTTAATGTACTAAAATATTTACTTCGACATATAGAGTTGAAGGCACGGAAATTAAATGGGCGGTGAAGTAATTGGCTTACTCATCATATCCAAATGCGTCCATGTAGTGCCTTGCTTCCAGTCGTGGAAGATTTGTATGCCAACCATACTCCATAACGTATTCTATCTGCAACCACAAAATTCAAATTATTGTAAACAGCTCAATACACGGATGTAAACGTTTCAGATGTAAACGAATTGCTCCCTGGGCACTGGAAAGACCTAATTTTTTGAAAAATTCTGTCAGGAATCCGTCCAAAAGATTGACTCCCAAAGAAATTTATTACCGAATTTTAATTGCTGGTTATCAATCTGCCTGCCTCACCTGTCGGGAAAGACTGGATACCGGAATCCTTTGTAGAGACTCTTTTAAATATATCGTACAGAAGATCTCAGCGTCTTCCATAACTTTCTCATTTGGAAACGCAACGAGGGAGGCACGAAATAGATTGAGTATACTTCTCATCTCTCCTTCTGTTTGAATGGACAGATGAGAAGCATACTCAATCTATTTTGTTGTCGACACTTTTTTTCTCTCTTTGCAGGTTGCTATCTCGATTCACGTGATTCACGTGCTGTCACTCAGATTGCCAAAGTTAAATACCTGACATATCAGCCAGTATTTGCATTTACTTTTCTATGGTCTATGAAATAGGAATTTCCACTCTGACCCACAACTGTACGTGAAAACAAATTCTAATTAGAATCACGTGCATGCAATATATCATAAATAATGATGATAACTGACCTGTGTACTACGTAATCCAGCGCTGATTTTATCTCAGTTTTGAAATGCCTATCGATTCCCAAACGTTCGATGCTATCGACCATGGAAAGGCGTGAAAGCAGATCATTGAGGGGAGTGATTGATACCCTGTCTTCAATTTCAGTGAACATCTCTTCCACTTCCTTGATAAGTCTCTCTGCACGTTCGCGGTGTGAAGGCTCCTGACCCATGTACATTCTAACACGGTAAATATAAAGGAAAGAAGTAGTCATTTTATTCGCTTCAAAAGGAGAAATATGCATTGAAGAATAAGTTGAAAATTACCTCATAATGTGTGGAGAGAGCCTCTATGAAGTCGTCGCCCCACAGGTTGGAATGATGATTCACTATGCGTCTCTTTACACCAGCATCCGATACAGCGGTTGTGGAACACATGGTGAAGGAAGGTGTCACGGCTTTCCGTCGCGCACACACCCCAAAAGTTGGGATTGGTGTTGAGAAAGGCTTGAGGCCATGAGTAGAACTGGTCAGCGGTTTGTGAAGGGAGGATTTGGAAGGCAACGGTAAGATAGAAAGTATAGCCATTGGAATCGAATTAAGGAACCAAAAGTTTAAGTGACAGGTTTCGGTTTATGGTGCCATTCGAATTAACGAAATTTATAGGATGCAACTCCATCCAATTATTTAAAATTAAAAATTAGATCAGGAAAAGTTGCGGTGCATATTTAGCGCAATAAAGGGTCACAGTATCACCGATTTACACCCTTTCGGATTTGAAAGTACTGTATTCATTTCAATCTTCTATGGTTTGGAAGTATGTATTTTGGAAGTTTTGGAAGTATTCCTGATATATGGGACTCTAATACACGTTTTTTGGGTTTTTGGAAGTATTTTAATGGTTATTTTCCCATGTTTTTAGGTTTTTGTAAGTATTATTCTTGGATGTTGAGGTGAAGTGGCACTGTATTCATTTCAATTTTCTATGGTTTGGAAGTATGTGTTTTGGAAGTATTCCAGATATATGGGACTTTAATATACTTTTTTTGGGTTTTTGGAAGTATTTTAATGGTTATTTTCCCATGTTTTTTAGGTTTTTGTAAGTATTATTCTTGGATGGTGAGGTGAAGTGGACATTTTTTGGGTTTTTGAAGTATTCTAATTGTTATTCTTCAAGATTTTTTAGGTTTTCGGAAGTATTCTAATCGACAACTTATTCTTGGATGTTGAGGTTAAGGGAATATTTTTTGGGTTTTTGGAAATATTCTAATGGTTATTTTCCATGTTATTAATGTTTTTGTAAGTATTCTATTGGGCAGCTTATTCTTAGATGTTGAGGTTAAGGGGATTCTTTTTGGGTTTTTGGAAATATTCTAATGGTTATTCTTAGATGTTTGTTAGGTTTTTGGACCTATTCTAATGGTTATTCTATGATGTTTGTTAGGTTTTTGTAAGTATTCAATATACAACTTATTCTTGGATGTTGAGGTTAAGGGAATATTTTTTGGGTTTTTGGAAATATTCTAATGGTTATTTTCCATGTTATTAATGTTTTTGTAAGTATTCTATTGGACAGCTTATTCTTAGATGTTGAGGTTAAGGGGATTCTTTTTCGGTTTTTGGAAATATTCTAATGGTTATTCTTAGATGTTTGTTAGGTTTTTGGATCTATTCTAATGGTTATTCTATGATGTTTGTTAGGTTTTTGTAAGTATTCAATGTACAACTTATTCTTCGATGTTGAGGTTAGGTGGATGTTTTTTTGGGTTTTTGGAGGTATTCTAATGGTTATTCTTCCATATTTTTTAGGTTTTTGGAAGTATTGTAATGGATAGCTTATTCTTCAATGTTGAGGTTAAGGGGATTTTTTTGGGGTTTTTGGAAGTATTATAATGGTTATTCTTGTATGTTTTTTAGGTTTTTGGAAGTATTCTAATGGACAAACTTATTCTTCGATGTTTAGATTAAGGGGATGTTAATTTTTCAGATGATGAGATGCGAAGATGCTAATTTTTCATGATGAGATCCACGGAACGTCAAGGGGATTCTAAATTTTCGGATGATCAGATTAAGGGGATGAGATTGGCACTTTTTAATGCATATATATGTGTTTATTTTTATTTTTTTGGGAAAGGATTGACTGCAAGGATTCTAATTTAAGGGGATGGGATTAGCACTTTTTAATGAATATATATGTGTTTATTTTTTATTTTTTTCCGAAAGGATTGATGAGCTGGGGTTCTAATTTCCCTAATTCTCACCAAAGGATTGATGAGCAGGGATTCTAATTTCCCTAATTCTAAGGATGATGAGATTAAGGGGATAAGATTAACACTTATTATTGCATATATAATATATATTTTTCGTTTTTGAAGTATTTTGATGGGTAGATTTTTTTTTGTGATTTTGAGGTTAAGGAGATTTTAAAATTTTAAAATGGGATTTTAATATGCAATTTTTTTAGCATAGCTTAAGTAATAAATGAAATGGTTTTTTTAAAGCATTTTTTCTGTTCAAAATCTAGTACATATTTTTAGGGTTGTTTGATTTATAAAAATGGAGTTCCTAATGCGTTTTGTTAAGGGTGATAAATCTATTTATACATTCAAAAGTGTATTTGAAACAACACGAAATCACAATCTCACTGGAAATTGTGTTATCTGATTCAAGTTAAAAATTAAAAATCATTTTGTTTAATAGTTAAACTACACCATTTTTTTAATTGGAGATAATATTAACATAGTTGTAATGTACATAGGGTATATACATTTAAAAAATATAATTTTATAAATACTTTTTAATTAAAGATTTATTGAATAAAAATTAGTTGGAAGTCAAAAGTTTATGTATTTTAAAGAAATTTTGTTTGAGGGATTTTAAAATATTTTTAATAGATGGAGGCTAAAAATTGAAATGACGAGGATTGAATTTTTAAGGTGGTTAGGGTAAATTTCACTAGGCTGGCATTTTATAGGATCTAGGTTTTGGTAACTCATAGTTTTGCCTATGGTATTTTCATGTAATTAATGGCAGAAGTGTCCTCATACACACAATTTTATTAATCAAGAAAATAAATTACATAATAATTTTGCAAGAGTTTACACACACTCCAACACACTTGCAATCAGGAGAATGAATTATATATAAGCTTAATTTCCTAACCTATTCTAGTTATGAACTACTTATTAAATTAACAAGTGTCCGTTTACAATAAATGCAATTCTAATCAATCTACTAACTCTACACCTAAATTGGAGCCTAAGATACGACATTATTCTAGATGTCATATCTTTTACAACAATATTCTATTTCTAAGTGTCACAAATATTTAATTAAATATTCTAAATAAATATATTTTCTATCGTAACTTTGTGAACTATGAATTTTGTATTTTGGATCATCTAACATTCCCCCCTATGATCCAAAGATACATTACAACAGATACCAAGTTCATCTCTGAACTTAGTAAATTTGATCCTCCTAAGTGGTTTTGTGAAAATATCGGAGACCTGATCTTCTGAAGAACAATAAACTGGCTTGATGACGTCCTTGGAAATGAGCGATCTAATGTGATGATACTTGGTGTCCACATGTTTTGTTTTGGAATGAAAAACTGGATTCTTGGCAAGCTTTATGGTTGACTCGTTGTTGATGAATAATGATGTAGCTTCTGCTTGTGGAATGTCCAAATACTAGGCATGAGATTATGTACAGGGATCGAATGACTGGGCTCGATATGAACATGGATAGGATGATTTGCTTTGATACTTGTTTCCTCCTTGGCTGGATGATGATCTTCAGCAGCATTTAAAGGCTGTTGTTCTAATGTGCAAGGAGGGCTTTCCTCAACATTTTCAAAAGGCAAATCATAAAAATCAAATTTAAAATCGTGTTTAAAATACAATATACACAACAAAATTTTATGGAAGAGAAAGAACATGACCTCTTGGATGATAATCCAGGTCAAAAGCCTGATCTGCTCATATATTTCTTTTGGGTTCATTTCTCCAGCGGAGTCTTTATTATGAGGATTATGTGGAGTCGCCAGGTGGATAAATTAACTTTGAAGGGTCTGATCTCTGTCCACCAACACAGACCAGAGCTAAATATGAAATAAACTTGAAGAAAAAGGGGATTTTCTTCAGGAAACAAAATATTTTGAGATTTTTTGAGATTTTTTGATTTTTTGGGATTTTTCAAAACAAGTTTAAGACTTATTCGAAAGGCAAACTGATCAAAAATGGGGATTTATAGCAATAAACAAATGATTGTCCCCAGCGGAGTCGCCATTATGTTATCACTCAGGTTGTTCCCTTTGACTCCTAAGGGAATACGGCCGAGGTAACCACAAACCAATCTTTGGACTGCAGGTCCTAGCCTACCAGCAGTCAGAGAGGGCTCTCTCTTTAGGATTTAGCTTTGTTTAAGGGATGATTTTAGGCTAGATATGATGCACATGGGTTTTGTTTGAGTTTGGTGGGATGGTTGATCTATTCAAGCAGAGTTGGCATGCAAAGTGTAAGAAGTTCAAACCATTGGGCATGGAGTCAATGAATGTGAACTGAAGGATGTGTTTTCCTTGGCAGAAGAGGGGAATATGGAGCAGGATAGCTACGCATGGCACAATGATTAATGCTGGAACAAGGATGAAATGGAGGTCAGGGGATGAGAGGCAATTAAGGATCTCTCATCCAGCCAAAGAGGGAAAGTGGATGAAGGCTAAATAGGAGCAATGAAGAATTCCTAGACAGCATTCATATGAGAAATAGCTTAAACATGATCAATTAAGTATGCATATTCATCACTAATTCAGAGGAAAACATAGAAAGTTACAAGAATTGAGCACAAAGGGCATGAAAACCATTTATGAACTATTCCTTCTTCCTGCAACTTAGATTATGATATATAGATGATACAGATACATATAATCTAATAAACAGAGGGAGGAAAGACTTATTGGACCATGAGCAAGCACGAGAATTCCATATCAAGCTCTTCAGCCATTGAAAGCACAACCAGCCAGTTTAGATGCAAATATTCTAGCAATCTTTGATTACAGAAGTTCTTAAGCTTACAACACAAGTCTAGAATGAGAAATACAACCAACCAACCCTTTTCACAATGCATAGGGTGGTATAAATAGAGAAAATATCTAAAAAAATATCTACAACAGCAGATCTGAGACAGATCTGAAGAAATAAATGCTTCTAACCTAACATCTGTTGAAAATAAATGTAAAAAATATCTACTTGAGCTGCGCAGGAAGCAACAGCCATAAGAATGAATAAATATTGGTCCTTGCTGCAATGTGCTGGCAATTTTGCCATAACTGCGCCTTGAATACTGAAGCGCTGCCCATATGTGTCTTCATACACTGCTTCTGCAAAATTGGGCCTGGAAACACTTGAACTGCCTCTTTTAGGCGGTTATGTTGCTGCTAAGTGGCTTTAATGCCCATAACTGTGATCTGGCGGGCTTTGATGGCTCTGAGCTGCTTTTTTTGACTTTGTTTGGGGCCTTTACTGCCATCTGCCTCGCATTTAAAGTCCTCCGCTGATATTTTTCACCTGATACACTTTGCCGCTTCACTGATACTCTTTTAATTGAATCTGGGCTTTATCTTTCCTCTGATACTCTTGAAACTGTCAAATCGCCCCTTTTTTGCCCTTTCAAGGCAAAAATAACTGCTGCAATGATTTCCGTGGCCTTTGGAATGCTATCGGTGCTTGGCCAATCAAATATCAATCATCCATGAAGAAATCCTGCAAAAAATGGCAGAGGAAGGCTTGCTGATAACTGTGCTGGGCCGTGCTGGCTTCATGGAGCAATACCGGGCTTTGGAGTGATCCAAAATGGCTTAAGAATGCATCATTTCCTTTGACTGGGCGCGTACAGGCATACGCATGAAACAATGAAGAAATGGGCCTTTTTTCCTTTACAAAGGAAAAGACCAAATTGTATGCAAAAACCGTGAAAAACGCAGGCGGGAGTGGCACTGTAGATTAGATTAAATCCTGGCCGTTGGATCTAGCGCGGGCAGATCCAACGGTCAGGATTAAATCGCAATATCGCATATCGGCGGAGGACTTTATATATATGCGAAATGCCGATAGCGAAATGGATGGAGCGATGAATTCTGGACCGTTGATCTGGGATGTGATCGGACGGCTGCGGTGCAGTCGGCATATCGGCGATCGGCGGGGACGGGGTGCGCGCCATATTTTATTGCGATGCGATAAGCGATCGCCGATATCGCATCGGAGAGGTTGGGGGTATGTATTGGGGGCCCAAACTTTGCGATATGCCGATCGCCGAAATCGCATCGGCGGTTTTGTAATCGGGACCCAATATATATTGCTTTTAACACATGACTGCCCCCTCCCGACTGCGATATCGCATCGGAGGGGGTCCAAAAGGGAGATTTTGTATTTGGAGCAAGGCTTTAACACTAAAGGGAGGCTTTGTGAAATCGGAGGGGCCTTTTTAATGTTTTGAAGGGATTCTAAGGCATCGGAAGGGGTCCGATAGCCTAAAAGATGGGTTTTAATGCTTGGAAGGAGTCCAAAAGCATTTAAGAGGAATTTTATATGTTGTGAGAAGGGTTTTGAGCCTTTAAAAAGGTTAAAACATGGTTAATGATGGTTTTTATACATTTGGAAGGGATTTTATGCATAGGAATGAGTCCTAATGCATTTGGAATATGGTTAAGGAGGAAAAAGAGGGTTCTTGCTAAGTTTCGGGCAAACTTAGCAATTCCCAAGCATAATTATGGTTATTTTTCAACTAGGGGGAGGGGATATGTATATAGGGGAGTTATTAACATTGTTATAGTAAGGGGAGGGGAGATAGATAGGGAGTTACATAATAAAGTTAGTAGTTAACATGATAATGATAAGAAAAAGCGCTAAGTATGTAAATCTTAGGCTATCAAGGAGAAATGAGACTTGTAGAGGAAGTATGGACATTCCTTAAGTAAAGCAGATCTTTACCAAGGCAATTGATATGAAAATGATGAGACTAAGAGATATCAAGCAGATCTTGACCTCTTTTAGGGAAGTTAGTGAGTGATTTGGGGAAGAGGAAGAAGGGGGAGTTAAACATGCCTTGCTTGTGCTGCTCCAAATGGAAAACTGCCTCATACTTGTGATCTGGATAGATATAACACTTGAAAATATGAAATGGATCACAAATGATCATTCAGCCACCACAAAACTACCTACCCGGCCTACTTACCTAGCATTTTATCTTCTTTTTGGTTTGGGTGCACTTGAACTTGCAAACCCAGCTTTTCAACTTTTTTTTTTGCTGTCCTCCTATCTAAAACGACCCTTATTTCTTCCAGGGGCTCAGATTAAGCTGATGAGCGCCCTTGCTTCTCTACCTATCTACAAATCTGCCAAGATTAAACAGTTTGGACAGATATTCATCTCTATATTCTAAAACATGAAATTTAAACCTAGGGAAGCCAAGATTAAACTGTTTGGCCTTCCCTTAACTGAAACAAAAATGGCATGCCACATCAAATATGGAACTTTTACAGCATGGAAAAGATGAACATATTTGGCACTTCCACTATCAATCACGAAATGTGAAAACCTATTGCAATAGGAGGCTAACAGCATGTATGGTGGAAAACCCTTCCCACTGCTCAAAATTGTATTATATGCTGAAAAAATTATACACGGATAAGATTACACCTATAATTTGTAAGAATCAACTTTTTCCATAGTATTTTGACATCTATCAGACAGGGAACTGTTTCTCTCTTAGATCTATGACTACCATTCACTGAAGGCTCCCATGATTAGAGATCCTCACCCATATCCCATTGGACTATCCAACTCCTATTGGATGGAGACTTTATCAAATTAATGTATATGTTGAAGCCTCTATTCCTTCACTTCGTCCACGTGAGCCTCGTTTCATATATTTTCATACCGGACTCATAAACTTGCTCAACATGCCCATGATTAGAGATCCTCACCCATATCCCATTGGACTATCCAACTCCTATTGGATGGATACTTTATCAAATTAATGTATATGTTGAAGCCTATATGCCTTCACTTCCTCCATGTGAGCCTCGTTTCATATATTTTCATACTGGACTCATAAACTTGCTCAACATGAGCACTGCTACAACATAGCATCAAATCTCAAACAAATAAAAAATTTGCAGCACTAGATGCCATCAAAACTACACACAAAATCTCCACACAAGCTGCAAAACAACCCCTCAAAAATCTACTACAATCCACACATCAACTCCTCACTCACTACATAAATATGATGGTTGAAACATACTTTAGCTCACTGCTGCTACAACTGCAAACTAATTCAGAAATTCTACACTAGACAACACATGCAACTTGCACACAATTCTTTAATCTCACACTCACTTCACACGCACAACTCAATCAACCTTACTAACAATGAGATTTTTCCAATATGTAGATGAACTCAAGTGCTTAACTCAACAATTAAACAAAACTACTCGGCATCACAACTATGTTCATATGCTTGATTTGATCCAGATTTAGCTCATTGACTCAATCAACCACTAACTCCAGTAGCTCTTTTTAATATTTTCAACTTTAATCAACTTTTAGAGGTCCCATGAAATTTTGCGATCATAAACCGAAAAGTTCCAATCAAGGATGTTGCCTCAACACAAAAATTAGCTAAGCAGAGTGAGAAATATGAAGGAAAACTTGTGAAAATCCTTTAGTCACTCCCATAACACTGTATCCATGTGACTGGGCCTATAACCACTCCCATAGGTTGCTCTTCCAGTGACTGGAGCCTTCCAGCCGCTCCCACAGGGTTTCCTCCATGCGACTAAGGCTAATCTAAGGTAAAATATCAATCCTTCAACCCTGAAACTATGCCAACTAATGGAACATCTTCCTCATCTCTTGAACACTCCTCCAAGCCAATGCATCAAGTTTGTAACTAATGAAATAGTCTAAGAACAAGTTAATGACATGCAAGAACTATTCTTCCAACCTTAGTACTAAGACCAACAACTCCAGCTCCTCAAGCAGCAACCATAACATGTGAAAACACCTCCAGGACCTGTAGCAACATATTTGATCCTTGTAACAACATATGCAATTCCTGTAGCAGTAACATCATGTCATACAACTCCCTCCAACACTGATATAGGCACCTCCAACACATACAACCTCCTCTCATCACATGTAGCAACAATCCAATGTCTCCAAGACATGTAGAGACATATGCAACATCTAGAGCAGTACTCCAACCACTTGCAGCAACAACATCTCCAATCAACACAACATGTCAACCTCAAACCAACATCACATCACCTCCACTAGGTCTAGTCATAGGTATGTTGAAATCAATGCCAACTAACAAGACAATCAATCCAATCATCCATCACAAAGCACTCATCACATATGCATATGACCCAAAACACCAAGAGCTTGTTTACATCAATGCCAACATTACAACTCCAACTCTTCCATCACCAGGTAACCATTGTTTGCACTAATTATTTATTCCAACCTCCATTTTTCCCTCCAACCATTTCCAATCATTTTGGATAAAAACATTATGTTTTAACAGATACCCAAGTACTTGAAACCATCACTAAAACTGACTTTTCTAAAAAGAAAAAGCTTACAAGATTTACCTTCATCCTCGTCTCTTCCCCCTTTTACATCAATTAGAGTTATGGTTCCATTTGTTTAACTTGGATTATTTTTTATCTTCATTCAATAGATGTTGTCTTAGGAAACCTCTATTACAACGTGGATAAACATATAGAATAAGTTAAAAGGTGTATAAACTCATTTCTTTTTACAAACTTCTTGTTATAAAAAGAGAGATAAATAAAAACATAAGAACATTGTGATGCAGGTCCAAATTAAACTTGCTGACCCATAGTTCCCAGTTCTCTGTCCGAACCCAAAAAGGAACTTCCTTCAACCCTATATAATCAACAAATCATAGTGGGAGGAATTGAAAGGGTTATACCCTTTCAAACCAAATCAACGCGATCCCTTTCTTATATACTTGGACCATATGCAAGGCACACACTTAAAAAAAAATGCCCTAATATTAGACTCAACCCCTTTTCTTCTTTCTACCAGCTCCAAAGGTTCTCTTTTAAACTTATTGTGATCATGCCTTGGATCAAGGCTTGTAAAGGCCTAGTTAAACTTATTGTGACCATGCCTTGGATCAAGGCTTGTAAAGGCCTAGTTTCTAAAGACTGACCTTTCTTTAATTGCTTGATCTTCGATCCTCTAGCTAAAGCCTTTGTGGGCTAGCCCACTTACTCTCACCACTTCTGTTGTTCCTATGCCATTTGAGTCCAGTTAAATAAGCCTGATACAATGTTAAAAGGGACAAAACAAGCCCGCTGGTTAAAGACATCTGGGTGGGACCTACTCGATCCTCCGCTTTAGCCCGCTCTCGTTATCCCGGTGCAATAGGAAAAAGGTTTTAGGAAATCCTTCGGGTAGAAATTCCCAGGAAGTACCCACTCAAGTCCCACTCAATGACTTTGACCTGCTTACGATAGCTTGACGCTACACATAGGCGAGTCAAAAAAGCCTCCGGCCATGAAACCTCTAGACGGGGTCCACTATGTCACGGGACCTAAGATTCAACGTCCCACAAACAGCCACACATAGATCTAATTGCAGATCCGACGGATCTCATACACAAATATCGCACTTCTCTTTGATCTATTCAGATCCTGATTAAAGAAATGTTGGCTGTGAAGATTCTAGCTACAACATTATATCGTTTCTGATGGATCCTGATCTGTGCACCATGCAATGCCCTTAAAACGAATAGTTCTCACAATACCAGATTGCAGGAGCTTTAACAATCTAGATCTAGCCTTACGGCTCTGATATTATGTTATAAAAAAATTGGAGGAGATTGTAAAAGCTATTGCACATATAAGATAAATCACACTCACAATATTTTATTTTAATGGTTACATATTTATGGTATATAGATCACTGACTAAGGCACATTTAAATCACAATTACAATTTATACATTAAAAAAATAACACCTTTTGGAATTGGAATAAAGCTGAAAATCTCATATTTAAAATAAAACTAGAATTCATAATAACAATTTACAACCACACATAAAAACATTACTTCAACCAAACCCTGTAAAAAACTTTCAATTGTTACATATATCTCATCGCTAATGGTTACATATATCTCATCGTTAATATAATGAGGCAAAACCACACTTTAGATATTTTATGTGTGGTTACAGAGGCACGGGCTGCATGACGGTTTTGATGACCAAATTCTTCATTTCATTGGTGGCGACACCGATTCCATCTCGATATTTATAGCCGTGAAGGAAAGTTCTGGTTATGTTAAATGCATGTTTCTTGGAAGAGATAGGAACTTTAGTGTCTGGTTTGAGAAACTCCCAATTTAATTCTCTGATTAACTCATCGGCCATGGCATTGATACAATTGACAGCATCTTCCTCTGTTAATCCGGGATTCTCTTTCAGGTAACATGATATACATGAAGCCTCTTCTCCACGGGCCCTGTCTGCCTGCATTCGCCATGCCAAAGTCAGCATTATCAATTGTATTGTAATAAAATACTGTTAAAATTCAATGGCTCAATGGATTGCAAAACTTCTTCAAATTTCATTTGGTTTGATATTGGTCGTACCTGGTAACAGCGAGTGTCACCATTAAGTCGAAGGATGCCAGATGCCAAGCCATAGAATTTCGATGGGAAATCAATTTCCTGCAGGATGTGCTCAGGAAGGGGAATGTCCAATGTGAGGATGGGTTGCAATGTGGCTATGCGATAACCAAAACTAACTTTTCCATTTTCGTAGTACTCCTCAAACGTTGGCAGACAACCATTGGAGATCCACTCTGCTTCTCTCATATACGCATCAATATAGGCCTCCAACTGCACATGCACAGGCAAAGCAAATTAAGTTATTACCCACCAGTCAAGTGAAATACCTGGCCATACCTAGCCCACAAATAAATATATATATATATATATATAATCTTTCTTGTCCATACAGCCTGTCGAACATAGTTGATTGTATCTCGGCCTTGAGACTTCTCTGCCTCTCGTGCCAGTTCATTTACGGTTTCATAAAACACCATGTACACTCGTTTCATGTATTCTGGAAGCCGCTCTGTCGCTGACGGATCCCATCTGATCATAATGCAATTGTAAGCACAAAATTTAGTCAAATCAATTGGACGTTGCTAAAGAGGGAATATAGAGGGAAGAAAATATTGTTTTAAAATTTGTTCACCACTGGTTGCCACCTCTTAATCGCCGCTGTCAAGAGTTCGAGCTCTTCCATGGTTCCAAAGGTGTCATAGATATCATCCAGAACAGTAGCAACATGACATATTTTGGCAAAGCCGAGTCGGAATGCAGAATGGTTAGGATCAATTGCAAAGCAAGAGGCGAAAGTGTAATATTCCACGTGGCGATGCCGCGCAAAATTCAATTGAGAGAAACCCGAATTCACGTTATTGAATATTTGAAATCATTAGACTATTCGCATCCAGATTTGTGAGCAAAGAAGGAGAAAATATAATTCAAGGACAGAGTTCATCACCTGGAGATATGTTTCAACTCTCTCTGTTGTATCGAGTGAAATATATTGAACTCTAATTTTGCAAGTTCTAAAAGCTTTTCGGTATTCATATATGGCATCCATGGCATCCTGTAAACAAAAATTCAACTAGTGTCAACTAAACCATTGTGACACTAAACCATTCGAAAACAGAGTTAAAAATACTATAGGGAAACTAAACCATTCAAAAAAAAAGTTCTATGTAAGTTAGAGACCAATGTCTCACTACGTAACAAGAATACGAAAAGCATTATTTTTATTCATGCGAAATAACTAAAGTCTGATACTGGAAAAATAAGTGCGTGCAACGATGAGGATACCGAATAGGAAAATCTCAAAATAGATTCCTCTACCTCAATAAGATATAAAACATTTGGTCTTCGTGGTTTGAAAGTAAATTTGCTAAATGTTAGCGTTGTATAAGCAATTTAAATATAAAAGACAGGCTTAATCCACATGGATGGCAGAATTCTTTCCGAATGGTGGTGGTATGCTAATAATTTATAAATTTCGCATTCCATACATGTGTGAATTTAATATCTTTCTATGTTTTTGTTAAGTTGTAATTTTATTTTATTTTTAACCCTATAGTTTATCAAATTTGGCGTCATATGTTAATAATTTACAAAGTTTGGCATTTCATACGCATGTGAACTTAATATTTGTATAGTTTATTTGGTAAGTTGTAATTTTCTTTTATTTCTAAAATTTTAAAATAACATAGAGAAATTTAATTTTTTTATAAATAAAATTTATTTATAAAATTGTTTTATGAATTATTTTAAAAGTATTTATAAATAATATCAAGGAAGTTATATAAATTAAAGGGTTAGTAAATATGAATTGGAAACCAAAAATTTATTTCATAATACATTTCACAACATCTAAACATATATACATTCAAATAAACTTGTAAGAAGACTTTTATCCATGGAGAATCACTCCCACTTTATCATAGAGATGCTTAACTTGTAAATAGTTTTTGGCTAATATCATAGCTTAGTAATACCAAATTCTCAAATACCCAAAACTCATTTTCATATGACATTCCTTTTGATTAATCAATTTAACTAAAAGGGAAAAAAAAAAAAGGCATAACTACTTTTGAAATAAAGTTCAACCTTTAACTTGTGACTATTGCTAAGAATATTTAAAATATTCTATGGATATTAAATCCCTACCATCCATGTTATATTTATTCATAATTAAATTAAAATTCTAGAATCTGTATTAAAAAATAGACACATGTATCGATGCAAACAATAAAATCAATATACTGATATAAATAAAATTTATTTGTATGTCTTAAGATGTGGTGATCATTTGGGAAGTGCAACTAGGAGAGAGGGGGAGGCCACACTTATTTGTGTTGGACCAGCTAGATTTGCTCATTGTCCCTCATAATATGTTAGCATGTGGTACAAAATGTAGACTCTATCTCTTGGAGTTATAATCTATATTAATTTTTGACAATCAACTACTCTAGTTCATGATGGGACTTTAATTCATGGCACTCTAATTATTTTTTCCTCAATCCTTATCAACATTCTCCTTTGAACGTGGCAAATATATGTCTTTGAACTTCTTTGAGTTAGATTGGGGGAACATTCCTTTCTATTTGTTATCTATTTACCATGTTAATTTTTTCTTTTCTTATGGGTTTTTTGCGTTTAGATCTACCCCTTGCGACCTCATACCTCTTCCCCTATCTCTTCTTTCAAGCCTGCGGGTTCTTTCTCTAACATCACTCCTTATTTCCTCTCATTTTGGAGCCCAATATGAAAAGGGAACCATCCCGATGTAGACAAGGTTGTGGAAGTTGGGGTTCTTCTAGTAGCTTGCAAGCTGTTATGAAACCAGCTCAAGAAAAGATAGAAAAGAAAGATCAACGCCTTAGAATTCAGCCTCTTCGAGGGGGCAACCTCCTTTACATTACATAAATGAACAATTCTTGGATGATACAAATGAACATACCTCCTTTCTATATATAGGAGTCTAAGTGGTCCCAATACAATCAAAGCCTACATAACAATAAGGTCGTGGGTTCGTCTCCCACTGTGGTCACCATTTTTTAAGTGCATGTAGTATTGCCAACATTTCCTTCTCATAAATAGCTTGCTTTAGATTTAGCAATAAAAATACTCGGTCGCCTACATCAAATTTTTTTTCACTATGATGTTGATATACCCCTTGTTTCATTTGATTTTGCACCGAAGTGGCGTTATCCTTTAAAAGTTGGAGAACTTGTTGTTGATGCTCGATGTGATCTTTCACTACTTGAACCTTTTTCCTCTTGATATGTCCTTCTATCTTTAGAGTTTGAGGAGTGGTAATTTCTTCCAATCCTTTACAAGATATGGTCGGATTCATTTCTTGACGCTCGATGTGATCTTTCACTTCTTGAACATTTTTCTTCTTGATATGTCCTTCTATCTTGATAGTTTGAGGAGTGGTAATTCCAACCAGTGAATTACAAGATATGGTTGGATTCATTTCTTCTTTCTTGATTTGATCTTTCACTTCTTGCACCTTTTTCTTCTTGATATGTCCTTCTATCTTGAGAGTTTGAGGAGTGGTCATTCTTGCCAATAGTTTACAAGATATGTTCTGATTCATTTCTTCTTTCTCTGGGGTCAGGTCCTGGCATATATCCTCTTCTTTTGATGTTTCTTGATCATTTTCTTCCTCCTCTTCATACTCTATGTAAAATAATTTCTTCTCAGCACACTTATGACCTTTAGTGCATTTGCTGTCACAATTGTAACAAAGCCCCTTTCTCTTTTTTCTTCCAATTGTTGTGGTGTAACCCTTGTAGGTTGTGGAAGGCTAGGAGAAACAACACGTCCATCTTTAAAGTTGTGAGGGGTAGACTTCCTTGTTGCCATAAATATGTCAGAAATCCCTTTTACTCTTTCCAATTGTTGTGGTGTTGCTCTAAGGAAGGTGTTGCTCTTTGTATCCTCATAATGTGTTATCATTTCCTCCGTGAAAATTGACCACGTAACAAGTTTTTTACGAGAACAAAGCCCTTTGTACCATAAAAATTGATCTGGTTCTAAATATGAAGATGCAATATATACCTTTTGTAACAGTTGTACACCATGTATATCAAAATATTGCTCCATCTGAAGTATCCAATTTACCGGATCCTTGCCATCAAACTTCCTCATCTTGCTTTTTCTTGGTTTTAGGAGCTCTACCTTGAAACGACTGTAACTCTGTCCTTTCAGATCTTTAAGTTCTGAACTTGTGACCTGTAGTAGCTCCATGTGTCCTCTTTCCAATGCCACAAGTCTGATCCAAATTGGATTCTCCAAGAAAACGTTATGCACAATCTCCCGCAGTGACCTAATTATAGACTAGTTCAGTAGAGCGAACTTGTATGAAGTGCCACGTGTCACTGTTTCAATCTTTGACTCTGAAAAATATATAAACCGAAGCTACAGTCCGTCCTCTTTCTGTACCTTCTTACGAAATTTCAATCCGATGCTCAGAAAGACAGTTATGACGATTTTCCCCAGGTCACCTGTTTTGAGTGTAATTCAGGAGTCTGCAAAAAGACCAACTTCCGCAGATCATATCTCTGACAATATTGCGCGAAAAGCTCTGAAATTCGGACCCAAGGTTCAGCGCCAATTCTTCTCAAATGGGTTTTGTTTGCGACTTCTGAAACGTCACAGAAAAAAAGTTATAGCGAAAATTCCACGATGACCTGTTTGGAGCAGCGAAACCCTAGAATCCGAAGCTCTGATACCAAATGTTATGAAACCAGCTCAAGAAAAGATAGAAAAGAAAGATCAACGCCTTAGAATTCAGCTTCTTCAAGGGGGCAACCTCCTTTACATTACATAAATGAACAATTCTTGGATGATACAAATGAACATACCTCCTTTCTATATATAGGAGTCTAAGTGGTCCCAATACAATCAAAGCCTACATAACAATAATATTGTAGGGCACAACAGTAACAATGGTGGGCTTCTATGTGGCATAATAGTAACAATATGGGCACTACATGGGTACATCAATATAATAAGTGGGTTATACTAATAACAATAAGGGGTTACACTAGTAGTATAGGGGCCTAACACAAGCTCATGGATGGGCCTAATCACTGACATTGCTATACCATCTACAAAAACTACTCGAGGTGCACTAAGAACTGGCGAGGAAATTATGAATTAGAGGGATTATCATTCAAACTTTGACTTTTTGGTTGTTGTGGTGAACTAACTACTAAAGATTGGTAATACCCATGGTCATCTAAATCAATATTTCTACACTAACATTCAAACTTTGACTTTTTGGTTGTTGTTGTAAACTAACTACTAAATATGGTTAATACCCATGGTCATCTAAATCAATATTTCTACACTATTGATCTACATTGGCAACTAAAATCATTGTTGGAAAAATTCTTGCAAAGGAATGACACCAAGGCCAAAACCTTGTTGATGTTAGATGAACTTCAATTACGATTCAAGGTCATGAACACTAATTGGTTGTTGTGGCTTGCGATTACACCAAATCCCGTAGAAATTAGTAAACTTCCAAACCCATAACATTACTGTAAGTGTGAGGTGAGTCCCATGATCCCAGGGTGGCAATTAGTCCATGTGATAGATTTTGAGGGGTGGGGTGGTTTGTCCAAAGTCCCCTCTCTAATGTAACTTAGGGGAATCAAACCTATGGCACCATGTTGAGGTTTGACATTACACTAAAACCCGTAGGAATTAGTAAACTTCCAAATCATAACATTACCTTGAATGTGTGCTTAGTCCCATCTTCCTAGGGTGGTGGTTAGTCCATGTGATTGATTCTAAGAGGTGAGACAATTAGTGCAACGGAAAATTTAGCTTGTTGGAAAGGTTTAGGCTAGATAGCCTAGCCAAGTTGGTGGTGGACGCCTTGAATTCTTCATAGTCCTTTGCATGTTATGATTTCCTATTCTTTTCTAGTTTCCTCATTTTAATTGGCCTCTTAAAGCTGTAAATTTTTTTCTAGCTATTCCTACTTAAAATTTTGTTTACAAGCCTTCACCTTATCAAATTTCTTTATGGTATAGACATAACAAATTCTATGGAGGTAGAACCTTTAGTTTTGCCAATAATCTCTTTTCCCATTAGCAAACCAAAGACTAATAAAGATCAAGACCATATATAATTTATATTTTAAGTAATGCTTTTTATTAATCTTTAAAAATAATATGCTTTTGTGTTGATTTTAAAAACCATATTTAAATATATTTTTATTATTTTTAATTATATATATATATATATATATATATTATTTCAATAAATTAAATATTATATGAAAAAAAGATATTGGTTTATCAAGTTTTTATTCTTTTTCTTATAAAAATATGTCTTTTAAATTTAATGATGTTTTTTTTTAAATATGACTATCAACAAAATATTGTGAAATTAATAAGAAAAAAATATAAATATTATAAATATATTTGTTATAATATGTGTTTAAGAATTTAAACTCAAAATAAATTATTCACCAAACCATTCAAACTAAAATATTTTAATATTAAAATAATATTATAAAAAATAAATAAATTAAAAAACAACAAACATTATTTAATATCTAACACTTCACCATCCAATTTATAAACCTGCATAAAGAATTTCAAAAAAATAAAATAACAAAACTCAAACGATCTTAACCATATAAATTTAACATACAACTAAAGGTTTATGAAATGAAATAAAATAAAATAAAAATTCCATAGATTAAAAAAAATCGATATGTAATTTTCTAAATAAAAGTCTAACTTTTTATTATCATTTTTTTAATACTTATTTTTTTAATAAAAATACTACAACATATCCATCTTCAAAAAATAGAATAACAAAACTCAAACCATCTTAACCATATAAATTTAACATACAACTAAAAGTTTATGGAAAAAAAAAAAAAAAAATTCGATAGATTAAAAAAAAATCGATATGTAATTTTCTGAATAAAATTCGAACTTTTTATCATAATTTTTTTAATACTTATTTCTTTAATAAAAATATTACAACATATCAATTTTCACCTGAAATCTATTAAAAACCTCTACTTCTATCAAAATAAATAAAGTCTATATACAGGTAAAATATTTACTTGTGCATATAAGTTTAATGCACTAAAATATTTACTTCGACCTATAGAGTTGAAGGCACGGAAATTAAATGGGCGGCGAAGTAATTGGCTTACTCATCATATCCAAATGCGTCCATGTAGTGCCTTGCTTCCAGTCGTGGAAGATTTGTATGCCAACCATACTCCATAACGTATTCTATCTGCAACCACAAAATTCAAATTATTGTAAATAGCTCAATGCACGGATGTCAACGTTTCAGATGTAAACGAATTGCTCCCTGGGCACTGGAAAGACCTAATTTTTTGAAAAATTCTGTCAGGAATCCGTCAAAAAGATTGACTCCCAAAGAAATTTATTACCGAATTTTAATTGCTGGTTATCAGTCTCCCTGCCTCACCTGTCGGGAAAGACTGGATACCGGAATCCTTTGTAGAGACTCTTTTAAATATATCGTACAGATCTCAGCGTCTTCCAGAATTTTCTCATTTGGAAACGCAACGAGGGAGGCACGAAATAGATTGAGTATACTTCTCATCTCTCCTTCTGTTTGAATGGAAGAACTCGGAAGCTGCCCCTTCTCGTCTTTAAAGTGTTCTAGCACACCTGACATTAATGGATTATGTATTATCAAATTCATGTCTACACGTAGATGCCAGCTGGCTGCTATCATAAAACAACTTGATAGCTACTGCTTTAACCTAAATGTGTTAGAGTCATCACTGCGGTTACACCAAAATTTGAATCCACAGGTGTTAGTAAAGGCACATAGGTAGTAACGATTGCTGTTAAATCAAAACTCGTAAGTGTTAGTAAAGACACATCGCTAGATTTAAGCACATGCTGTTGCGATTAACGGGGAGCACAACAATCTCCCCTTCAAAGTGAGCCAGGTGCGTTTCAAACTCAACACCTTTGGCTCTGATACCACTTGTTGGAGTCACAATTGCCGTTACACCAAAAACCGCAGGTGTTAGTAAATAGACACATTACTAAATTTAAACACATGCCACAAAACACACGGGAGCGTTGAATCAACATTGCCATTAAAAAAGAGCACAACAAAAGAAACAATATACTCCTAAAATGCGGGGATTTAACTACCTGAAGAGACAGGGTATCCATGTAGTAAAAGAGTTCGAAGACCCAACGCTGTTGAGTTGAGGTCGCTGTTGACACTCTCTCTCCCACAGCCGATGCCTTTTTCGCTCCAATAACTGTACGTGAAAACAAATTCTAATTAGAATCACGTGCATGCAATATATTATAAATAATGATGATAACTGACCTGTGTACATAATCCAGCGCTGATTTTATCTCAGTTTTGAAATGCCTATCGATTCTTAAACGTTCGATGCTATCGACCATCGAAAGGCGTGAAAGCAGATCATTGAGGGGAGTGATTGATACCCCATCTTCAATTTCAGTGAACATGTCTTCCACTTCGCTAATAAGTACGTCTCTTCCACTTCGCTAATAAGTTTCTCTGCACGTTCATGGTATGAAGCGCCTGACCCATATACAATATTCAACACACACACTAAATATAAAGGAAAAGCGAATTTATTTCATTAGTTTGGAAAGAAAGGAAAATGCATCTAGGAGTCCAAAGAAGAAAATAACCTCACAAGGCGTGGAGAGAGAGTGTATGAAATCGTGGTCCCAGAGGTTGGAATGATGATTCGCTATGCGTCTCTTTACACCATCATCAGATACAGGGTTTGTCAAACACATGGTGATGGAAGCTGTGAAGGTTTTCCGTCGTGTGCACACTGGTAGAGTTGGGATTGTTGTAGGGAAAGGCTTAAGGTGATGAGCAGAACTGATCAACGTTTCGTGAAGGCGCGATTTGGAAGCCAAGGGCGCGACAGAAAGTAGAGCCATTGGAATGGAATTAAGGAACTAAAACTGTAGACGATAGGTTTGGGATATGGAGCAATTCGAAGTAGCAAACTTAAATTTATGGGGGACAACTCGATCCTGGTAACCACCCAATTATTTAAAGATAAATAGATGAAAAATTTAACCATAAATGTCACTGTGATGAACAGTTAGCCTAATCTGTTGGAAATGGTAATTTCAAACTGCAGATCTTTTTTCTGCGATGCGATCGCAGATCGCATATCGCACTTTCCCTCGTCACCCTTCGCTGCATTGTTGTATTGTCTGCAATGCGTTATTTGCGATGCGATCGCATATCGCAAATCACATGATTTAAATGTTATAGAGGCGGTGGCACATCCTCTCTCTTCTTGCGATGCGATGGTGTGATAAGCCATGCATTAAATTCCAGCAAGATATTTTCAACCGTGTAATAAATGATATTTACTAGGGTTGGTAAATGTAGGTGAAATCTTAAATTTTACTATTTTTTATTTTTACGGAAGTATGCAAAAGCAACACGTATTGTAAAAGATATTTTTGTGTTGTTCGATATAAAAAAGAATGCAAGAGCAGAGACGTGTGGAGAATATTAGCAAGAAGAGCTCTTTCTTCTCTGCAACGCACAGCAGTGCTGAACTATTTAAGTTTTCTGAGATATTGGACTCAGGTTCTGGAACTGAAGTTCCTGTTGTAAATCCCTCTGAGTTGAGGAAGACAAATTCTGTAACAGTTTTTATTATTGTTTTATAATAAAGATCCTGTAGAAAACCAGAGCGTTGTTCTCTGTGTTATTTTTTTTTGTGTGTTTGAAATGAACAGAAATTTCCATCATGGTATCAGAGCTAGTCTAGGCACTCAGTGAGTCAAAAAAAAAAAAAACAGAGTTTTGTTTTTTCACTATAGGAGCTGTAAGAAGCTTGTTGAGCAGATTTTTCCCAACAGAGAAAGTCTTTTTCTTACAGTCAGTATCTCTTCTTTATTTTTTCACAAGTTAAGATGGCAGATGCTGGAACTGGTTTGACGAATCCCCAACTGCCACAGTTTAATGGGAAAAACTATAGTTATTGGTCCATAACCATGAAAGCATTGTTTGCTTCTCAAGGAATATGGGAGCTGGTTGAAATTGGTTATGCTGAACCGGCAGATGCAACAGCGTTGGATGCTTTGACAACAGCAGAAAGAGACCAGTTGAAGAGTGACAAGAAGAAGGATGCCAAAGCCCTCTTTTTCCTCTTCCAATCAGTGCATGAAAGCATTTTTCCGCGGATTGCAGCAGCAACAAAATCTAAGGAGGCATGGGATATTCTCAAAACTGCCTATCAAGGCATGGAGAAGGTGAAGACTGCAAAGTTGCAGATGTTGAGGAAAGACTTTGAAAATCTCAGCATGAAGGAATCTGAAACAATAGATTCATTCTTCACTCAGGTCATTGGCTTAATAACCGAGATAAGATCTCATGGTGAGATTCTTGAAGAAAGAAGGTTTGTAGAGAAAATCTTGAGATGTTTACCCTCAAGGTTTGAATCTATTGTGGTAGCAATAGAAGAAACAAAAGATATCTCACAGTTCATAGTAGATGAGTTGAGTGCTTCTCTTTTGTCTCATGAACACAGACTGAGTAGAGGAACAGATTCCTCTTTTGAGCAAGCATTCAAGACTCAGATGTCTTTTGGCCAAGGAAAAGGTCGAGGCAGAGCAAATAACAGAGGTCGTGGAAGAAGCCAAAACAGAGGCAGAAATTATCCTGCAAGCACAAGCGGAAGGAACAGCAATCAGAACCAAGATGAAGGTTCAAGCAAACAGCGAGCTCATGGACAAAGGTATGACAAATCCCAAGTCCAATGTCATTATTGTAAGAAATATGGGCACTATGCCAATGAATGTAGGAAAAAGCAAAATGACATGAATAATAGGCAAAATGCTAATTTTGCAAATGAAGAAGATAAGAACCCAAAGAACGTGCTGTTAACATGTAACATAGCACAAGACAAACAAGAAAATTTTTGGTTCTTAGACTTAGGTTGTAGTAATCACATGACTGGAAATATTGCAATGTTTGCCAATCTGGATAAAAATGTGAAATCTGAGGTAACAACAGGGACTGATGATACGATATCTGTCAAGGGTAAGGGCAGAGTTAGTATTCGAGCAAAAAATGGAGAACAGATGATTGTGCCAGAGGTATACTATGTACCTCGTCTGAAATGTAATCTTTTGAGCATTGGACAGCTCATAAACAAAGGTTACAACGTGTTCTTCAAAGATGATTTGTGTACAATCAGAGACATACCTCCAAGTAAGAAGATCATTGCACAGGTGCAGATGACCAGCAATAGAATGTTTCCTCTCAAACTCAGGGCAGATTTGAAGGAAGGAAGAACTATTGCAGCTGTAACACAAGAAGTCTTTCAGGAACAAGTGAAAGATGTGAATTGGTTGTGGCATTTGAGATTTGGACATCTCAATTTCGGAGGCCTGAATCTGTTGCACAGAAAGGGAATGGTAAAGGGATTACCATTGATCGAGAAACCAGACAGTCTTTTTGAAGGCTGCATCTTGGGCAAGCAACACAGAGAAAGTTTTCAAAGCGGGAAGAGTATAAGGGCAAAAGCACCATTGGAAATTGTTCACTCCGATGTGTGTGGACCGATGCAAACACCATCATTTTCCAGAAATAAATATGTTTTAACTTTCATTGATGATTACACCAGAAAGACATGGGTGTATATGCTGAAACAGAAGAGTGAAGTGTTTGAGAAATTCCGTCACTTCAAAACTCTTGTTGAGAAGCAGTGTGGGCATTATATCAAAGTGCTCAGAACAGATAGAGGAGGAGAGTACATCTCCCAAGACTTCCTGCGTTTTTGCAGAGAGAATGGCATACAAAAGCAGTTCACCGCAAGGTATACACTTCAGCAAAACGGTGTTGCTGAAAGAAAGAATAGGACCATTCTTGACATGGTCAGAAGTATGCTGAAGGCAAAACACTTGCCGCATGAGTATTGGGCAGAAGCTGTCACTTGCGCAGTTTACATCTTGAATCGATGCGCAACTAAAGTTGTTATGAACAGAATACCAGAAGAAGCATGGAGTGGTCAAAAGCAAACTGTCACTCACATGAGATTATTCGGTTGTGTGGCATATGCACATGTACCGGATCAGCTAAGAAAAAAGCTTGACAGTAAGGGGGAGAAGTGTGTCTTTATTGGCTATTGTGTTGAGTCAAAAGCATACAAACTCTATAATCCATCCACCAAGAAATTGATAGTAAGCAAAGATGTGCAGTTCATTGAAGATGAAGCTTGGGATGGAAGCTTAGAGAAGATAGTGAATGTGAAGACAGTTGTGTCTCACGAAGAAGAAGAGGAAGGGACAGCAGCAAATAATCCTTCCTTAATGGCTCCTCCTACACCACAGCAAGTACAACAAACCACACCACAAACTGGAATCCGAACAGCCTTAAGAAGTCAAGGAAGTGCTTCTCCAAGCACACCACCGGGATCAGATATACCCTCAAGTTCGGATGGAACTCCAAGTACACCAAGAAGACCAAGATTCAGAAATCTGAATGAGATTTATGAACAAGGAGAGGTAAGTAACAATACCGTTTTGAATTCATTATTCGCTTTATATTGTCATGTTGATGATCCAATTCATTTTGAAGATGCTGTAAATGAAGATAAATGGATTGAAGCAATGAATGAAGAAATTGGTGCAATTGAGAAAAGTAAAACATGGGAGTTAGTGAATCTCCCTGAAGGCAAAGATGCCATTGGAGTTAAGTGGGTCTATAAGACCAAAAGCAATGCTGAAGGCAAGATTGACAGGCACAAAGCTAGACTTGTTGTGAAAGGCTACAAGCAGCAACAAGGCAAAGACTATGATGAAACCTTTGCACCAGTAGCAAGGATGGAAACAGTCAGAACAGTGTTGTCTATTGCAGCACAACACAAATGGAAGATTTATCAGATGGATGTTAAATTTGCATTCATGAATGGTGTATTAAAAGAAGAGGTTTATGTTGAACAACCTCCGGGCTATGAAGTTGAAGGCCAAGAGCATAGAGTCTGTAAACTCAAGAAGGCTCTTTATGGGCTGAAGCAAGCTCCAAGAGCATGGTACATCAGAATAGATGCTTATTTGATTGAGAATGGGTTTGATAAGTGTGATGGTGAACCCACACTCTACATAAAGGATAATGACGGTAAGATTATTATTGTTGTTTTATATGTAGATAATCTGATTCTTACAAGCAATGATGCTTCTCTCATTGCTGATTTTAAAGCAGTCATGAAAAGTGAATTTGAAATGAATGACTTGGGCTTCTTAAGATATTTTCTTGGAATTGAAGTAGACCAAAGAAAAAATGGCATTTTCATTTCTCAAGATAAATATGTAGAAGCAGTGTTGAAGAGATTCAACATGCAGAACAACAAAGCAGTTGTGACTCCAACTGTAGTGGGGTTGAAATTGACCAAAGAAGACAACAGTAAGGATTTTGATCCAAAATTGTACAAGAGCATAGTTGGCAGCCTTATGTACTTGACTACAACTAGGCCGGACATTATGCACGCTGTGAGCTTAATCTCCAGATTTATGGAAAGACCGAAAGAGACTCATTGGCAGGCATCGAAGAAGATTCTAAGGTATGTCAATGGAACGAAGGGGTTTGGTATTTTATACTCCTCTTCTGAAAGTTTCATGTTGACAGGTTACACTGACAATGATTGGGCTGGAAGTGTTGATGATAGGAAAAGCACATCGGGATATGTGTTTCATATGGGATCGGGAGCCATCTCATGGGCTTCCAAGAAGCAACCAGTTGTAGCTTTGTCAACAACAGAGGCAGAGTACGTGGCAGCAACAGCAGCAGCATGCCAAGAGGTATGGCTGAGAAGAGTTCTCAGAGATTTGTGTCATAAACAAGAAAACGGCACACCCATTTACTGTGACAATAGCTCAGCAATAGCATTGTCTAAAAATTCTGTTTTTCATAAAAGGACAAAGCATATAGACACCAAATTTCACTTCATACGTGAATTGGTTAACAATGGTGAGATTGTTTTGCAGCACTGCAGAACAGAGGATCAGCTAGCTGACATCTTGACAAAACCATTGGCAAAGAAAAGCTTTGATAATTTCAGGAAATGCCTAGGTATGCAAAAAAAACCCAGCAGTTAAAATTAAAGGGGAGTGTTGGAAATGGTAATTTCAAACTGCAGATCTTTTTTCTGCGATGCGATCGCAGATCGCATATCACACTTTCCCTCGTCACCCTTCGCTGCATTGTTGTATTGTCTGCGATGCGATATTTGCGATGCGATCGCATATCGCAAATCGCATGATTTAAAGGTTATAGAGGCGGTGGCACATCCTCTCTCTTCTTGCGATGCGATGGTGTGATAAGCCATGCATTAAATTCCAGCAAGATATTTTCAACCGTGTAATAAATGATATTTACTAGGGTTGGTAAATGTAGGTGAAATCTTAAATTTTACTATTTTTTTATTTTTACGGAAGTATGCAAAAGCAACACGTATTGTAAAAGATATTTGTTTGTTGTTCGATATAAAAAAGAATGCAAGAGCAGAGACGTGTGGAGAATATTAGCAAGGAGAGCTCTTTCTTCTCTGCAACGCACAACAGTGCTGAACTATTTAGTTTTCTGAGATATTGGACTCAGGTTCTGGAACTGAAGTTCCTGTTGTAAATCCCTCTGAGTTGAGGAAGACAAATTCTGTAACAGTTTTTATTATTGTTTTATAATAAAGATCCTGTAGAAAACCAGAGCGTTGTTCTCTGTGTTATTTTTTTTTGTGTGTTTGAAATGAACAAAAATTTCCATCATAATCATGTAGAATAGCGAAGAATTTAGCGCAATGAAGGGTCAATGTCGCTGTGATGAGCACGTGGTCGTTTGGCCTGGTGGTTGGGACGGTTTGCTTGTGGCTTTCCCACCCAGGTTCAATTCACCTTGGGTTGCTCTGCAGCTTATTGTAACATTTTGTTTCACCACTCGGTTGGTTTGATGTGTTGCCTGCGTGCAACAGATGTTGGTTTCAAATCTGATGTACAAAGCATATAAATATTGTATATGATGTAAATATTATATATGTTGTTTCTTAACACCTTTTCAAGTATATGTCAGGTATATTTGTCATTCATATATATGATGTACAGAGCATGTAAATATTGTATATGATGTAAATATTATATATGCTCTTTCTTAACACCTTTTCAAGTATATGTCAGGTATATTTTTCATTCATATATATGTTTATTTATTTGGAAATATTGATGGGTAGGGTATTTATTATTATTATTATAATTTTTTTGTTTGGGGTGAGAGTAAAGTTAAGGGGATTTCAATATGTAATTTTTTATATTGGGAATGATATTGAATATTTTTTTAATGTACATAGAGTATATATTATAGAAAATATAAATTTTAAAAATTTAGTAAAAGAGAAAAATTATTTGGTTAAAAAATTATTAAAAAAGGAAAATTAATATGTATTTTTTTTTATTGGAGATGATATTACTAGCAATTGTCTCTAAACAAAAGAATTGAACATGTCTATGATATTATTGCGAAAAGGTTGTAGCAAAGGAAAAATAACAATAAAAAAGGTGGAGGATGGAGGGGAGGAAATGTGAACATGTCTATGATGTTACTGCAAAAATGTTGTAGCAAAAGAAAGATAACAGCTTAAAGGGTGGAGGATGGAGGGGAGGTAATGTGTTCACGCTTGCAATAGTCTCACACTTGTGCTAATGCCTGTGTGACAAATGTTGCTCGAACCACCTTGATAAATTATTATTTTCCAATCATACCACTATGTCAAAATCTTATATACATATTATATCCAAGCTATAACATGCAAGGTAATGAGGAGAAACAATACCATAGGTCCTCGTGGGTCTAAAGAAGTCAGTGTGTGTTAATAATGAGATTAAATAAAGAGCATCTTTCATTGGAGTGACCTTCACATTCCATGATATTTTGTAATCAACATAAAAAAGGGGGTTTGTTCTAGAATTTTAGCTATCTCATTTTAAAAAATTTAAATTAATTTGTAGTCATTTTCCTAGAGCCATTAATTCTAGTTTTAAATTTAAATTTAAACCTTCTCTAGCAAATATTTGTTGGAATTACAAATTTATGTGGTGTAGTTTACACAATCCAAGTGTCCAAGTAAACTTTCAAGGCTTTGTATCCATTTATAAATTCAAAAATACAGTTTAAAAAATGAAAAGTTACACATGTTATATGCATATATAGAACCAATATAGATCCATTTTGAAGAGGATTAAATCTCTTGAGGTGCATACTTTTTTTCAAGTTTTGCACTCTAAAAGACCCCCATAGGCTATCTTTAGCTTTGTGGACGTTAAATTTTCTTTCTCTCTCTCATTTGAAGAAGTAATTACGATTGCTTTTGCACATCTGGTGCGGTCCCCAAATAGAAAATGACCATGTAAGTTAATGGTAGTTAAAAAGTTTTTATGTCAAGGATGGCCATTCCTAAACGAAATTTAATATTTTCTTTCTCTCTCATCGTTGCAGAAGTAATTAGGGTTCAAATAGCAAATGACCATGTAAGTTAATGTTAGTTAAAAAGTTTTTATGTCAAGGATGGCCATTCCTAAACGAAAGTTAAAATTTTCTTTCTCTCTCATCATTGTAGAAGTAATTATGGTTGCTCATTCCTAAACCAAAAAATACCCAATAACGTAGGTTGAACATGGTTTAAGGTGGGACTTTATCATAATTTGTTAAAGCAATTTTGTGTGGGAGTTATCTTAAGAATTCCCAAAGCTGGAATTTCTATAAGAACTTGACCAAAAATTTAGATATTTTCAACTATACAAAAAAAATTGGTTAGGTTATTAATTTTGATTGATTGAAAAAAAATCAAAATAAAGCCCATTTAATTTTTCAATTAAACATTTTATATCATTCTACCTAAAAATCCCTTAAACAACTCAATGAAATCTTTAAAAATACATAATTTAATGTAAATATTATCATATTTATTAATATGCTATCATGGATTTTGAACATGAAGCTCCATAACCACATCCTAAAAATGAATATATTTAGTTTTTATTTGTGATATATAAATAAATATTCGACTGCATATTACACGTATCAGAATTAACCTATGTAAAACCCTTGCACCTTTCCTAGTTCTAGGATGAAGATAATTCATTATTTTAATAAAATAAAAACTCTTTTCTTGTAAATTGTTTTATGACTTTTGTAATTGATATCTTGCGTGAGCCTACTTATTTATATTTTATTTTCAATGTCATATTATAGTGATGCATATTTATTTCTTATTTCTTAGTAATTTAAATATGTAATATAATTGTAAAAAGTAAGGTTATCAAGTTTTTATTAATATAAAGATTTAAATATAAAAATTTGTCAACTAATATTAATTAAAAGTGAATTTGATTAATTAGAAACCTTTAAATAACCTAAAAAATAATTATATTTAAAAAATAAAATATTATATATATATATATATATTAAATGGAAATATTTAGTTTAAATGAAAGTGAGTTATTTAATTGATGTGATAATTTTTCCATCACTTGAATGTTAACATTGTTAATAATTTTGTTATTATGCTTTACTTTTCTTTAATAATGAGTGAGTAAACATTTTCCCCATTTTTAATTTGAAACAATAAGTAAATACTTCTCACTTTTGATTTGAAGGAGTACCTACTAAGTATATGATATGCATTTATAATTTGGAACATTTTCACATTATTGAATTGTTTATTTTACATATATTTGTTTTGTATGTGGAATGGAGAAATTATAAATCTCAATTTCATATTAACAAAGTATATATATAAAGGAGAGAAATTATATATATATATATATATATATATATATATATATATATATATATATATATATATATATATATATAACAATGGTTAAGAGTATGTGTTTTCTTGGTAAAATTTTATAGGTTCAAATTGAAAGAGGATTAAAATATATATACCTTTATAAATTTTAAATGAAAAAATCTCATATATCAATTTAATATCTAATTTATCCATAATATTAAAATTAAATTATCATTATCATTATTATTCTTTTTCAAAAACATTAAAAATAAATAAATAACAAACTTAATTTTAATTTAGATATTAAAAATTAATTAAATATATTTATCCCTACTTTATCATGGAGATTCTTAATTTGTAAATAGGTTTTGTTATAATATCATGGGTCATTACTATGGCTTATCAATACTACATGCCCAAAAAACCATAACTCATTTCATATGCAATTGTTCATATAACATTTTTTAATTAATTAATTTAATTAAAGGGATAAAAATGAAATAACTACTTTGGAGATAAATATCAATCATTGATTTGTTTATACTAATATGAAAATTATAGAATATTTCATGGAGGTTAAATCCTTATCATCCACCTAATAATTATTTATAAGAATTCATAACTAGTTAATGTGGACTTTCAAGCCACTGTGAGAACATGGGTGCCTTGACCAAGGGGTGCCTTAATCTTCGTCGGCACAATATTAAAACCAAGAAATATCCAACTATTTCATTTATGATTTTGGAGTTGATTTCTTCTGATTTTTTTTTTTTGCCACTTTTAGGTGGGAGTGTGTATCTTGTATGTTGATTGGTGTTCATATCTTATGTGTTATTTACCTTATATATGCAAATGGATATGAATTCTTATTTCTGCATAAGCATATATACATATGCACGTATTTCTATATGTAAACTTATGCATTCATTAGTGACATGGTGAAATGTTTATGAACTCTTGTAGTGTATTACAAAGTTTGTTAGGTTGCATTGACTTCTAATAAATTTAAAAAATTGGATTTGTTCCACTCAGCTCCCATGCTAGGTTGCATTGACTTTTAATAAATTTAGAAAATTAGGTTTGTGCCACTTGGCTTCTCCACCCACCAATTTCTTAGGGATTTGAGATTATTCCAATTCTAATAATTTCCTCCATGATAAGTGTCTCATTATTATTTATAACATTAATTTATATATAAGCAAATTTTATTTAACAAAATGTCCATTACTTTTAATAAATTAAAAAAAAATAGATCCCACCCACCAATTTCCTTGGGATTTGAGATTATTCCAATTCTAAAAAGTTCCTCATTATTATTTATAACATTCATTTATATATAAAAAAATTATATTTAGCAAACTGGTTCATTTTACAATAAGATTTGTAATTTTTTTTTTTTCTAAAGTTAAAGCTGACCCATGTCAAAAAATAGGACAAATGTCAAATGGAGATGAAAAAGGTAGGCAATGCCTAGCCTAACCATTTTCAAAAGGGTCAATATTAAAACCAAGAAATATCCAACTATTGCATTTATGAATTTGGGGTTGATTTCGTATTTTTTTTCTCAGTTTTAGGTGGTGTGTTTATCTTTGTATTTTGATTGTTGTTGAGATCTTATGTGTTATTTAGCTCATATATGAAAATGGATATATGCATTCCTGTTTTAGCATAAGAATATATACATATGAACTTATTTATGTATGTAAATGTATGCCTATATAGTGATGTGGTTAGTTTATCAATGGAGTTTGTTAGGTTGCATTGGCTTTTAATACATTTAAAAAATTATTTTTTTGCCACTTGGCTCCCGTGCTAGGTTGCATTGACTTTTAATAAATTTAAAAATTTAGATTTGTACCACTTTAAAAAATTCTATTTGTATCACTTGGGTCCCCCGCCCACCAATTTCCTAGGGATTTGAGATTATTCCAATTCTAATAAGTTCCTCCATGATAAGTTCCTCATTATTATTTATAAAATTCATTTATATATAAGTAAATTTTATTTAGCAAAATGGTCCATTACTTTTAATAAATTAAAAAAATTAGGTTCATGCCACTTGGCTCCCCACCCACGAATTTCCTAGGGATTTGAGATTATTTGAATTTTAATAAGTTCCTCCAGGATAAGTTCCTCATTATTATTTATAGCATTCATTTATACAAAAGCACATTTTATTTAGAACAATGGTCCATTTTACAATAAGGTGTGTAATTCTTTTTTTTTCTTAAGTTGAAGTTGACCCATGTCAAAACAATAGACCTATAAAAGTCAAATGGAGATGAAAAAGGTAGATAATGCCTACCATGAGCATTTTCAAAAGGAGAACACCTTTGATGTAAATATGTTTTTAGTGTGTATAGGGTATATACATTTTTTTGGGATAAATATTTTATTTCCTTTTAAATTTTAATGTACTGAATATCTTAGGTCGATTTTTCACTGGGAAGACCAGACAATAACCAAAAGTGCACTCTTTGCAGAGAGGCGTGGGATATCAAAATGTCCAAAAAGGCTAAAAGGATGAGATAAGAACTAAAAAATAAGTGATATAGGCCATCAGGACAAAATCTATGCTCAAAATTCAAACTGATTTGGATCATGGTATAAGATAAGGAGATGGATAAGAGATTGTGGCAACAACCTAAATTGGGTCTTCATTGTTTTTTGGGTTTCTACCAGTTGGAGGAGAGATACCCAAGTGTTGCTCAATTCATTCCAAATAGCCATCGAATTCCTTAAATGATGTCGAATATGCTCCAAATATTGAAGGATGTTAGCGTTATGCTTGACTGATCTATTAGAATCCAACAAAGGAGAAACTTCAAATGCTTGTATAAATGAGTAGTGTACATGTACTAGTTGAAGTGGCCTAATGTGTGTGCTACATCCGACTCCTAGTCAGCCAAATTAGCAAGAACCTCGGTGTTTGAAAGCTACTATCATGCAAAGGCTCCCTCACATTCCATGCGACCTATCTCTTCTTGAACGGGGCCAAGAGTAATGTCCTGTAACGTAGTAGTTGTCTCTTCCAAATGGTGGTGGGTATGATAGTGAACCCAAGAAGTATACTCTTGATAATAAATCTCCCTTCAACAAACACGTGCATACTAACAGGGCATGGCGAAGGCCATGACAAGGAGATAAGAGAAATATGTCATGGGGAGAGGGTAACAAGTGGTTGACCGAGTGAGAATAAATTTGAGGAGGTAAAAGGGTTAGATGGTAGGAGGCTTGATAAAGGCAAATATCCAGGGAGGAAAATTCATACAACATACCACAAAGAGGGAGAGTTGGAGGAGAAAGGGAAAATCGAATGGCGGGTGAAGGGATGAACTAGAGAAATCACAAGTATGTATTAGATAAACCAGAGAATACTCTCAATCCCACAAGTGCTAGACGAGAGATGAAGGAAGGTAGCTTAGCAAAAAGGATGGCTAGAAGAAAGTTAGTGATATGGACTAAATCATAAATGAAAACCAAACAATAGAAGGAATGAAAACAAGAGATAACGAAGGCGCCCGTTGAAGAGGTCCAATGCCCAAAAGGATTATCCACATTCATGCACTAAGAACTACATTAGAAGTTGCTGCATGTGCTGCAATTCAACTTCGAGAAGGAAACAACAATGCCAAACTAGTATGCTAGAAAATCGGTGGAAAGGTGGTTGCGAGTATCCAACTAGCAGGAGTAGACCTGTAAATTATGGAACAGAGACTGAGAATCAAGAGTGACTGAACTAGGCCTAGACAAGGCTCGCAGAAGTGGGTCGGTCAGTGCCCGCAGATTGAGTTTCCTGACTACTTAGAGGAGGTTGTATATAAAAAGAGATGATAACCATATGATCCAAATGAGCATAATGGCATTGGGGAAGAGGTTCAAATGTGATGCAAGAGCATTCACCCAAGGGAAAATCATTGTAAATAATAGACATAGGGGGTCATGTATTTTTAGGAAATAGTTTTCCTAAGTCTCAAGTTAATGCAATTTAGGCCTTTTAGTGATTTAATTAGATAAGAGAGGACGTGGACCATTGAGCTGAATAAAGGGACTTTTCTGTTTTAAAACAGAGAAAAAGATGGAATGGATAAGTCTCTTGAGGACTTAATTAATTAATCTGCCATATGTATTCTATAGTGAGCTTTAGGGATTTAGTTGAGTGATTCAAGGAAAGGATGTGATCAGATCCTTCATAGTGATCTGATCGAATGTATTCTTATAAATAGTGAACCTGCACGTTCAATTAATAGAGAGCGAGATAGACAGAATATATGTAAGCCTACGGGCAGAGTCGAAGGAGGCCACAAATGTTGAGAATCAGGACTTTGTGAGACTGATGTGTCTCAAATGTAATATTTGTTTTTACATTAATATATATTCAGAGTTTATTGCTGACTGTGTTAGAGAGTGTGAGTCGCGTGTTTTGTGATTAATTATGGTGGAAATTTTAGGTTCTGTTATAGTATATTGCAGACAAAGTTATGAAGAACGCGCAGAGGACAGAATGATTCAAAGGAATCATAAGGGTCCTTAGAATCCATTGAAGAAGTTGAGAATTCGCCAAGGAATAACCTTAGGAGGGAGTTACAACGCAAACAGTGAAGAACAGGATCCTTTGGAAAAGCCGGAAACATGGAGAAAACTGAAGAAAAGACGTAAAAAAACACAAGTAAAGTGAATAGCAAAGGAATGGAGTGGTAATGCTTAGCAGCCATTAGATCTGAAAGACTAACGATCGAGATTAAGTTTCATCGGCAGAAACCATTGCAATAAGAACTGGAATGAGCCTTTGGAATAGAGCGATTGCGATCGCGCAATTAATCGTCGACCGTCAGATCGCGATCCTGATCAACGGTCGCGATTAAATCGGCCATCGCATATTGCGGAAGCGAAGATCGGAGGTATGAGAAGATCGAGAATTGGTGTTGGAAAGAGGCTCGCAATAATACAAAGGGCAATGGATGAACGGACCCGATGTCACTTGAGTCACATTATATAAACTTTGAAGTCCGCTTTATATTGGTTCGATAGAAGTTTAAGGTAATTCCTTTGTTGTGTTGAGTGTTTAAATGTTATGTTAACGGCTCCGATAGTCACATATCGGAAGCCGGAGGAGTGATGAACCACATATGTGGTACGGCCGGGAAAGATAACTGATAGTGATTGCGATGAGGTTTAACCTCAAAATCCGTGTAGAATCCATACAGAAGGGCAGAAAAAGGTAAGATTTGCATACATTTCCCTTTGTAAAGGGTTTTATAAAGAAATTGCTTGAAGGAAATTTTTTTATGCGATATATATTTATAGATGCGTCGATGGGTTTAAAAAGGCTTAATTAAGGTTTAGATGGGGTTCAAAGTTCCGATAGAGGAATTAGAGGGAAGGCCTTAATACAATCTTATATAAAAGCTTGAGAGTTGTTTAAAGCCTTGATAGGAGGTTTGGCGGGGTGATTGAGTTCCGATACAAAGGAAATGTTTAAAGGGCCTTAACCATTTTATGTATGAATATTTGACTCCATTGTAGAGTTAAATTCCCGGGACAATGTATTTGTGCATTCGTATGCATACTGTGGGTATGTGCGGGTTTTTAGCCCTGCACCATTAGTGGTATCAGAGCAGACCTGTAACTAGAGCAGGTTTGAAATTAGAGTAGGGAAATATTTCTATGAAAAGGAGGTTGCACACTGAAGAAGGTAATGTGCTTAGACTATAGTAGAAGACTGTAAGGGGAACTTTTGAAGTTCTTGGAAGACTGTAGTAGTTCCAGCAGAGGCTTGGAATAGAAGGAATAGAGGATTCCTTGAAGGAAAGAGAAAGCAAGATTATTTAATGCAAGTTCTGAAGGAAGAGGACTTAGAGGACAATCCATTCAAAGTGTAGAAGAATGGGTGAAACAAGATCATGCTGAGATCTGAAGGTGAGGTAATATGTTATGTTTCAAATGAAGAATGTGTGTTTTTATACTAATACACAGGTGATAACAAGAGAAGCTGTGAGAAGAGAATAGATGTATTCTTGAAGACAGAGTAAGGAGAATACTCTGATAGAAAAGTGGCAGTGAACCTGAAGAATCCAACAAGAAATTGGACAAGGAGGATAGCTGAAGTGTTCTCAAGAGAGAGTGAGAGGTTGCAGAAGCCTAGAAGGAGCAAAGGTGTTGCTCAAGAAGAGGTTCCAGACAGAGGACCTATACTTACCAAAAGACTAAGTGAGGAGAACTTAGTGAGGTAAGATTACAGCGAGGAGGACAAGTTGTTGCAGAGGCTTGTTGTACAGGAACTCATGAAGATAGACGAGAAGAAGATGACTACTGATAGTCATAGCAGAGGTTCAGAGAGAAGCCACAACAGAAGATATGAGAAGAAGGATGCCAAGGCAAATGGTAAGAACATGAGTCAAGAAGAAATTGACAAAGAAGTTGCAGAGTTAAAAGAACAACTCAATGCATTAAGGAGAATGCTTGAGAAAAGCCAGAGACTAGGTTGGGTCTTGAAGAAAAAGCCAGTGAAGTGGCATGAAATACAGAGAAGTTTACAACAAATGAAAGTAAAGTGGTTGAAGGAAAAACTCAAGGAAGTTGAGTTAGAAATGGAAGAATCCATTTGTGAACTAGAACAAGGAGAATTTCTGGGAGAAAGTGAAGATGAAGACTTGAAGACTAAAACTTCAAGTGAAGCCAAGGGGTCTAATGATTTTAAAACTGACAATTTGTGTATGTATGTAGGTGAAACATGTAAAGAAGGACAAATGGTTGATATTGTCATAAAGGAGGAAGAAGACCACCAGAATCTAAATTATGTTCTGGAAAAAGATGAGATAGATAGATCTCATATACAACAAGAGAAAGATGTCAAGCAACCAAGTGAAGGGCTTGAACAGATTGAAGAGGAGACTATCAAAGAATTTATGAATCATATGAATGATTTGGAATATCAAGGAGATATGATGGCTGAACCATCAAGTGAGACCATAGGGTCTTATATTTTTAAAACTGATAGTTTGTGTATGATGGTAGATATTGCAGGAGAAAAGCAGCCTTTTGAAGATATCTTTAGAGGAGATGAAGATCTAGAAGCAAAAGGTGACAAAGAAAACTTTTCATAAGAGGAGGAAGTTGACTGCATACAAAAGAAAAGGTCTATGGTTCAGTCTATAGAAGCTGTCATGGAGATGAGGAATCATGATCTTATCCTGATGAAGAATGAAGGAATACTGACTCAAAAGGTAATAAAATAAGCTTGATTAATGTTATTGATGAAAATCAAATGCAGGAGAATGTTAATGCAGATGGTGAGACAAGGATAGCTCTTCGAGAAGAGTTACAGAGGGACAACAAGGAAAAATGTACTGAAGAAGAAGAAACTATGTTAGCTGAAAACATAGTAAAGGATCATCAGTTCACCATGATGATAGGCACAATGGAAATAGCCATGAAAGTTGTTGAGGAAGAAGGACATCTACTGAAAGATGTTAAGGAAGAAGTCTATGCAAAAGACTTAGCAGAGGGAGAAAGAACACTAGTAAAAGTGTGTTTTGTAGAGTAATCTGTTGAAACTGTCAGAAGCATAAGGAAGTATCTTTTAGAAGATAAAAACTTTGAAGTAAAGGAGGATGAAGAATGTCTCTTAAATGAGAGAAACACTGATTTATTGTAGCAGAAGGAATTTAATAATGCATGGATGTGTGAAGATGTGACAACACAGGAACAAGTTCTTGTGGAAGAAGAAGATGAAGTTCAGTTTAAAGAGTTGAAATGTGAGGCAACAATTGAGACTATTGAACCTTATGGTTTCCAAACTAATAATTTGTGTATAAATGCAGGAAACATAAGTGGTGATGAAACACTTGCAAAGTATCACAAAGAAATTGAACTTTTGGAATATTTGCTGGAAAATTTGGAGTATGATAGTATGATTACAAAAGAAGAAGTTCACTATGGTGGACAAGGGCAAGAAGACATCATTAGGGCAGATGGTGTGGAAGAGAGACTAGTGGACAATCTCATGAATTCTTTTGAGAATTCAAATCAACATACTGATGTGCTGACAGAGGAGAAAGAAACAATGCAACAAACTGAATTGTTGCCAAAGGAAAACAAGGCACAACAACCTTGTGTTTTTTATTTTAACAAGTGTGTTGTGAATGCAGGTTTTGTTGCAGATGTTGAAGGAGATTTGGCACAGATGAACAACCAAATAAAGGTGAAAGAAGATAATTTTATGGAAGAACTCAATCCATGGAATAGAGAAATTAATTTTCTGCAGAAAGTGCTGAACAATCATGATCCAATCATGAAAGAGGGTAAGGATGATAGGGAGGCAACAAGAAAACCAAAAGTTGGAGCAAGTAAAAGAGAAGTCAGCAAAGCAACCTAGGCAAAGGTTGAAGCAAACAATGTTAAAGTCAGCATAGGAGTCACAACAAGTAAAGTTAGAGTCAGCATAGAAGACAACAACAACAACCTGAAACAAAGAGAAGGAGACATAAATAAGAACCAGAATATGGACTAGTCCAAAGATGTAATAGAAACAGAAATTGAAGAAATGTGGTCGCTGATGATGAAGCAGACCAAATGGAGGAAAATGGTAGCAATAGGAAGCAAGATCAATAAGAACTTGAATCTGATTGACAAGAAGAAGAAAATGGAGAAAAACACAACAAAAGTGCAACAGCAACAGGGGAACAAAGCATGTGGACAATTACAGAACAAAGTGTGGGATCTAGGAAGACAAAGATTAGAAGACACGTGATCAGGAGATCATGAATACTTTCTACTTTGGGAGTTTGATGCAGGAGCATTCACCCAAGGGAAAATCATTGTAAATAGTAGACAAAGGGGTCATGTATTTTTAGGAAATAGTTTTCCTAAGTCTCAAGTTAATGTAATTTAGGCCTTTTAGTGATTTAATTAGATAAGAGATGACGTGGACCATCGAGATGAATAAAGGGACTTCTCTGTTTTAAAACAGAGAAAAAGATGGAATGGATAAGTCTCTAGAAGACTTAATTAATGTAATCTTCCATATGTATTCTATAGCGAGCTTTAGGGATTTAGTTGAGTGATTCAAGGAAAGGATGTGATAAGATCCTTCATAGTGATTCAATCCAATGTATTCTTATAAACAGTGAACATGCACATTCAATTAATAGAGAGTGAGATAGACATAATATATGTAAGCCTACGGGCAGAGTTGAAGGAGGCCATAAATGTTGAGAATCAGGCCTGTGTAAGACCGAGGTGTCTCGAATGTAATCTTTTTTTTTACATTAATATATATTCAAACTTTATTCTTGACTGTGTCAGAGAGTGTGAGTCACATGTTTTATGATTAATTATGGTGGAACTTGTAGGTTCTGTTACAGTAGATTGCAGACAAAGTTCTGAAGAACGCACGAAGGAGAGAATGATTCAGAGGAATCATAAGGGTTCTTAGAATCCATTGAAGAAGTTGAGAATTCGCTGAGGAATTAGCTCAGGAGGGAGTTGCAGCGAAAACAGTGAAGAATGAGATCCTTTGGAAAAGCCAAAACCACGGAGAAAACTGCAGAAAAGGCGTAAAAAAGCACATGTAAAGTGAAGAGCAAAGCAATGGAGTGGTAATGCTCAGCAACTGTTAGATCTGAAAGACTAATGGTCGAGATTAAGTCGCATCGGCAGAAACCATTGCAATAAGGACTGGAATGAGCCTTTGGAATAGAGCGATTGTGATCAGGTAATTAATCGTCGATCATCGGATCGCAATCCTGATCGATGGTTGCAATTAAATCGGCCATCGCATATCACGGAAGCGAAGATCAGAGGTATCGGAAGATCGGGAATCGGTGTTGGAAAGAGACTTGCAATAATACAAAGGGCGATAGATGAACAGACCCGATGTTGCTTGAGTCACAGTATATAAACTTTGAAGTCCGCTTTATATTGGTTCGGTAGAAGTTTAAGGTAATCCCTTTGTTGCGCTGAGTATTTAAATGTTATTTTAACGACTCTAATAGTCACATATTGGAAGTTAGAGGAGTTATGAACCACATATGTGGTAAGGCCATGAGAGATAGCCGATAGCGATTGTGATGAGGTTTAACCTCGAAATCCGAGCAGAAGCCATATGGAAGGGCGGAAAGGGTAATATTTACATACATTTCCCTTTGTAAAGGGTTTTATAAAGAAATTGCTCGAAGGAAATTATTTTATGAGATATATATTTATAGATGCGCCGATGGCTTTAAAATGGCTTAATTAAGGTTTAGTTGGGGTTCAAAGTTCCGATAGAGTAATTAAAGGGAAGGCCTTAATACAATCTTATATAAAAGCTTGAGAGCTGTTTAAAGCCCCGATAGGAGGTTTGGCGGGGTGATTGAGTTCTGATACAAAGGAACTGTTTAAAAGGCCTTAACCATTTTATGTATGAATATTTGACTCCATTGTAGAGTTAAATTCCTGGGACAATGTATTTGTGCATCTGTATGCATACTGTGGGTATGTCCAGGTTTTTAGCCCTGCACTAGAATGACATGAGGAGATGAATAAAATTCGCACAATCCATGCCTTAACGGACCTGGCAAGGTCACCAAACATCAATGCGAGTGGTGTAGTCCCTTATGGCTTCAAGTGGCCAATGATCAATTTACATGAGGCGGCCTTAATGAGTGAGGAGTCATTAAAACATGGTTATGTGGGCATACTTCCATGTTCCCCAACCCCTTGGCTTGGTGGGGTGGTGCCAACCCATCCCCCACCCCCTTTTGTGATATAGTCACCCTATCAGGGAATATATATGGTATGTACATTAAAAGGTATATAAGTTTAAATATTTTTAGTTAAAAAATTAGCTAGAAAGGAACATTATGTATGTCATCACTAGATTTGGGACCAAACAAGACAAAATATATTATATGGAATATGTAGTATGATAGTTAGCAAGTCCCAACACCCTTTATACAAACACTGAATATTAGGAAGACTCACGAGAGAAACAACCAAAGAATATGACAAGTTTACTAACCAAAAAATTCATAATAAAATCATGAGTAAATACTTCATCCTTGAATATTTCTTAGAATTACTAAAAAATCAATAAGTTAATCAACTAATTGAATTACTAAATCTATTAAGAGGGTGCAAAGAGGATCATTGAGAAATCAAGAACTTTCACTAGCTAGATCAAGAAAATAGCTATGAATATCATAACCCACAAGTTGACTTAGAAATAAATGACCATATGATAAGTCAGGTCATAGTCAAATTTGGATCTCAAGTTGATATTCTCTCACAATATACTTGGGAAAAACTTGGAAATTTCACATTGGAAAGAACTAAAAATTACTTCAAGTTAGCATATCAAATATTCTTGGAGCCCATTTGTACTTTTAATAATATTCAAACCACAATAATGGGTACACAAAATTTCATCGACTTTAAAGTAGTTGAAGTGGTTGAATAAATAACTACTTATCCGTCATTTGTTGGATGACCCCATCATTGAAAATTGAAGAAATTATTTCCTTGGAATATGAAAATAATAATCTCAATGGAAATAATAGAAAAATTATCATTCCCCTTGACCCACAATAATGGAAACACTATATAGGAACTTGGGATACAAAAATCCAAACAATTCTATCAAGTCATCCATGAAGATAGGGATAATGTTGAACAAAATTCTATAAGTGAGGTTTATCTAGTTTTCCTTTATCCATTGGCCAAAACTCAAATGCTGAACTATATGTATGGATATTTGAAACCAATCAGTCGAAAGCTAAAGAGTGTTCGTCTATTGAGGAAATTCCGTTTGGAAGGATTTGAACTTTCTTTTATATCAAAGCAATACCCCTCCTCTATGCAAGGTAGTTAACCCAAATATGGCATTAGTCACAATAGACCTAGCGTTTTGGTCAAGTACTCCTTTAAAATTCAACAAACATAAGTCTTCATTGAATCATATTGACAAGGTACCTGAGATCGTTAGAGACCAAGGAAGAATACAAAGTCGTATCCAAACTTTTACCAGACAAGTGTTGTGATGGTGGGATAATCATGGTTGTAAACTTCAAACTTGGATGACCAAAACAAGATTATTTCTTTAGTGATTTGGAGGAAATAATATATTAATATAGGCAAATATTCCAAATTTTAAGCCATGATGTGATCCTATAGAACATATAAACTAGTGTGAAATTGAATGAAAAAGGATTTTCTATAGGGATGAAATAGTTTTGCCACATATGTTCCAAGACATATTGCATGACCTACTTGATAAATGGTCTAAAATTGAAGGGTCACATGGACAAACATTCTAATGGAATGAATTGAAGAATAAATTTATTAAACACTTTGAATTCCAACCTAAGGAAAATAAATACACCAAACAAAACAAAAGATCCATGTCTTTCTTGAAATTCCAAACCCTGTTGAGTCAGTAAGAAAGGGGAGAATGAAGGTTAAATTAGATTCATCTTAAAATTATAATTGATTTTCATGCCACTAAGAAAATTTTCAATAACTGACTTGATATGGAAAATATTTTATCCCCAAGGTAGAGTTTCTGGTGGGAAAGGAATAATTCGGAAATAGAAAATAATTAAAACCTTTATTTTGTTGAATTTTGTAACTATGATTAGTCTTCATAATTATTATTTTTGTCCTTGCTATATTTTTAAATTATGTTCTTCATGCTTAGGTCAAAAGAAAAATTATATAGCATGTTCTTCATGCTCAAAAGAAGAAATTATAATTTTTGAAAATTAGAAATTTTCGCTCCAAAATGACCCAAGTTAGCCTCCTTATAGTCAAGTCGGCCCTTTAAAGTATTCAAGTCAGCTTAGTCATGCAAGGCATCCATTTGGCCTACTAGATCACTATAAAAAAAGAGTGACTCAGTATCTTCCAAATGCAATTCTCACATCTTTTGTTCAAGAGTAACTTGGATCATCTAAGTAAGTGTTCTATGTAATCAAGTGAAGTAGATGAGGAAGGAAGAATAGAGAAAGGTATCTCTCTAGCTCTTGCACTTATGAATCAAATCCTATTTATTTATGTGGAAGAATCCTTTTGATGGATGAATCTATGTGATCCTTGTCTTTTTGTGACAGATGAATTTTTTAGATGGATAAATCTTTGTGATGAACAAATCTCTATGGAAGAACTTAACTCTGTAGATAGAAGAAGGAAGACCCAATCATACCAAATTCTATGGGAATATGACTTGACTAGGATGGAAGATGGAGTAGATTTGGCCTAGTGTTTGACTAAGATGAATCTTATTGAAATGAAGATTTTATCTATTGAAAATGTCGTTGGGCTTTTCCCCAATATTGGTTTGCCAGGGTAATCTCTTGTGTTCCTTATTTTGGTTGTCTCTTCATGATCCTATTGTCATAAATGTTATATTGTTGAGGTATTTTGTGTACATACTCAATGATGAAATCATGGATAAAAATTAGGGTATTTTTTCAGGATTAAGATATTACTTGTACATATAGTATTATATGTGAATATTCAAGTTTGAAGAGTCATACATATAGAATGTAGGTGAATATTCAATTAAAAAAAATGTAATTTACTATTAAAATTGGTAATTTGTTTGGTGAATATCATCCATTTAATCATATATATGTAAAAAGTAGTTGAATTTTCAACCAAATGGCCAAATTATTTTTTGAAAAATGTTCAAAAAATATCCAATTAGCGAAATTTTTCACCTAAAATTTTCCTTGGATAAAATGTGAAATAATTAAATCATTAGAGGTACTTATGAATATAAACCTATTTAAAGTCAACATGGGATCAAAGAAATGGGTGAAAGAGAAACCTCAAAAAGATGTCAGTTCAATTCAGGCTGACCTATAGGCCTTTATCTATAAACCCTAATTCAATGGAGACCATTTTGGAAAAAGATCTACTCCCCTTTTATTCAAGCCTAGATCTAAATCCAAAGTTATATAAATAAAGAAAACTAAACCCTAGTTTGATTTTCTCATAAGAAGGACTCAAAAATTAATTGTAGATTAGAAATTGTATGGTCCCACCTTACAACCATCAATAATATAGAGAAGTAGAGTTCACATTAATGACTAATACTATTTTTTTTTTGTAACGTTATTAACTTAGTTATCATGTAATCATGTTCCTTCATCTATTTCAATATAACAATATCATATAAGAATTAAAGGATGACTTTTTCTTAAAACCAATTCCAAAACACATTTCCTCTTAAGTTTAAAATATGATAGCATGTGATATTTTCATACTTATACAGGAGCTCAAAGTAATTCTGGACATAAATTCCACCATAATTCCATGTATGAACATTAAGCTAGATCAACCTATTTGATTTCCTAGATTATGCTAAATAAGATCTACTTATTAACTCTTGATATCATAACCACAAAAGTATCATGCTTCTATTATAAAAATCACATATAAGAGTATGAGTATTAGCTTACCTATAGCAAGGTAACTGAGGGAAGAATATGCCTCCCTTCATTAGTAAATATAATAAATATGATATGTTTATGAAATGGAATCACAAAATATACTGATCCAACAACATTTCAAAATTCATCAATTAAAAATTCTCAATCCCAATTATTAAGGAAATGCTTCAATCATGAGAATTGTATAATGAATGTTGCAACAAGAGAAACTAATCTTACCAATTGAGAAGAAAATTATTCTTATAGAAGTGCCAAGTGAAACAATGGATCTGCATAAATTTGTAGGAATTTACAGGGTAGGTTCCTTAGATAGAACACCAAAGGACACCTCTCACAAATAGATCACAGATCAATACACCAATATTCTTGACGTGGTTAAAACCATCAAAGAGGGAAGCAGTCCACTGCCTAAGCCAAGGTGGCCACTTTAGGAAATTTATTAATAAAAGAAAGAAAATTTACATAAGCTTCTCTCATGAACAGTCACCCTACAAATGAACCTCCATGATCTTTAAATAGAGATCATGGGCCAATCGGGTGTTAAGCCACGGATCAAGTGTTGGTAATACCAAGGAGAGAATGAACTGTCAAATCACTTAATGTCTAGAACATAACGTGACCGTCAGATTGTAAGTTACAAAAGTACATAGTAAAGAAACACATTTTACCTAACTCCACACTAGACCAAGTTATACTTAACTATTTCCTATGTGTCGGAATATCCTAACATCCCCCCTTAAGAAAAACTTGGGATAGGATTGAAGGATGTACAAATATGACACAATAGGAGAAGGAAGGAGGCATCAGAGCCTATCCCCCCTTAGTGTCACTTCCTGAACTCCAACAATAAATCGAAGTTTAGTAAACTTCGCCTCTACGAGAGCCTTTGTAAAGATGTCTACAACTTGATCATCAATTGAACAATATTTCACTTCAAGAACATGGTCATGAATGAGATTTCTGATGAAGTGCATGTGTAGTTCAATGTGTTTGTTATGCTGATGTTGGACTGGATCTTTGTATAGTTGAATGTCACTTTTATTATCACACCAAAGTGTAGTCAGATGCTGCTGCTGAAAGCTAAACTCTGACAGGATCTGATGAAGCCACATGGCTTCCTTACTAACTTCTACGACACCACGATACTCTACTTCTGCTGAAGAAAGAGACTTAGAACTTTGTTTCTTGCAAGAACATGTAATAGGTCTAGAACCAAGAGTGAACACATAACATGCAGTAGACTTCCAATCATCAGGGTCACCATCCCAATCAAAATCAGTGAAACCAACCAATAGAGGAGATGCTTTTGCACTGTAATGAATCCCAAACTGAAATGTACCTTGAACATAACGAAGTATTCTTTTAGCTACTTTCCAATGAATTTCATGTGGTTTTTTCATAAACTGGGAAATAAGGCCAACAACAAAGGAAAGGTCACGATGGGTGTGGGTCAGATACAAAATGTTTCCTACAAGTTGACGATATAAGGCAGCATCAACTTGAGGAGAAGTACAAGTGATTGAAATTTTGGCTCCAGATTGAAAGGGAGAAGGGGCTGGCTTAGAGTCTTCCATGTGAAAGTGGCGTAGAAGATCATAGGCATACTTGGAATGGGAAAGGGAAATAACTTCCTTGGATTGCAAGACTTGAAGACCAAAAAAATAATGTAAGCGTCCTAAGTTTGTCATTTCAAACTGCATTTTAAGGCTAGACGTCACATGGTTTATAAGGTTGAGATCACTACCAGTAAGGATAAGAATGATAAGTGACTTACCCACTTTCTTGGTGTACACAGTATTGTCATAATGGCACCTAGAAAAGCCAGTATCTAGAAGAAAGCTATTCATTTAGGCATACCAAGCTTGAGGTGCTTGCTTAAGACCATAAAGGGATTTCTAAAGCTGACATACAAGTCTGGATTCTGTTTGTATAAAGCCGGGAGGTTGTTCCATATAGATTTCTTCATGTAAGTCCCCATGCAAGAAGGCAGATCTAACATCCATCTGATGGACTTCCCATTTGAAAGTGGCAGCAAGGGAAAGAACAAGGTGGATAGAGTTCATTTTGGAAATAGGGGAGAAGGTTTCAGTATATCCAATGCCTTCAACTTGTGAAAAACACTTAGCAACAAGATGAGCTTTATGTTTATCAACTTTTCCATCTAGTCCAAACTTGGTTCTGTAAACCCATTTGCATCTAAGAAGTTTTCATCCCTTTGGAAGAGGAATAAGATGCCATGTATCATTTGTCAATAATGAACAATATTCTTCACTCATAGCTTGTTGCACAAAAATTGTCACCTTGACATTCTACAATCTTTATGAGTCCATTATCACTCATACTTTCCTCCTTTGCAAGTCTTAAGCCTCTGTTACTCATATCAAGCCTTGAAAATAAGAGAAAGCCCTCAAAAGTCTATAAAAATCTGGTTCCGCACTTTCTCTTAGCATTACCTGCGGTCCCGCACCTAAAGGTCATGTCCCTTGTGCACCTGACCGCTCTAGCTCTGTGTTATGGGTGCGGACCCATATAAAAGTAAAAAAGGTGCAAGTATATTCTTAAAAACTCACTTTGAGTCATTTCTAGAAGCTTCTGGAAGGAATATTGAGGTGGCAAGTTCGTTTCCTTAAGGTTCATGCATCCCATACCCTAAGGAGCTAACCCCTTGATGTGAGGAGCTTATCCCTTTGAAGGAGGAATCTATCCCTTCATAGGTGGAGCTGTAACTTCCTTCCTCTGCAGTATAAAATGAAGCATTGGGCTGGTTACTTGGGAGTTGGAAAACTGAATATTTTTGAGGTGAAATGCTACTGGAACTTAGTATTCATAATTGATATTTTGTGAGGAGAGATTACATACCTCTTTGATCTCATTGGAAGAGTGTGAGGCTTATCAAAGTGAAGGAGATTCCTGTTTCGGACCCTGGGAAGAGCTTGTTCAACATCAAGGCACCAAAGGTTGTAAAGTTCTTCTATTTCAAAGTTAATACAAATAAGTTTATTTTTCTAAATAAGTTGTGTTTTATGGTTTATTTTATGGATTCCTTGATCACCATAATGAACATGATTTATGATATTAGCTATGCAGGTGTTATTTGATGTTTTCTTGTTTGTGTTTGCAGGTTCTCAAAAGGAAGCTCTTTCGGATGGTTGAATGATGGCTGCTGCAAACTAGTGTCGGACTTAAAGTAGGGTCTAAACACCTCTATAGTTTTTGTTTATAAATCGTATATGTTTAGAGAAAGATAGATTTGCTTGTCCTGCATGTTGCTAGATATATTTTGATACTAGGGAGATTGGCCTTGTCCGCAAGATTGATTTATCCGGCCAACAAATTGGCGACTCCACTGGGGAACTGAATTTGGTTTTTGATTTTCCTTTGTCTTTGACTTGAGGAACTTGTTCTTTTTTCTGGTTTTTACTTGATGTGTGTGGGATTGGGTAGTTTTTAGGATCTGGATTATTTTTTGTTTTTTGAAGTTTTCAGAGGAATTCACTTTCTTTTTACATACAGTGCAAACATATCCGCACTTTTCCCTTAGTACATAGAGCGGTACCGCATCTGGTTCTTCTGGAAGCCTGTGGACCCTGTGAAATTTTTTGAAAAACCTAAAATGTTTTCTTCGAGTTACATTTAGGTTTCATTTATGGCTTTTAGGGTCTACACAAATCTGCATGGGTTTTGTCAAAAATATCTTGTGAATAAGTTCCATTGGTATTTTGTTTTAGATGATTTTCTAGAAGTTTTGCATACCTGGATTGGTTTTTACTTGGTCTCTGTAGTGACTCAAAGATTAGAAGCCCGAGAAACCTTAGATTACCCTGGTGTCTTTTGCCTTCTTGATGAGTGTGACTGGTTTGTGAAATCTGTCCTTGGAGAGAAATAGAATTTTGTTTTATCTTTGCAAATCTTTGAATGAATTTGGTTATAAGTTTTGAATTTCATTTTTATAAAAGAAAAGATATTTGTATGTTTTTGATTGATTTGTTATTCTGAATGAATTAATCCTTAGTTTACTGAATAACTAAGTAAAACATCCTCAAAAATATTTGAAGCTTTTATACAATTAGGTTTTTAGATGTTTTTAGATCTCAAGATTAGTTTTCGTAGTTTTGACTGTTTTCTAGAAATTGTAGAATCTCTTTTGAAAGAAATTGGTTTTTGTAGTTTTGAGTGTTGAAAAAAGAAAAGGGATTTATTGTGAGCATAATTAGTAGTCTCGTTTTGAGTTCTTATTGAAAAAGACATTTTTTTTTTCTTTTCATTTACATGTTGAAAGAAAGATTTGTTTTTCAAAGAATTGCATTCTCAAACTCTTTCTTTTAGCTAGAAATTCATTGAAGGAAAAACGAATTGTTTATCATTTTAGGTGCATTTTTCAGTGTTTTTGGAGTCGAGTCTTCACACCATCAAAGTTTCATTTCCATACCTATTGACTGAAGAAACAACCCATAAAAGGAACGCTTAATTAAAATTGATCTAGCAATCTTTTTTATTTCTAGGGCTCTTATCACCAATATAGCTTAGGCTAGTATCTTGGAGTAGGGAGTAATTAACTCTCCAAGATAGTTAAAACAAACAAGTAGATATATCTTATGGTAGGAAATAAATCCAATTGTAAGTGATATAATCCGGGAAGCTTCTCTTAAAGGAGTTAGTCATGAGATCATGTCCGAACCTTTGAGACAATCAAGTTTGTCTCATTGGGAAAGATAGAAGATTTGCGTGTATTATAAATGGTAAACCTCGGATTAACCATTGTCGAGGATCCTGGGGTCACTTTTTGGTAAACCTCGGATTGATCATGTCAAGGAGCCTTCAAGGGGATTGAGCTTTGTTACTCTGCCCTTGCGCGTAGATCGGATAGTAGACTGTTCCCCCAGTTGTATTTATTGTTGTTGGTAACCTTAGTGTCCATAAACTTAATATTATTTCGTAAGGTGATGATGAAGGATGGGTCTCACTGTACTTGGAACAGATGTTGACTAGAGTCACTTGGACTCTCTAGGGGGTTCTCTTCACTCGAGATGGTTTTGTGAAGAAACTTGTGTCAGTCTGTTTCATTAAGCAGGTTGTCGGGGTAACTGTTCCAACCGCCCTTTCTGTATTGAATTCTACGATGTTGGATTTCATCACCAACTAGTGTTTTTAGTATGAGAAGTTACTGTTACACAGTAATTTGTCACCATCCCTGTTACTCCTCTTGTCGTACCTTGGAGGACTCATCCCAGGAGTTATAAGAAGTGACAAAGTCTAAAAACACTTGCATTATGTTCCCCTGAGTATGTACTCCATGTTACCTGAAGACACCTTCTGCAGATTATCCCTGAAAAGTGCCCTTTTTCTATTGGCGCAAGTCCACAGTATCTTACCCGCGCCAATCATGGAGATCCTCAAAAGAGGGCGCGACCATTGGCGCTCTGCCTTAGAGCAACAGTCGCGCCAACCAAGTTTAGTCATGCTTTTTGCCTTAACGCACGTCCGACTGTTGTTTCCTTCATTACATGGAGATTTTCTGAGGATAAAAAGTCAGCTTTATGTCGAGATCTATCCTATCTCCATATTTAATGGCTTTTGGGGATAATGTTAATCCACAAAAGGTGTCCCGGTTCATCATATCCTCCTCCCTTCTTCATCTATATAAGCTTGTCATTATGCATTGGACAAGCTAGTGATAGTAGTGATAATCGTTAGTCATGGAGTGTTAGATGTTGAGTTCTTGAGTTCTTGGAGGAGTGCTAGTGAGTGTTAGAGAGGTTATGCTGTCGGAGAGGAGATGCATTTCAAGACACATATAGTTACTCGCCCAGCCAGGAGAAGGGTCAACGTCAGAACAATGGTTGTAACTTTTCCTGTTTATTATTAATTGATGAGCGACTGCTATTATAGTTCCAATCTCATTGTCTATTATGGTGATGTGTTGATTTATTTCCTTTCTGACTGAAATATAGTTGTGCCTTGGTAGTTTTTATGTTGGTATCTGTCTCTTCATTTGCATGTGCAGGCGTTCGTTTATGATCTGTTGGAGCGAGGGAGCGGGGATATCAACTCTGCTTCAATCATAGCGTTGGACTCCAGGTTGGTCTTCTTGATTTACCTTTGATGCATAACTAGGAACTTGCGTAGCAGCGTGGTTTGATTGTGGCTAGTTCTGTTATAGGCTAGTGGGATCGCCTCTGTCCGCAGAGGGGATTTACCTGACCAACAATTTGGCGACTCCACTGGGGAGGAACTATTTGATTTTTGTCTTGCATGTTAATTTTCTTTTGCTTGCTTGAGTGAATGAGCTTCCTCAGTCAGTTTTGAGTTTATTCTTTACTGTTTGACCCATCTGAGCAGTGTCAACCCGACCTGAGGTCGTATCATTTATTTTTCTAGTCGGCAAGCTTAATTGGCGCGGTTATTTCTCTGACAGTCGCGCCAGTTGGCGCATGTTGCTCAAAAGCAACTCGCGCCAATACTGTGGTAGCGCAAGTTGCAGGCTGACAGTCGCGCCAACTCTGTAAATTTTGCCTGTGTGTGGGTGGAAAGCTCTTTCAATCTCTTTTTGTATCTCTTACAGCCTCTGGAACTGTGTTGAACCTCTGCTTGACTGGTCTTAGCCTTTATCCCTCAGCTGTTTGCTTATTTCTATTGATTTTTGTCTCAGCCCTAGAACATCTAGTGACTTTGCATCTCTAGCCTTCTGTGGGAAGTTTCGATCTCTTGATTATCCAGTTAGCTTGTTGGTTGTGTTCTGCACCTATCCAGTGATTTGTTAAAACTTGATCTTCTATACTCTGAGTGATTCACTTCTAGCCTCTTTGGATTTCACTTGACTTCATTCGAACTTAGATTACATGGTTCAGTGAAAGTCTTTTGTGCTTTTCCCTGCTTGCATGGTTCATTTTGGTGTTTCAGAATTGGTTCTATTTCATTGAGTGAACTTGGATTGTGCATATCTCTTAAAATTTGTTTACATGCATCATGCCATCTTAAAGGAAAGAAAAACAAAAAAAATCTTTTGCATCATAGTAGTTAGCATTTATTGTTATTTGTTTCTATTAAAAAGAAAAAGAAAAAATTTCATTTCTTGTTATTAGCTGCATTATGATCTTTGTTGTTTGTTGAGTGATCATTTCGTTTGTGAAAAGATATCAACCCTCCTGTAGATAGAATTCATCGAATCAAATAATATAATTTTGGCATATAGTTTGCATTTAAGAAGTTTTTGAGATATCACATACGGTAGGACCAAAAACTGAAACATAATCGAAGATAAACTTTAAAATGAACTCAATGAACATAACAACGCATTGGAACATAACGCAAATACTCTAGAGGTCTAGGTTAGAGACGTGTTCCGGCGTCTTTAAACCTGGTAGTTTATCGTCGAGTGGTTGGGTGATTCCTCCAGGGTGAAACGATAGGTGCCAATACGGACTGTGCTCCCATGTACCGTCGCGTATATATTGAGAGACCCCTATAGGAATAAAGCCTTTATCCATAGGAAGCCGTGTCAGCCGCCCTACGATTCGCAATGTAGTGAACACAACATTCACGAAGATTGACCACCCGTACCCTAAAACGTATTCTGTGGTTTTGCAAAAAGTTTGGCACACCCTCTACCTAGAATTCCAGAGCAGTCATTTTTGATCCTTTTCGGACTCCCTAAACGAAAAGGTTCCTGTGAGCGTCTTGTCACTTCGTGCTCATTAAATATTCGAAGGAGACTAGAGTCATCTTTTATCCTTTTCTCGACTCTAAAAAAATGAAAAGGTTAAGTTCAGTGTCTTAAAATTTATTGGCCATGATAACATCTACCCAATTAGCTTTTGTTTGTGTCAGTCCGAAGTAGGGATTGTCTCGGTAGATTTCGTAAGTTTCATCCTGGCGGAATCACCAGTTTCGTCTTCTACCGAAACATTGGTTGTGAGTCTCCCTGTGGTTCTAAGTATACAACCACTTAGCTCTCGTGCCCCAGGTGACGCGACTTACCAGTTTCATTGGAACCCTACGTGGGAATCTTTTGACGACGGTGCCCGTTTTTGGGACCATACTTCTCCTCATGTGTCAGTCCCACCTTTTTCATCTGACATGGATGATTTGTCCCCGACAATGACCGATGAGTCCGTTGCAACGAGCGGTGAAATTCCCACCTCAACGGACCCTATACATGTTAGTAGTACACCTACTACTATAAATTTACCACTGGGCTATAAAGCTTTGAGAGATGCTACGCCTTCTGGAACTCCGTTCACAGGTCCCATTTGGTCGTCACACACTTTTCCTACTACGGAGCCTTTTACTCCACCAAGTCGCAGTCTATCTATTACCTCCGTCACAATCGCTCCAATGGTGTGTGCATCCTCTTTGACTCCTATTTCTAGTCGCCCCTCAGCTTCTTTGTTTGGAGTCTTTGACCGCATGACAAATGTCCCAATACAAGAGCCATATGATCCATATTTGTCATCTCAACCGGTTGTTGAGGTATCGGTCCCATTGTCAATTGATTGGACCTTCACCTCTTTCCATGGTGGTCAAGTTTTATCTGCGCAATCTCCAATACAACCCCCTCAAGACCAACCAGGGCAATCCTTTCATGGAAACCCTTTCGTTATTGCTGCTCCTTTTTCCTCTTCTTATATGCAACCTTCTGGTAACTCAGGTCAGTCGTCTTTTCAACAAGTCCAACCTAGTATCCAGTAGGGCTATCCCATTGGACAAAGTGGTCAACAAACTATTAACCCAAACCAATCCAATGTCCAGTATAGTCCAATGTCTGGACGAGTTACTCAACCACTTAGTCAACCTACTGTCCAGTATTCACAACCCTCTGGGCAGGCTGGTCAGCCTCAAACACAGTTGGGCCAACCAACTGCCCAGTCTCCTCAACCATCTAGTCTGCTAGGACAACCTTCAACCGTGCAACAATAGTTCCAACAGGTAGGCCAACCTCAGTATCAGCAGGTACAACCTTCTGGACAAATCGGCCAACCTCACTATCAACAAGGTTTTCCTTCTGGCCAGATAGCCCAACCTATGGAACAGTCTATTGGTGCTGCTCAATCCGGTCCGTGGCCCCAAAAGGGACCCCAATACCCATCTGGTCTTCAAATGCAGGCTGGGTCTCAATCACAAACTTTTTATCCAACCCAGCCTGGTCCTCAAACTCAATTTGGAGCCCCACCACCGTATGGCTACCAACAACCTCAAGGGCAATTTTCATTTGCCCCGTACCAGAACTACCAGCAACCGCAAGCGAATCCCTCGCAAACTTATCAACAGCGATATGGCACACCTGCAACATCATTTGGTAATCCTTATGCTGGGGGGCAATAGACAAATCCCTATGGCCAATCCACTATGGGACCAAATCCGTCCAGACAAACTCTGTGGGGGCAACCACCACCTGGTTGGAACCGTGGTGCTCCACCCTACAAACAGCCCCAGATGCCTTTCAATCCTCAATTACCATTCTTAGCGACTTTAGAATTACCGGATGTATCCAAGTTAACCAATGATCCTATTCTTCATAATCCTTATTGGCCTCCAGTTCCAACTAAAATACCTGGTGACTGTCCAAAATTCGATGGTAAAGCCAATGAAGACCCACAAGCCCATGTTATGACCTATCATTTGTGGTGTTCATCTAATTCATGGCTTGACAATTCAATTCAGCTTCGCCTTTTTCAAAGGAATCTCACTGGCTCTGCCACTAAGTGGTATATTGAACTTCATCGCGGGTCCTTTCAAGATTTCAATTCTTTGGCTATGGAATTCCTCACTCACTTCCAGTTACCCATTCGATACGAAACGGGTACACACCTCCTCACTTCCTTGAGACAAACAACAGCTACGCATATCTCTGATCATATCCATGAATGGAGACAGCGTAGACGTATGATCAAATTTTGGATTCCCGACCAGCTTCTTACCGATTGGTTTACGACTTCGTTCGTGCCTCCAATAGCTCGGGATATCGCCATGGGGGCGTGTGTCACTGAAGAGCAAGCTATTGCTCAAGCTTAGTACCTTGACTTGGTTTATTCCCAGTCAGGTACATTATATGATTATCTGCCTGATGTCCCAAGACAAGGAACGTCTAAAGCCCTGCCAACACCCACTGTTGACGGTATCATTGGTTCGGTTAATTCATCCTCAAAGAAAAATCCAGCGAACCCTGCAAAGAAAAAAATATCTGCTTCGAATGGACAACCTTCCCAGGCATCGCCTGGTTCGAATGTTACTTCTGAGGTTAATACCGTCCAATCTAATACGACAAATAAGGCTTCGAAAGAGAAGAAAAAAGGGAAAGCGAAAAATAAGCCGGAACAACCTAAGCAGGAAACCCGAAAACCTCAACCTGAGGACGGCACTAAACGCAAACCCAAATATCCTTGTCTTATTTTCGATGAGGATCACTTTACCAAGGATTGCCCGAGGCGGTCCGAAGTTAGTCGTTTGTTAAAAGGCACCTCTGGGACTCCTGTGATGCTCAAAGAGCCCTTTCCCACCCAACACACTCAGAAAACTCAAATGGTGGCTGATCCTACTCAGCCTCCCTCTTCCTTTAGTTCTCAAGTGTTTATGGCTGGTACAGTACCCATTAACATCAGTACTCGAATGAAAGATTATCCGTCATCTGCCGGGAAGGAGCCTAAGGTTCCCCAAGCGCTCCCCCGTTCAGTTCAGGTCCACTCCACATCGAGAGACCTACCACTGAAACGCCTCTTTGACCCCCTCCAAAAGGAGTACTCCGGAAATCCTCATATAATCCGAATGCTCGTGCTGCACAACACTACAACATCGTTGAGGACATAGCACAGACTCCGTCGGCTATGTCCGCTTTAGAGGTTCTCCAGAGCTGCCCTTCTCAGAGGAAGTCCATGCTATCTGCCATTGGTGGCATAGACCCGGCCGATTCGGATTTAATAACTTTTGACTTAGAACGCCACACTCAAAGACTGCCTCCCCAAATCGCCTTCCTCATATAGGTAATTATTGATTCCAAGACGATTCATCGTACAGTTATTGATGAAGGTGCCTCAACTTGCATCATGTCTGCTGCCTGTTGGAAAGCTATTGGATCTCTGACGTTGAGCCAATCTCCCACTACCTTGGAAGCTTTTGATGGAAGAGTGTCCCGTCCTTATGGTATACTCCAACGTTTACCAATCTCTTTGGAAGGGAAGATGGTCGAGATGGAAGTTGAAGTCGTTGATGCTACTTTAACCTACAACCTCCTTCTCGGACGTAGCTGGATATACGCAATGCAAGCTGTTGCTTCATCTTTCTTCCGAATCATCTGTTTCCCTCATCACGGGAAGATCGTTACCGTTGACCAACTCTCCTTTTTTGCTTCTTCCTCCGAAGGCACCATCCCGTTTGTGGAGCATACCTCCAAATTACCTAAGAGTCTGGGAGCTTGACTTTTCAAAGATCTTGATCTTATGGGTGTTTTTCCACTCCCTCCTCTAAATGTCGCCTCTGTCAGTATGATCGCCACTGGCTCTGATCCGTGGCTCGTACCCCCCACAGACCAAGTAGATTCCTGGGGCGACCGAATGTCGTTGAGTCCTACCGAGTTTAATTATGTTGAAATCATTGCTGCCTCGGCTCCCTCTTCTGCACTTACTCCACCCTCAGGACTTCTAGATGAGGTTTCTTCGGATTCTCTAGGAGAAATATTCCTCTTTGACGAAGCTATTATTGAGACTATGTCTCTGGAGGAACCTCCCTGGTATAGTTCTCACCATCGTTCCTCATTTCTCCCTGCCTCGCAACATTTTCTAACGTGCCTCGAGCGGTTTGCTCCTTGTCTCCCATCACAAATCCTTCAAACACCTATTCAAATTGATCAGGTTTTTTCTGAAGGGAATATGGCAAACATTACGTGAACCCAACCCCTCGACATCTCTGTCAAACCCGGGATAGTCGAGCATCTTCATATTGGGGTCACTTGTACTCCAGAAGAGATTCAACTTTATTCCAAACTTTTTCGCGAATTTCGTGATGTTTTCGCGTGGTCCTATGAAGAAATGCCCGGCATTGATTCTAGTATCGTGATGCATGAAATAATCACGTACCCCGATGCTAAGCTTGTTCATCAACGTTTACGCCCTGTACACCCCCGAAAGGCTGCGGCGATTAAGGCCGAGGTAGAAAAGCTTCTTAACGCCGGTTTTATTTACCCTATTCCTCTTACAGATTGGGTTTCTGACATTGTCCCTGTAACTAAAAAACAAGGTACAATTCGGGTTTGTGTCGATTACCGTGATATAAACAAAGCCTGTCCTAAAGATAATTTTCCCACACCATTCATTGATCAGATCATTGACGAGTGTGCCGGCAGTGAAATGTATTCTTTTATGGACGGTTTCTCCGGTTATAACCAGATCAATATTGCTCCCACTGATCAACACAAAACTCCCTTTATTTACCCATGGGGGACTTTTGCCTACAAGAAGCTCCCTTTCGGTCTTAAAAATGTCGGTGCTACCTTCCAGCGTGCAATGTCTTATGCATTTCATGACATTCGGCATATTGTGCAACGTTATCTGGATGATCTTCCTACTCATTCAGCTAAACGTCAGGACCACCCTAAACACCTTCGCGAAATCTTTCTTCGCTACCGATACTACCGAATCCGACTAAATCCTCACAAATGTGTCTTCTGCGTTGAATCTAGCAGACTTCTCGGTTTTATCGTTTCTAGAGAAGGCATCAGTTTGGATCCCCTTAAATTCGAAGCTATCGTCAATCTCCCTCCCTTAACTTCTTTGCATCAGTTGCAGAGTTTGCAGGGGAAAGCCAATTTTTTACGTCGTTTTGTTCCCAACTATGCCTAGGTGGCTAAAGGTTTTACACGATTACTGAAGCGTGATGTCCCTTTTCATTGGGATGCCACAGCTCAGGAATCTTTTGAGCGTCTCAAGAGTCTCCTTGTTTCTGCTCCATTGCTTCGTCCTCCGAATTATTATCGCGACTACACATTGTATTTAGCCACCGTCGATACCACTATTGGCATGGTTCTTGTCCAAACTGATGATGATAACACTGAACATGTTATTTATTATCTTAGCCGCAACCTGTTAGACACGGAAACTCAATATGCTTATATCGAAAAGTTGGCACTAGCCGCAGTTTGTGCTGTACAACGCTTCCGTCATTATATTCTTTTGCATACTACTACTGTGATTTCTGATTGCAACCCCATGACGTATATATTGTCACGCCAGTTACTAGGGGGCAAATACTCAAAGTGGATTGTTATCCTCCAAGAGTTTGACTTGGAATTTACTACTGCCAAGTCTAAGAAATCCCTTGTGTTTGCTGAGTTAATTTGCTCTTTGCCATCTTCTTCCTCGACCTCGCCTGCAGAAGATCAAATTCCAGATGAAACCCTGTTCCTCATTAGCACCCTCGATCCATGGTACGGAGATATAATCACATATCTGCAAACGTCCTCCTTCCGCCCGGGTGTATCTAAAGACGCTCGGTGGAGGATTCGTCATTGATCTCAACCCTACCGTATCATTGGAGATACATTATATCGTCTTGGTGCAGACTCCGTTCTCCGCCGTTGTCTTACTCTAGAGGAAGCTGAACGGGTTCTAAATGACTCCCACTTTGGTGCTTGTGGCGGACATATGTCCGGATATGCTACAGCCCAAAAAATCCTTCGTGCTGGCTATTTTTGGCCCTCTATTTTCAAGGATTGCATCCTTGCCGTCCGCTCTTGTCATGAGTGCCAGATATACCAGCGGAAAATGCGAGCGCCTTCTGCTCCGTTGCACCCTGTGGTTTCCGTCGGCCCTTTTGCAAAATGGGGCATTGATTATATGACCTGTAACCCTCGCTCGGCTGGGGGGCATGGGTTTGTCATCGTTGCCGTCGATTACTTTACTAAATGGGCCGAGGCGATGCCTACATTAACTGAAGACGGTCACACTGCGGCGCAATTTTTATTCAATCATGTTATTTCGCGATTCGGCGTCCCTCAAGCCATTGTCACTGATCACGGAAAGCATTTCCGTAATCATATGATGTCGGAATTAACAACCCAGCTAGGCTTGCAACACGATAGTTCAACTCCATACTACCCTCAGTCCAATGGTCAAGTTGAAGCTGTCAATAAAATCTTGGTTACAATGCTTCAACGTATCGTTGGTGTGCATAAATCTAACTGGCATTTGATGTTATTCCCTGCCTTATGGGCTTACCGAACCTCCGTGAAGGATGCCACTGGTTTCACTCCATTTCAACTAGTTTATGGACTAGAGGCTACCCTTCCAATTGGATGTGAGATCCCTTCATTGAAATTAGCCGTCGAGCTACTTCCCAACACTACCCCGTTAGAAAAACGCCTTCTTTAGTTAGAACGGTTAGATGAGACTCGTCGCCTGGCCTCTTTGGCCATCGAGACGCAAAAGAAGCGAGTCAAGACTCACTTCGATCAGACCGTCCATCCACGTTCTTTCGTTGAGGGAGACTTAGTCCTACTCTATGATCAAGCGAAAGATAAGCTAGGCGCAGGAAAGCTCGAGTCTATGTGGCTAGGCCCTTATATTGTCAAGAAAGTCCTGCAGAAAGGGGCCTACGAGCTGATTGATTATGAAGGAAACCCTCTTGGGAAGCCTCGAAATGGGCTTTACTTGAAAAAGTACTATGCGTGATGCTGGTACATTTTATTGTGTACATACATGTACTTTAGTGTATTGTGTGTCGGTTTTCGAGACATAGCTACCACTTATTGTGCTTTTCGCTTCTTGTGCAGATGCCAGAAGCACCTTATGTTGGTTTCGCTGATGGTGCCTGCCGCAGTACCCGCGATTTGTCTTCTGCGGCATGGGTAATCTACGATCCTCATAGCGAGCTAATAGATTTCCAGGGTGTGTGTTTAGGCCGTACTACTAACAATGTCGCCGAATACTGTGCTGTAATCGAGCTACTTGCTAGAGCAATTAATTTCGGTATTCGTGCATTGATAGTAAACCTGGACTCTCAACTTGTTGTCCACCAGCTCAACGGGCAATATTCCATCAGAAACCATCATATACTAAGGTTGTATTTACGTGTAAGGTTGTTAGAAAGGAATTTTGATTTTATTACATATCAACATGTTCCGAGACAATTTAACACATTATCTGATGCATTGGCCAATCATGTATTAGATAGACATTTGCATAATTTGTAATTAAAACATTATGTTAGCAAGCACATGAAAACACAATAATGAACCATGAACATATGCATATATATACGTGTGTGTCAAAATTTTTGCGCCCCGCGCATTACATAATCCAAAAAATAATATATGTCCAAAACTCATACGGCCGTCGACAACATGTCTCTCAAAAACGTGCAAAAATGAAACCTAGGCGTCTAATCGCGGTGATGCTCATGATAGCATGTCACCGCCCGCACCAAACGTCTCAACAGACGATGGACGCGAGTAGATACTCCCACCGTATGCCTCTGGTACGCTCTAGGCACGTCCGCCAGTCTGCCATAATCTGGGATCCCTCGAGTAAGTGCCTCGAGGTTCTGTACTAGGTCATCATCGTCACCCTCTGCCTGAGGGTCCGCTGCAGGTTGTACTCTCCGTACGTTGTGAGGCAAGTCGGCTGGTCGCTCTGCACCAACGTCTGCATACATATATATAGGTGCTGTAAGAAACAAACATGAATTATAAAAACTTGAATATGTAAAAATATTAAAAACGTAAAGGGTCCTTACCTAGCTCCTCGTCCCAGTCCTCTCCCTCAGGCAACGGGAGGTTTGGATCTCCAGTAAAATTAGTGCCCGCATAGGGCCAGTCTTCCACGACGATCAACTGGTGTTGGAGCCAAATGAAGAACTCGAGCCTCCAGGCCATCTGCTGGCCCCCACCTCCTCTGGGCATAAGCGGTGCCCATCGAGCCAACCTCGGCTCCCGTGGCGCTGGATCTGCCACTATACCTCCTGGGATCCGGAATATCGGTAGTCGCTCCAGGAAAAACGATACTATGATGGATCCATATCTGAACTGTTTATTGCCATCACGCTTACATTTAGTAAGCTGACTCTTGATATTTGTTGTTACTGTCGTGGCCCAATCAAATAATGTAGGGTGTAGGCACTCAGTTGCCAGCAGCAAGTGATTCTTGCTGGCCTCGTGGGGTGCCTGTACCCCAGCCGTCCGAGTGATAGTGAATAGTACCACTCGTAGCACCAAATCTGGGATAGTGACAATGTCCACCTTGGCACTATTGGATCCAAAATGGGCCCCAGGACAAACTCTGGCCATTACCTCCCCCATCTTTTCCCCAGAAGGTCTACTACCGGTCAAGATGGGCCGTGCACCCCGCCGAGATAGTCCAGTAATAAAATAGACATCAGAGACATCCAGCTCCAATGTCTGGTCCTTCAGGCGGAATACCTGATCCTCTATGTCCCAAGCATCCACAATAAATCTCAGTAACTCAGGTTGTGCACGTAAGTATGAGGTAAGGAAGAATTTTTTCAAGCCGCAATCTCGCAAAGCATCCATGCATGCGTCATCTTCCAATGCCAAAGCATCTATGGCCTCATGTTCCCTTTCTCTCCATTCTATAGCCATTCTGACCAATTCCTGCAACCAAAACACCAAAATGACATCATAAGATCAATGGTGAAACCAAAAATCAAAGAAAATTGCAGGTTCAACAGTCAAAATTATGTGAAAATTGGTTCACGCAATTGGCGCGACTGTTCTCCAAACAGTCGCGAAAATGGCGCGACTCCTTTTAGGAAAACAGGCCATCGGCGCGAACCCGCGTGGGAAACTCGCGCCAATGGGCGCAAACCTATTTTTTGCAATACCCCTTGTAGAGGATCATTCTGTGGATGGAAAACTGAAAGAATGGAGTAAAAATGAAGCTAAGGATGAGGCCTCTTACCTGTTTCAAACGGCGGCTCGAATGGTCTCCTGGATTGGTCGCAATCAGCAGTTGAAGTTTGCACCCAAAACCCTCCAACGGTAAACTTACAAGGTAAAAAGTGAAAAGTAATTTTATTTTTTACTATTTCACTATTTATAACTTCTTTTGGCTTAAAAAAACACATTAAAATCATGTTTTTGTGAATGTTTTTATGTCAAAGTAGGGTTTTACGCTGTTTTTGTATGTTGACAGGGATTAGTGCCACTCAAGCAACATAACGAGCTCCTTTTTTCGGTTTTTCGAGCTCGGTAAAACACGAGAAAAGGTTACTTCAAGGTCCGCTTTCAGCTCTTTTCTGACCATTTAAAGAGGAAAATATTGCCGAGTCGCTCCTCTTGACTCGTTAAATGGTATTAAGGGGAGGTCGTTTTAAGTTCTTTTTGTCGACCGTTAAAACATAAAAAGATTACCGGGTTTTTGTCGTTTCAAACTCGTTAATGGTTACGAAACGACGTGGTTTTGACCGCTTTTTTACTTTTTCGGGTCGAAATCACTAATTATGATAAGCACTCCTCGATCGTAATGATCGGGCAGCCCTTTCGGGTATTATTTTATACGTTTTCGGGCCCGAGAGACACAACTTTACGAAAAAGGACATCCCTGGAGTTTCCTTTTCTGCTGTATTTTCAAACTCTCTAAACATGAAAAGACGCCGAGTTATTCCTTTGTCAGACTCGTTAAAACTTAATGACATCTGATTTTGTCACAACACAAGCATATGCTATCCCCATCAAGCTTGTTAAAAATAACTAGGGTACTCGCCAGAAATGGCGGGGGGAAAATAAAATTTTTGAACCATAATTATTACCGTAACGGCAGTATGTCGCTCTTGAACATGGCACTTTTTTCTTTCGTGTCTGGGGTGGGGATATTTCATCTCATATCTTTCACTTGCTTCCATGGACTTGGGTACCCTATTTGACCTCTCATCCACTCATTGCATCGTCATCATGACCTTTGATACATTGATGTCAAATACTGCCAATTCTGTTAATGTGTCGCCGATATGTTCAAGAGAAGTTGACCTCTGCAAAGAAACAACCTCCCTCTGATAGTTCACACAATCTCGATTCACAACATTATCTCTCTGTCTCGTGTCGATGATGTGGGAAACATTATGGCCCACCTTCGATCAAGGTCACTTCCTGTCGACTTCAACTCATTATCCAGGAAGTTGATCTAGAGACTCCTTTCTGGTGCCTTGGAGCCTGCATGCCTCAATGGCAGGTTCTTCGTGTTCAACGTGAGGTTTTCATCATTGGCCTCCGATCGAATGATTCTACGGGTGTTCGACTTCAGATCATTGATTCACACGCCGTAGATTGTACCTATAGTACCTTGAGGGCCATTGTCATTATTGGTGGTACCTCTCGCGTCTGTTAACAGTTTCCACTATTGACTGGTAATCAGACGATGTTCATGCATGTTCGACTTCAGCTCATATATTCACATGCTTGAACTTGTACTCTTGTTCAGGGCGAGATGGAGCGCAAGACCCTGGATTGTGTCTGTTGTAATCCAGGCATGACTCTTGGTACTTGACTCATTCACTGGATGGCTGCGACCATACCTGAGTCAATTCATTGATCCTAACCAGATGGCTGCGTCCATACTATGGATCTAGATTATTTATGTACTCTCTTATGGATGGCTGCGACCATACCACGTACATCATGTAATTGAACTATCAGTCATGTCTCTTAATACAGATCCTCGGCGGCAGTAACTATATGTGCTCTTATGTGTTCTTGTGTGCTCTTGTAAAGCATTTCACCCCTCTCCACCTCTCAGACTTCATGCTTTAGGGGGCATCTATTACACAGTAATTTGTCACCATCCTTGTTACTCCTCTTGTCGTACCTTGGAGGACTCATCCCGAGAGTTATAAGAAGTGACAAAGTCTAAAAACACTTGCATTATGTTCCCCTGAGTATGTACTCCATGTTCCGTGAAGACACCTTCTGTAGATTATCCCTGAAAAGTGCCCTTTTTCCATTGGCGCAAGTCCACAGTATTTTACCCGCACCAATCATGGAGATCCTAAAAAGATGGCGTGACCATTGGCGCTCTGCCTTAGAGCAACAGTCGCGCCAACCAAGTTTAGTCATGCTTTTTGCCTTAACGCACGTCCGACTGTTGTTTCCTTCATTACATGGAGCTTTTCTGAGGATAAAAAATCAGCTTTATGTCGAGCTCTATCCTATCTCCATCTTTAATGGCTTTTGGGGATAATGTTAATCCACAAAAGGTGTCCCGGTTCATCGTATCCTCCTCCCTTCTTCATCTATATAAGCTTGTCATTATGCATTGGACAAGCTAGTGATAGTAGTGATAACCGTTAGTCATGGAGTGTTAGATGTTGAGTTCTTGAGTTCTTGGAGGAGTGCTAGTGAGTGCTAGAGAGGTTATGCTGCCGGAGAGGAGATGCATTGCAAGACACATATAGTTACTCGCCCAGCCAGGAGAAGGGTCAACGTCAGAACTATGGTTGTAACTTTTCCTGTTTATTATTAATTGATGAGTGACTGATATTATAGTTCCAATCTCATTGTCTATTATGGTGATGTGTTGATTTATTTCCTTTCTGACTAAAATATAGTTGTGCCTTAGTAGTTTTTATGTTGGTATCTGTCTCTTCCTTTGCATGTGCAGGCGTTCGTTTATGATCTATTGGAGCGAGGGAGCGGGGATATCAACTCTGCTTCAATCATAGCGTTGGACTCCAGGTTGGTCTTCTTGATTTACCTTTGATGCATAACTAGGAACTTGCGTAGCAATGTGGTTTGATTGTGGCTAGTTCTATTATAGGCTAGTGGGATCGCCTCTGTCCGCAGAGGGGATTTACCTGACCAACAGTTACTGTTTGTGTGTGGTTTGAACTCTTAGATTTTTTTTAGGCATATGATTCAATTGTTTGTTTCTTTAGAGAATTTAGGTGGTTTTATTGAAATTTTCTTTGTTTGCATGTGAGTAATCGAATATTTAATCATGGTTGAATTACCGAGACAACCCCGTAGACTTCAGGGGCAACCTCTCGAGTATACACCAAGCCAGCTTGAAGGGCTACGAGCTCTTGTATCACCTAGTGACAGTAGAGTTAGGTCACCGGAAGCCGGAGAGTCATCTTTAATTGTTCATCCTAATTATCAAGTTCAAGCAATAGAGTATATTTCTGAACCAATTTCATTTTCTGAAGTTACTGGTAGTATTTCTCCTACTAGTGAATTAGTTGAAGAACCCGAAATTTCTGAGCCTGATACTGAACCTGTTGCTACTCCATCTTCAGGATTTGCTTCTCCAACTTCTAGTGTTCATGGTTCACCCACGGTAGGAAATATCATTACCCAAGATCTTCCTTCTGGACTCATTTCTATTGAAGAACTTATTAGTCCAGATGAAGATATAACTCTCCCTGAAAATCAACCAACTTTAGAACTTAGGGAACTTGAATCAATTTTCTACAGTCCTTTTAGGAGTGACGCTTGGTACGTATCATTGACAAATTTTTTAGAAAACCCGGGTCTTAGTTTTTCACCACCTCGAATTCCTTTTCATCCAACGCCTGGAGGTTATTATCCTCCATTGAATATGTCGAAACAGTCATCTATGTTTTCCCAAACACCAGAAACATTTTTATATGGCGGTCCTTCTATTCCTACGGGGTATTAGTCACTCACTGGTACTTTTTTAGGAGCATCTCCTCAACCAATTGAACATGAGATATCAATTGGTAATAACGGAACTCAAGTGTTGAGCGTAGAAGAAATTTTTATGATGTCTGGTACTATTCCAAATCGGCAACTTCAAGGTAGTCAGTTATCGCATGGGGGGCAACCCCAAGGTGGTCAGCTACCGCCTGGAGGGAAACCTCAAGGTAGTTAGTTATCACATGGGGGGCAACCTCAAGGTAGTCAATTATTGCCTGGGGGGAAACCTAAAGGTAGTTAGTTACTCCCTAGGGTGCAATCTCAAGGACAGTACATACTGTTAGGACAGTACATACCTCAACGTCAACCCCAGAATCAGTACATACCTCAAGGTCAACCCTAGTATCAATATATACCTCAAGGTCAACCCCAGTTTCAGTATGTGCCTCAAGGTTATCAACCTCAAGGTCAGTACCCAACTCAAGGTTTCCAACCACCTTCTGGTCAACCATTTGTACAAGGAGCTGGAAATGTACCACTCAATTATTATCCCTACGCTCAACCCGGTTATGGTCCTCAATATGCACAATCTTTTATGGGTCCATACCCTGGAATGAATATGGCGTGGGATCCATTTCAAACTCAACAGACTATGCTACCTAATGTGTAGTTATCGAGTCAACCTGGACAACCTTTGGTTTCTGGTCCAACCTAGCCACCCGTCTAGCCTATTGTTCAAACTTATGCACCTGGTGTAGTTCATTAGCCTGGGCCTAGTTCACCTCGAACTCTGCCTCCAACTACTGCTACAACTACTGTAGCTTTTGTTCAACCTACAATGCATGTTTATGGAGTATCGGTAGCTCCGGTTTCTACTGTTCCTGTGTCAGTGCAAACTCCTCAGGCCTCTTTACCACAGTCAGGACCCACAGTTCAAACTTCGGTTCGGATGCCTGTAGGACAACCTGGTCCAAGTATGGTTATCACAATTCAACCGCAATTTACTTATCAACCATACCAGGGACAATACCAATTCGGTCCTACTGTACAAACCCCAGTTTATGAGTATCAACCATACCCTACATATACTTATCAGCAACCTCAACAACCCCAGTTTGGTTCGGTTAATCCTGGTTTTCCGAGAGGTTATAATATTCCTAATGCAAATCCAATTCCAGGTTATCCTGGATATCCTCCTCCTCGAGCTAGTCTTGTTACCCAAGGTTTTCGCAACCCTAACCGTCAGTTACCTTTCATTGCAACTTTGGATTTACCTAATTTTTCGCACCTTACGAACGATCCGATTTACTATCTTCCGTATTGGCTGCCAATGCCTAATAAGTTGCCCAGTGATATCTCGAAGTTTGAGGGTAAGTCAAGAGAAGATCCATCAAATTATGTGATGACTTATCACCTCTGGTGCGCATCTAATTCCATTATTGATGATTCAATTCGCTTACGTCTTTTTCAGCGAACTCTGATTGGTCTTGCTGCCAAATGGTACATCGAGTTACCACGAGGCTTTTTTTATAATTTTAGTCAGCTAGCCACTTCTTTCTTAACTAATTTTCAGTTGCTTGTCAGATACGACAATGGCACGAAATTATTAACTTCATTAAAACAATCTATGTCAATATATATTTCTGATCATATCCATGAATGGCGACGTAGAAGGCATTTAGGTGAAAGTTTTTATTCTGGATCAAATTTTAGCGGAATGGTTTGTAAAATCATTATTACCTAAAATCATTGAAGATGTAGCTAAGGCAAGAGTTGTTATTGAAGAGCAAGTAATTGCTCAGGCTCAGTACCTTGACCTCGTTTATACACAGTCAGGTACTTTACATGAAAAAATTCCCGACCTTCCGAAACACAATCAAATAATTGCATCTCCTTTAGGATCTCATGCCACTGATGGTATGATAGGTTCAGTTAGTACCAAAAGAAAGAAGAAATATTCAAAGAATTCTTCTCCTATTATAACTTTACCAAGTTCCCCGACAGGAGACTCTTCCATTGAAATTCCTGCCGATATCCATGTTGTAGAGTCATCTACGACTAAATCAAAATTCGGTGGTAAAATGAAGGGGAAGAAGAAAAATAAACAAAACTCAAAAGAGAAAACAGATAAAAATGAATCTACTGACAAGAAACATAAACCTCGCTATCCTTGTCTTATTTGTGACGAGGAGCATTTTACAAGAGATTGCCCACATCGAGCAGAGGTTTTGAAAATCGTCAAAGGTTCTCAAACGCCTACTGTCTTGAAGGATCCTTTTCCTAATCAAGATAGTAAGATGATCGGTTATTCCTCAAATGCCTGAAAAGAACCCATTATGATGATGTCTCATGTCAGGATTGCGATGCAATCGCAAGATTATGGTAGTAAAAATCCTGTTGGTGGTAAGGAAGCAGAATCTTCTAATTCAAACCCATAAACTTCAACTCCTTCTGGTTTTATCTGCTACAGATCGAGAAACCTAACTCTGACTTAGTAATCAAACCACCTGCTAAAGGTATACCTCGGAAATAAACTTTCAATCCACATGCGAGAGCTACTCAAAATTATAACATTGTTGAAGACTTAGCTATTTCCCCTTCAGCAATGTCGGCTTTGGAAGTGCTGCAATCATGCCCATTATAGAATAAATTACTATTGTCAGCTATAGGAGCTGTTGATATTCAGGATTTGAACCAAATAATCTTCAATTTAAAGAATAGTACACCCCGCTTACCTCATCAAATGGCTTTCCAAATTCCAGTGTTAGTAAAAAACATACCTTGCTTTCAGACTGTGATTGATGAGGGAGCTTCTACGTGTATTATGTTGATCCAGTGTTGGAGATCTCTTGGTTCTCCTACACTCAATCAGTCTCCGATGATTCTAAAGCTTTTTGATGGCCAAGGGTTCCATCCTTTTGGTGTTCTGTAGGATTTACCTATAGGGGTCGAAGGCAAAACTGTAAATCTAGATGTGGAAGTGGTTGATGCCCCTCTAGATTACAACTTTCTCTTAGGTTGCAGTTGGTCTTACACTATGACTGCTATTGTTTCATCAGTCTTTTGAGTTATCAAGTTTCCTCCTAACGGAAAGATCGTTACGATAGACCAGGTGACTTATTTTTCATCCGACCCAGCCTCTTCGGATAGTATTCAGCATGTCGGTAAAACAACTATCCCTTACAAGGATGTTGGGGTAGGTTTGATTAAAGATTCTGGTTTACTAAGAACTTTTTTTTTCCCTCCTCCTAATGTATCATCTTCTATTGCAACTATTCATATGATTTCATTGAACACTATTGCTTTTGATGATCCTTGGATTGTACCTTCCAGATCTGAGGTGGATTCATTTGGTAACGCGATGCCTTTGAGTCCCTTTAAAATTTCATATTAGGTTGTACAGTCGTTTTCTGACTCTTGTTCAACCGAAACTGATCCAATGAATGTGGTCCATGGGGAATAACTTTCAATATCAACCTCAGCTTCAACAACATTTTCTGATCCTGTTCATACTGATGAGCAGATTCGTGAACTTTTGTCTGTTGATGATTTACCATGGGAAGATCTTTATCATCGATCTTCATTTTTACCTGAGCTTGATTATTTTGAAAATGATTTTTAATATATTTTTACCACTGACTATGCCAAAGAACCATAGAATCCATTGCAACATCCTGATTCTGAGTTAAATTTGGGAAATATCTCTCGAACGATTCCTATTGACATTTTAGTTAAACCCAGAATTATTGAAAACATTCATATAGGTGCTTCCTGTACATATGATGAAATCCAAACTTATAAAGCCCTATTTCAAGAATTCTATGACGCGTTTGCCTGGTCATATGAAGAAATTTCAGGAATCGATCCATCAATTGTTGTCCATGAAATTAAAACTTACCCGGATGCTAAACCTGTCCGGCAACGTTTGCATTAGATACATCCACGAAAAGCTACTGCTATTAAAGCTGAAGTTCGAGCAGGTTTCATTTATCCAATTCCTTTAACAGATTGGGTATCGAATATTGTCCCTGTTAACAAACAGCAAGGAACAATAAGAATATGTATAGATTATAGGGATATTAATTGAGCTTTTCCTAAAGACAATTATCCAACCCCCTATATCGATCAAATTATTGATGATTGTGCCGACAGTGAAATGTTCTCCTTTATGGATGGTTTTTCCGGTTACAATCAAATCAACATACTCCCTACTGATCAACCTAAAATGGCTTTCATTTGTCCATGGGGGACATTTTCTTATTGCAAATTACCTTTTGGATTGAAGAACGCTGGAGAAACTTTTCAAAGGGCCATGTCTTACGCATTTCATGACATCAAGCACATTGTGCAGCCTTATCTCGATGATTTACCTGCCCATTCAGTACTTAGAGCCGATCATCTCACTCATTTATAAGCAATCTTTATGAGATGTAGGCATTATCGAATTAGGTTGAATCCACACAAATGTGGTTTTTGTATAGAAACGAGTCGTTTACTCGGATTTATCATTTCAAAATATGGAATTCATGTCGATCCCTCGAAGGTTGAAGCTATCGTCAAATTACGTCCTCCTTCGACTCTTCGCCAACTCCAAAGTTTGCAAGGGAAAGAAAACTTTTTACGTCATTTCATTCCTAACTACGCCAAGATAACAAAAGGTTTTACCAGGTTGTTGAAACAGAATACTCCATTCTTTTGGGATGGGATAGCTGACAAATCTTTTGATGCACTTAAACACGCGTTGACCCATGCACCGTTATTGCATCCTCCTAATTACAACCAAGATTACCTTTTGTACCTCGCCGCTTCTCATTCCACCATTGGGATGGTTTTAGTTCAGGAATATGAATTCAAAAGTGAACATGTGATTTACTATCTTAGTTAAAATCTGAATCCGACTGAGCTTAAATATTTGCATGTGGAGAAATTGGCATTAGCAGCTGTTCAAGCTGTCTGAAGATTTTGTCACTACATCTTATTATGCAAAACCACGGTAATTTCTGACTATAACCCTATGATGTATATCTTGACAAACAACTGATAGGGGCCAAGTATTCCAAATGGATAGCTATCCTGCAAGAATTTGACTTGGAATTTGAAAAATCCAAGGCAAAGAAATATTTGGTTTTTGCGGAACTGATGTGTGATTTCCCACGTATTGATACTAAAACTGTGGCGGAAGAGCCCATTACGGACGAATCCTTGTTTCTTATCAGTAGTCTTGATCCATGGTATGGAGATATTATTTTTTATCTCCAAACCTAATCTTTTCGGCTTGAAATCTCACGATCTCAGCGATGGAAAATATGTTTCCAATCCCAACAATACAATATTATTGGAGATACACTCTATCGTCGTGGGGCAGATTCTATTTTCCGACTTTGCCCAATTCATGAAGAAGCTGAAAAGGTTTTGAATGACTATCACTCTGGAGCTTGTGGCGGTCATATGTCTAGGTATGCCACAACCCAAAAGATATTGCGTGCTGGTTATTTCTGGACATCCTTATTCAAAGATTGTATCTATGCAGTCTAGAAATGCCACAATTGTCAAATTTTTTATCGTAAGATGCATGCTCCACCTGCTCCTCTCCACCCTATAATTGCTGTCGGTGCTTTTGAAAAGTGGGGTATCAATTTTATTACATGTAACCCTCAGTTGACTGGGGGGCATGCGTATATCATCCTTGCGGTAGATTATTTTACTAAGTGGGCCGAGGCGATGCCTACATTTTCGGCAAACGACAAAACTGCTGCAATTTTTGTTTTCAATCATATAATTGGTAGATTCGGTGTTCCTCAAGCTATTATTACTGATCATGGAAGTCATTTTCGAAACATCATGATGACTGAACTGACATATCAACTTGGCTTGCATCACAATAGTTCTACTCCATATTACCCACAGGCTAATGGTCTGGTTGAAGCTATCAATAAAGTTCTAGTCACTATGATCCAACAAATCATTGGTATTCATAGGACGAATTGGCATTACATGTTATTTTCAGCACTTTGGGAATATCGTACCTCAGTAAAAACATCCACTGGTTTCATTCCTTTTCAACTAGTCTACGATTTGGAAGCAATGTTACCCATTGAATGCAAAATTCCGTCATTGCAAATAGCCATAGAATTACTCCCAGCCACTTCTGAAGAGGAGAAATGTTTTTTGTACTTAGCTCAACTAGATGAGAATCGACGCAATGCTGCATTAGCAATCAAAACTCATGCAAAACGGATAAAAACTCAGCACGACTGAAATTTTACACCTCGTAATTTTTCGGAAGGAGACCTAGTTTTTCCATACGATCAAGCAAACAATAAGCTAGGGGTTGGAAAATTTGTACCTATGTGGCATGGTCCTTATATTGTTAAGCGAAAGCTGGCAAGAGGGGCCTATGAATTGGTAGATTTTGACGGTGTCTCTTTGGGTAAACCCAGAAATGGGCTTGATCTGAAGAGATATTATGCTTAAATTTTGGTGTGGAGATTTTTGTTAGATTAGTTTCTTTCTAGCTGGTGTGTTTTAGATTAGGAAAGTGTGCCTAGTTTAGAGAGTGCTTTTATCATTATTCCTACTTATCTTGATTTTACTCTTGATATTGCAGATGTCGACGTCTTTTCAAACATACATTGGTTTTGCTGATAGTGCTTGTCGTAATACACGGAACATTTCTTCCGCAGCTTGGGTTATCTATTCATCCTCTGATGAGTTAGTATCTATGCATGGGGTAATACTCGATCAAACAACGAATAACATTGTAGAGTATAGTGCAGTGATTGAGTTATTATCTGAATCCATCTCATTTGGGATTCAGAGTTTGATTGTTAGGTTAGATTCTGAACTCGTTGTGTTACAGCTTAACAGGGTTTATGCCATTAGAAATCCAGTGTTATTAAGATTATTTTTGAGAGTTCGTCTCTTGGAACGTGAATTTGATTACATTGAATATTAGCATATTCCAAGACATTTAAATACATTAGCAAATTCAGTTGCTTCTCGTATGACAAATAGACATTTGCAATAACTAAAACAATAAATTTATAACATTCCATAACATGTTACACAAGATAGCTAGTAATAGTGATATATCATAGCATAGAAGTGTCTCAAATATACATCATCTTCGATCATAGGTTGAAAAACACCATATGATTGGCAAAAATGATAGTACAAAAAAACACAAAATGTCGTATGAGTCTACAAAAGTGATCATCCTATCCCTGGTGATGATCACGATAAGAAACCACTACTCAGGCCATCCTACAAAGGAACCTCCTAAAAGCTTCTGGGACCCCAATCACATATCGTTGTAACCTAAGTGGGATATCATCTATGTCAGTCCTTGGAATATCTATTGTCAAATGCTTTAGATGATTCTCCAATTTGGTCAGGGTCTCTGTAGATTGGTCCTATGGGGCCGGTATTGCTGCAGCTGGGTGTCTCCTCTCATAGGGCTGGAGAGCGGCTCGCTGCCATGGACCCACATCTGCATTTGAAACTTTTTATTGTCATTTTTTTATGATTTAAAAAACAAAACAAAAATTAGTTAACACTTAGAAAATGTTGAAAATGATTTTACCTGAATCATCCCATTGCTCTCCTGGTGGAAGAATCATGTCTGGGTCACCGCGATAATCGATCTTGGCATATGAAAAATCCTAAATCACATAAAGTGGGTTCCTCAACCAACGAAAGTACTCAGGCGGAAATTGAACAACCTCTGAACCCTCCTCAGGATGACAGGCCATCACTGCAACCCAACGCATTATCCTAGGCTCTCGAGGTAGACCAGCCTCAACAGAAAGCTGCTATGGGACCAACATAGGGACCCTCTCTAGACCAAATCGCACAACCAGGAAACCATATCCAAAGTTTTTTAGTTGTCCGTTCTTTGCTCTAGTTAGTTGGCCTTTTACATTCGCCAACACAACTTCACACCAGTTCAAGATGGTACCTCAATAACAGTCTACTTGTCGTTGGGAAAAGTATCCAATACGGAATAACCCTATCCCACTCTAAGGGTGATAGTACCTCAGCAACAATCAAAGCAAAGCTATTCGAGATTACTTCTTTATGAGATGTAAGAGAGGGGAGAAAGAGATCCACTAACCGTTGTCTTCCGCTAATGATTGATCCAATCTTCTCTCTTTGCTGCTTGCTCCCAGCTCCTTGCTCTTTCACTGGCCCAGCTACACCAAGATCCTGCAAAATGGCAAGAGAGGGAAACTACAAGAAGCATACATTCATAATTGATTCAAGGATTAGAATAAATCAAATACAAAAGTATAGCAATACACCATTGAGACACATGCATATAGAAGAACCTAAAATGCTTTATTAATGGAAGAAGTAAAGTTCAGGAAGTAATACAACCATAAAAGGCCCAATCCAGCATCACCTCCCAGCAGAAAGAAATCTCCTCTTCACCTCCTTCAAGCAAATCACCCAATAGTTCTATACTCAAACAAACAACACTTCCTTACATTCACAAGATTCCAGCCTCCCTAGACCTCATGAGAGAGCTCTATATATAGGAGTTTTGGAGAAAGGATGAGTCAGCTTGTAGCTGGCATGAAGCTGACTAGTGTCCTCTCCCACTTCAGTTATTCTTCAGTTCTTGAGTCCACTTGGAGGTTCTTGCTTCCAATTGGAGATCTAGACCCTCTTACTCATCACAAGTCGAATTCCCTGATCCAAGTGTCATTTTGGAAGCTTCCCGGGCATTGACACCTTGAGGAATGACTATGCCACATGTCCCGATTCGCCCAGCGCAGGTAGCCTTCTTTGCAGTTGACATTCAGCGCAGGTAGACATTGTAGCTGTTGACATTCAGCGCAGATGCTTAGTGGAGCAGTTGACATGATCCAGAATTAGCTTGTTTTTTAGTGTTTTCGGGTGGAGAACTGATATTTAGTGCTGTGGTTTGTTGACCTTGTTCCTCTAGGGGTAGGAACAACATGTTTAGGGACTTTGGATCCCTTAGATTATTGACATTTCATGCTTCATGCTGTAAGGCACAAAAATGTCTATAACAGTTGCCCCCTAAAGTATGAGGTCGTTTATCGGGTGAAATGCTTTATCAGGAGGATCTGAAGTTCATTCAATCGCTAAGAGGTGACCTGTAATAAAATACAATACAATACATTATTTTTCATTCTGCTTTCATGATCTAGATGAGGCGGGCATTCCCATGCTCAGCTTTATAAATTCATTTTGGTACATATAACAGACGATCGTCTAATGGTAGACTGATAATGTTTTGCTGAAATTATCATCCTTTGAGTAGGATGATCATCTGCTGCAATGATGTACATATCAAATGTCTTTATATTTCCTGAATATATATCGCAGCCCGGATGGATGAAACTAGATCCGGGGTCTTCAAACTCGTTCAATCTTCACTCTAAGTACAAGTCGATCCATGTGAGAATTGCGCTGAAGTCGAACATGGAAAGACATCGCTTGATTACCGGTCAATAATGTAAACCATTAACAAGCGCGAGAGGAATCACCGATAATGATAATGACCCTCAAGGTACTGCAGTACAATTCACGTGGTATGAATAAAGGACTTGGCGTCGAACACCACGCAAAATCTTTTGGTCGAAGGTCATTGATGTATCCCTGTTGCCGGAAGTGAGAAACTTGCCATTGAGGCATGCAAGCTTCAAAGTACTGAAGGGGTTGTTCCTAGATCAACTTCTTGGATAATGAGCTCAAGTTGACAAGAAGCGATCCATCAAAGGAGGGCCTTAATGAATCCCACATCAGTGACACGGAACGGAGCTAATGATTTTAGTGGAGGTGAAAACAATCTGTGAAATATGATTCAGGGTGGCGATCATGGGTGGATGAAGGATAATGTATGGCAGTGGATGGGACACGGTTGACTCTTTCTGAACAACATCTCTTGAACATATAACGACACTGATCCGATGGATCGGTAGCATTACCCCAAATGTGGATGGTTTGGCAAAGACCATGGTGATGAGACCGGTGAATGAAACAACCCAACCCGATGTGATACGGAGGAAAAGTGTCATGTTCAAGAGCGACTTGCTACCATTAAATCTTTGAGGTTCTCCCAATTTTTCCCCAGTCATTTCTGACCAGTACCTCTTTATTTTTGTCAAGCTTGAGGAGGATAACATATGCTTGTTCTATAACCTGCCCTTCGGGCAAGCCCATCGCTATGTTTTAACGAGCCTAGCGATAGGGAAACTCGTTCTCGTCTAAAGACAAGTTTGTCGCTATTTAATCATTTTAACGAGTCTAACGACAAGGAAAACTCGGTCCTTTTCATTTTTAGAGAGTCTGAAAAGGTACAGAAAGTTAACTCCAAAATTCCTTTTTCGTCATCTAATCCCTTAAGTCCGAAAAAGTATAAAACAATACAGAAGGGATGAGTTTTCGATAATTTTAACGGGCCGAATAAAACAAGCGCTCGACCTTTTTGTGCAATAATCCCTCAGGTCCAAAAAGATTAAAATCTATAGGAGGGATAGCTCTTCCGGTCCTTTTAACGAGCTGGAAGGCCAAAACTCGGCAAACTTTTCATATCTTACGAGTCAGATGAAAAGAGCTCAAAGAAGACTCGTCTTTTGAGGAATGAGTGATAAACAAGGATAGTAGTAGATTCCAGGTACAGGTTGGAATTTTCCAATCACGGCAGTGTAACAAGGATGGCTAGGTGAAATCACTCTTCGCAGTTGTTCCTCAAAATGGGTAAACAATCATATGGAGGTGAACGATTGGCCAAATGGAATGGAGGTGGCAGGTGCAAACACGACCAAGGCTTTTATGGCTAATAATTTTACGATCACAGTGGTTATTTACCGGAATATGTTCATTTTTTAATGAGCTTGAATGATCAATCTTATGTTTATTTTTTAACGAGCATGAACTATGTGCTAAAAATTCTCAGATCTTCGCTTTTCTATTTTTTAACGAGCATAAATTCCGCGGTAAAACTGCTCGATTATATGATCAAATTTTGATTTTTTACCATTACTAGTTTTTCTCTTTTCAAGTATAGTACTGCATTTTCAATTGCTGCAACAAACTTTGTTAGAAATGAATAATATTTGCATGAAAATGAGATTATAACCCTAATATTTCACTTTGAACTACGTAAAAAGCCATTAAAAGGTGTTTTTACCTCTCATTTACCATTTCATTTGCATTTGGTTTGTTCGAGCTCTGGAGGTGCCTCTTCCCCCTTGATTTTCATCAGCTGATTCCGGGAGATTCTGCGGACGATTTTCGGCACCGTCTGGACCAGGTAGGAGCTAAACCCTAGCTCTTTCTTTTCATGGTTTCATTTTCCAGTTTCATGCCTGTTTTTCAGTCTTTCTGGGCCTCAGGGGTTTTGCTAGAGCACCCTAACTTCAGCGCAGGTTCCCCATTCGAAACCTGCACTGAATGTCAAGCTGTCTTAAGGCAGCCTGACCTTCAGCGCAGGAGGGACACTCTCTACCTGCGCTGGGCTCAGAAAACTAAGTTTTCAGGTCATTTTTTGATGATTTTTCGCCAGTTTTTCATCAAAATCAGGAACTTACTCCTTCTCTTATTTGCTTTGCAGGGAACTTTGAACAAAATGTCCCTTACATGGTGAGAACGAGAACATGAAGAGGAGGACATGATTTCCCTCCATGACCCGGTCACGGTGAACGCGTTGCGGAACTGTGGCCTGCTGAAGTTTTTCTGTATCTCTAGCATGAGAGCACAGATTACTTTGCTGCAGTATATGCTTGATGCTTGGGATCCTGTTAACCAAGTATTCTAGATTAGGGGAAAGTCCATCCCCTTGACCATAGAGGACATGTACTTCTTGACTGGGTTGTCAAGACGAGGTGCCCCCATTTCCTTGTCAGGTACAGCTCGGGGGACCGATTCCACCAGAGATTATGTCCGCTAGTATTGCAGGGAAGGTTCTCAGCCGAGCAGAGACGGAAAGATTGTTATCCGTGATATTACTGACACGTCTCTCAGGTCCATTCTGTATACCATTGGTAGGATGGCCGGTAGCGTAGCTCTACATGTCGCCAACAGATCTTATATGCAGCACGCCTTGGAGTGTCTCCAACCGAAAGTATTCAACTGGTGTGATGCAATACTTGTTCAGATGAAAAGTCAATTGACCAAGGTAAAGGACAGGAAGTTGAAGAACTTTGGATTTGGTTCTATTCTGACTGCCTTCGCCTTGGAGAAAATCCCACTGGTGCAACCTCAGTACATCATACTCGACTTGCCTTCTCCGACCGAGCACGCATGCAGAGGTGGGTCGACCACATGTCTAGGCATGCTGGCCAACCTCAGATTACTTTTACTGAGGCCTTCTTCAGGTGGTTCGAGTGCCAGGAGATAGCGTTTTCCGAGTATCCATATGTGGGTATGGATTTCCGAGGTGATCCGGATTTGGTGCTACCGAATGGCGAACAATGGGGCGCCATTGGTAAACTCCTTGACCATATTACTGTTTACTGTTCTTATTTATAATGTTGATGTGCTTTATTCTATCAAGACTTTTAATTGTACTCTTGGGTGCATGCAGATATTGGTCCTGTTCGTCCAGCAGTTCGTCTGAGACCGCCAGTTACTGCCCCGGCAGTGGAGACTGCTAGGAGAGCTGTTATTCACGACCTTGACGATACTGAGACCCTTACAGCTGTGCAGGAGCAGGTCGAGAGCCTTACTCTCAGCATTCCCGATGTGAGGATTGACAAGTTACCTTTACAGCTGCAGCAACACACTACCGGTGTACCTAGACGATGGACTCGTCTCTTGCGCATGATTGCACAGGCCGTGATGTGCTATCATGAGCACCACTAGGCTAGGGTGCCCCCTAGCATCTTTTTGAGTTTTAGGTCATATGACCAATTTTGTCTTGGTTACAGAACATTATGTATGAACTATATAAATAGCTTATATATTTTGATTTTCGAGTTTTATTCTGTTTGAGTTATATGATCCATATATACAATCTTTGATGATGTGTCCTTTTTATAAATGTTGCAAATGTCTATCTAACACATAGTTTGCTAATGAGTCAGTTAATGTGTTTAAGTTTCTCGAAATATGTTGATATTGAATTGAATCAAATCGTCTTTCCAAGATCTTAACCCTTAGGAACCTGCGATAAATAGCTGGATTGCGAACAGAATATATACCATTGAGTTGTAGTATTACGAGCTGTGAGTCTAGCCTGACAATTAGTTGGCGTATGCCACGTGTGATGGCATCAGAGAGTAGTTCTATCAACGCGACATACTCAGCGATGTTATTCGTTGATTGCCCAATACACACACCTTTGAAACTTACTAACTCGCCGCTTGGATCAAAAATGGCCCAGGCTGCGGAGGATAGGTTCCGCGAACTACGACTCACTCTGTCGGCATATCCAACACATGTCTCCAGAAGGTTCGACATCTGCAACAAATGTAAAAGGTGGATCACTGGACCAGAACAAATACTTTAGCGAAAACAAAATACAACAAAAGCATGCAGGTTACTATTAAGCATAGTAACGCTTGAGGTACAGCCCGTTGCGGGGCTACGCCAGTGGAATTCTGTCGTAATCCATTAACTCGTAGGCTCCTTTTGCTAATACCCTTTTAACAATATAGGGGCCCATCCATAAGGACTTAAATTTACCTGCTCCCAATTTATCGGATTCTTGGTCATAAAGCAAGACCAAATCACCTTCTGAGAAGACACGGGGTTTGACACTTTTGTCGAACTGAGCCTTGACTCGTTTCTTATGAGCTTCGTTAGCCAGAGCGGCATCACGACGGGTTTCATCCAATTGGACTAATTCCAAGAAACGAGCCTCTTCTTCTGAAGTTCCAGGGAGAAGATCGATTGCGAGTTTAAGCGACGAAATTTCGCACTGGATTGGCAAGACTGCTTCCAGGCCATACACCAGTTGAAAAGGTGTGAACCCGGTTGCGTTCTTTACCGACGTTCGGTAAGCCCACAAGGCTGAGTACAAGATTAGGTGCCACCTTCCTTTATGAACCCCGATCATCCTTTGCAACATACGCTTCAGGACCTTGTTGATTGCCTCAACTTGTCCGTTGGCTTGCGGATAATATGGGGTAGAGCTGTCGTGAGATAGCCCTAGCTTGGCAGTTAATTCGACCATCATGTGATTGCGAAAATGCGACCCATGATCTCTAACTATAGCTTGTGGTACGCCGAACCTGGCGACTACATGATTGAAAAAGAAAAGGGAAGCTGTTTCACCAGTGTTATCCAATGTAGGCATCGCCTCGGCCCATTTGGTAAAATAGTCAACAGCGACTATAATATACCCATGCCCCCCGGTCGAGGTGGGGTTACATTGCATGAAATCGATGCCCCAGTTGGTGAAGGGCCCAACAGCAACTATCAACTGTAAAGGTGCGGGTGGTTGTCTGGTTTTGCTATCAAAAATTTGACAAGCATGGCAACTTCTGACTGTGGTTATGCAATCTTTGAACATGGTTGGCCAAAAGTATCCTGCTCGTAAGATTTTTTCTGCTGTTGCATATCTAGATTGATGTCCCCCACACGCGCCTGGATAACATTCATTCAGGGCTTTTTCGGCCTCCTCATGGGTAAGGCACCTCCTCAGAACTGTATCGACACCACGACGGTAAAGTGTATCACCGACGATCATGTAGTCTTTTGCTTGGTATCGTATACGTTTTTGTTTGGAGCGAGAGGTGTTAGGCCTAAAATTTTAGGTTTGGAGATAAACTATGATATCTCCATACCACTCATCGCTTACAAATATCAGAAACAAACTTTCGTCCATGATTGACTCTTCCGATGTTTCATCGTTGGACAACGATGGGAGATCACACAATAATTCTGCGAAAGCTAGAGCTTTCTTTGATTTGGATTTTACAAATTCCAGATCAACCTCTTGAAGGATTGCTATCCATTTTGAATATTTTCCCCCCAGCAACTGTCGCGGCAGTATATACGTCATGGGGTTGCAATCTGACAAGATGGTAGTTTTCTGAAAGAGGACATAATGTCAAAACCTTTGAATCGCTTGAACAGCTGCAAGCGCCGGTTTTTCAACATAAGAATATTTACTTTCTGTATCATTTAAGTTTTTACTTAAATAATAAATAGGATGTTCAATTCCATCGACTTCTTGAACTAAAACCATCGCAATGGTCGTATCCGCTGCAGCCAAATACAGGTTAAAATCTCTTTGATAGTCCGGGGCGTACATTAATGATGCTTTTACTAGACAATATTTTAGAGCATCAAAGGAAGATTGCGCCACCTGGTCCCAAACAAAAGGTACATCCTTTTTCAAAATATGAGTATAACCCTTAGCAAGTTCTGCATAATTTGGAATGAACCTCCTCAGAAATTTTGCTTTCCCTTGGAGTTTCTGAATCTGAAGCAAATTTGAAGGTGGAGGCAAATTAATGATTGCCTGAACCTTACAGGGGTCGAGACGAATCCCATCGTTAGAGACTACAAAGCCAAGTAAACGACCAGAACCGACGCAAAACACACATTTTTGTGGATTGAGTCTTATCTTGTAGTGTCGGCAACGTAGAAATATCGCTCTTAAATGCTGCGGATGATCAGTCCGCTTTCGCGAATGAGCCGGAAGATCGTCGAGATAAGGTTGAACAATGTTCTTGATGTCATGGAAGGCATAATTCATTGCCCTCTGAAATTTCGCCCTGCGTTCTTTAAACCAAAGGGTAATTTTCGATAAGCGAATGTGCCCCACGGACAAATAAATGCAGTCTTTGACTGGTCCTGTGGGCGGATATTTATTTGATTATACCTGGAAAATCCATCCATAAATGAAAATATTTCACATCCGGCGCATTCATCAATTATCTGGTCGATGAAGGGTGTAGGGTAGTTGTCCTTCGGACAAGCTTGGTTTACATCCCTATAATCGACACACACTCTAATCGTCCCTTGTTTCTTCATAACAGGGACAATATTCGATACCCAATCGGTTAGAGGAACCAGGTAGATGAATCCAGCATGGAGAAGTTTTTCAACTTCTGCCTTAATGGCAGCGGCTTTCTTGGGGTGAGCCTGTCGAAGCCGTTGTCTTACTGGTTTGACATCAGGATACATTTTAATTTCATGTTCAACGATACTCGAGTCAATGCCTGGAATTTCATCATATGACCAAGCAAAGACATCTCTGAATTCACGAAAAAGAGCGTTATATATTTCCAGTTCTGAAGGGGAACAACCTTTGCCGACATAAATATTCTCTACAACATCTGTTTTAGTCGAGATATTTATGGCTATAGTCTCTTCAATATTGGATAGGTTTCGCTCGGAATCCACCGTGTTTACAATATTTGTTAGAAATTCAAAAACTGAAGGGTGATAAAGGTCACTTTGAGTATCTTCTTCGTATTCCGGAAGAAGGGAACGATGGTGGTGATCATTCCATGGTGCCCCTTCAATCATCATCGATTGTAAGATTCCTTCGTCAGTCCCATGTACTTTTTACCAAGGATCTAATGGGGTTCCATATTCTCTAGACCTATCTACCCAAACGCTTGACGAGCGTTGATTTGGGTTTGCCTCCCATGCTTGAAACATTGATTGCTACAATATTTCTAAAGGGCTTGCGGGCAAAACCATTGCACGATCCATGTCGACCTTCGTGGAAGATATCATGTTGCAGGTTGCTACAAACGGTATATTTCCTATATAAATAGGAGGTGGTAGCGTGAAAGTTCCCATCAATGTGGGGTCTTTCAATAATCCTACTCCGATATCTTGAATTGAATGGTTGCTCTCATGGATCATGAGAATGCTTCCTGTAACTTGTGAGCCATTAGGGAGGAAGTTCTGTTGGTCGACGACAGTAATCCCTCCTTCAAATGGGAATGCAATCTTCCTAAACTAAGTCAACACAACAGCTGCCATGGCATAAATCCATGGTCTACCCAGTAGGATGCTATAGTCAAGATTTCCATCAATGACCTCAACATCAATTTCTATTGTTTTTCCTCCTAGTTCAACTTTAAAGTTATTAAGGATACCGTATGGGGTATAAGTCCTTCCATCGAAAGCTTTTAATGTCGTCGAAGATCGCGACAAGGTTGGAGATCCTAAAGTTTTCCAGCAACTCATCGACATAATACATGTTGATGCTCCCTCATCAATAATTGTTCTATGAACAGTTTTGTTGAGGGCTTTCACTTGAATAAGGAAAGCTAATTGAGCTGGTAACTGAGGATCGTATCCTTTGTGATCAAAGGATACAAGATTGGAATCCTTAGGATCAACCCCACCAATTGCTGATAACAATGCCTGCCTTTGGGATGGACAATTTTGTAATACTTCGAGAGTCGACATAGCGGATGGCGATTGGGCCAAATCTTCCACTATGTTATAATGTTGCGCCGCTCTGGCGCGAAGATTAAATGTCGACTTGTGTACTACACCCTTTGGCGGTTTTATTGTTAATTCAGGGATGATGGGTGGTACAACTTCTGTCGAAGTTGTTGTCGAACTACTCGGTTGATCTTTACCTTTTTCATTCGACAACTAAGGATTCCCATAATCTTTGTTCCTTGTTGAAATCAAAGCATCATTCTGCTGTTTTGAAACCAACAACATAAGCACTTGCAACGGGGAAGCATTTCCACTATCAACCAGATTTTGACCTGGGTTGGGAAATGGATCAGTTAACACAGCTGAGGTTTGGGAACTTTTAAAGAACCTCTTTAACTCAGCTTTGAATGGGCAATTCTTTGTACTATGATCCTTGTCATCACATATTAGACATGGATAATTTTGTTTCCCCTTCCCAGGAGGGTTTGAAGAATTTTTTCCAGGGGATGACTCACCCTGTTTCTTCTTCTTCCCTTTGTTTTGCTTCTTCTTGCTTCCTGGTAGATTGGTTTCTTTGCCTTTATCTTCTGATACGGCATTTACTTCCGAAGCAAGAATTTCTTCTTTTGCATTTTGATCTGAATTCTTACGGGCTTTCTTTGACGAAGCCTTTATCGATTTCGCGTTTGCTGTGCCAATCACGCCATCACCGGCATGAGAGTCACTATTTGATTTAGGAGGAGGAGGGATTGAAAATTCTGGTCTGGGGGCGTCAGGTATTTTGTCGTAGAGGGTGCCGTACTGAGTATAAACTAAGTCCAAATATTGTGCACGAGTGATAACTTGCTCCTCTGTTACGACTCCCCCCTTAGCCACATCTTCCGTTATAGCAGGAAGTAACGACTTTATAAACCATTCAGCTAACAGCTAATCAGGAACGTATGTTTTCACCATCCTACGACGACGACGCCACTCATGTATATGATCAGATATATGGGTGGCAGTTGTCTGTTTGAAGTTGGTTAATATTTCTGTTCCCGTTTCATACCTTATCGGTAATTGAAAATGGGTTAAGAAAGTCGTGGCTAGGGAACTAAAATTGTCGAAAGAGGATCTTGGAAATTCAATATACCATTTAGCCGTTGGACCCGTCAATGTCCTATGAAAAAGGCGAAGCCTTATCGAATCGTCGTTTAGGGTGTTCGACGAACACCACAGATGAAAAGTCATCACGTGATTCGATGGGTCTTCACCTGGATTTCCATTGAATTTAGGAATGTCAGATGGAAGTTTATGAGGAATCGCTGGCCACCAAGGGGCATAAGCAATCAGATCGTTGGTTAACCGGTGTAAATCGGGTAACTCTAAAGTTGCCACGAATGGTAACTGTTGATTCAGGTTAGGCGAAGCGTAACTAGGGTACGACGGAATCGCTTGAGCAATGGACCTTTGCATACCAGCATAATGTAATTGATGTTGGTATGACTGATACGGTTGGTGGACTTGACCATTGTAAAGTGGTTGGTTTTGACCGTTTTGGATATACGGTTGTCCACTCTTCGCAAAGATCTGCTGCTCAGAACCTTGGTACACCTGCTGGAATTGCGGTTGTTGGTATTGCACAAGCCATGGTTGTGAAGCCATGTTTTGTTGTGCTATGCTAACCGTTGGACCAAGGTGTGGGGTAATTGTACCCGTTTGGACCTGTGTCGCCCCACCAGTTGGCGATTGTGGTTGTGACCCATGTTCAAGGGGCTGTTGCATTACAACCTGAGATATCTGAGGTTGACATGCAACAGGCATTGCTTGAACTTGTGACACTGTTACAATAGCCGGTGTGGTTGGGATGTTCGTCATAGGTACACACTGTTGCATGGAATATACAACCCTTGGTTGTTGAGGTAGCATACTTACCCAACTACTTGATGCAATTCCAGTATAACCTGAATACTGTTGAGAATTGCCGTATGGATATCCTCTCGGAGGAGGTAATGAAAGGGCATACTGCCCCCCATATGGTAGCAATCCGGAACTCAGAGGGATTGTTAGTCCTTGAGGACTGGATGGCCCAAATTGACCTCCATGAGGATCAATCTGTCGAGTCTCAACATAAGAGTTGCTGGGTATTACTCCGGATGAACAAACTGGAACAGACCATACTGTCGAAATAGTCCCTTGGTGGACTCCTTCTAGCTGTTGTGAGCTAGTTGGGACAGCTGGTATGCCGGAAAACATCGTCGGAGTGATGGCAGGGGCTTCTGCTGTCGCTATGTCATTTGACACAGTCCTAGATGATGACGGTTGTTCAGACATTTTAAGTCTATCCAATATATTGCCTAGCAATTCTACAGGAACTTCCACTTGTGGTGGATTAACTTCTGATGAAGGAAATAGAGTGACCCCGACTCCAAAATGGGTTGGAGTACTTGCTTGCGGATCCTCTGCAATTTCCTCTATCGCAATCAAACCCGGTGGAAGAGGAAGACCGTCAGGTCCGTAAAATATTTCTGGTGCCGAAGAAGTGGTTTCTTCGACAACTACAGTTGTTTGAGGAACAAAACTCTCTAGACCGGTTACAGATGGAACTGGTTCAGTTATACAAGTATTTGCCCCCAGACTAGGATCAATATTACTGTCCTTCTGTGGCTGTTGAACTTCTTCTATAGAGGCAGGGTTTCCTGAAATGTTAGGAGTAACCAGAACCTCAGATGCAGTTGGAACACTTGTTCTAACTTTTATAGGAGATTTTGAACCGGTTAAACAAGTTTGCTTTGTCCGTACTATTTTCGATTCCGGAGACAAAGGCGGTTGACTCGTAAGACGATGGGGTTTCAATTGACTTTCTTCCACGATTGCGGATTACTCGATCAACCAAAATATTAAAAGGGGAAATTTGTGTTTCCGAATTGAATGAATTTTATTAGACGCTTTTAGACACAACTTGCTTTTTCACTTTTTAAGAGTCGAGAAAAATCTAAAGATGACTCTAGTCTCCTTCGATGTATTAACGAGCCCGAAGTGACAAATGCTCGGATGGAATTTTTTAGTTATAGATTTTGAAAAAGGCCAAAAGAAACTCCTCTGGAGATCTAGGCAGAGGGTGTGCCAAACCTTTCGCAAAACCACAGAATACGTTTTACGATACGGGTGGTCGATCTTCGTGAATGCTGTGTTCACTGCATTGCGATCAGTAGGGCGGCCGACATGGCTTCCTATGGATAAAAGATATATGCCTATAGGGGTCTCCCAATATATACGCGACGGTACGTGGGAGCACAAGTCCGTATTAGTGCCACCGACTCTCAGGAGGAATCACCCACCTTCGTCGAGATCGACAGTCACTACGTTTAACGACGCCGGAACACGTCTCTAGCTTAGACCTCTATATGTTTGCGTTATGTTTCAAAGCATTGTTAGGTTCATTCAATATATTTTAAGTTGATCTTTTTAAAGTTTGCCTTTCAAGGTTCACCACGAGATGTTTGATACAAATTCCTAAATGCAGTCTAAGATGAGAAGCAAGCTTTTTCAATCTTTTCGACTTATGAAAATCTTAACTACTGAGGGAAAAGAAAGACATCATCTTTTCACATAGATCAAAGAGCATACACTAATGCACTTTTTCCCTAAATCAACATACAAACTTATCAAATGCAAAATGCACAATGCAGGTATTTCTTTTCTCTTTCTTAATGTTGATGTAATACAAAAAGAAAGCTGTTGTACAACTTTGAATTCAATTTCAAGTGAAAGCAACCAAGCTTGTCCAAAATCAAAAGACACCTTAAGATTTACTTGTTTCGACACTAGAAATATATAAATTCAAACCATATGACGAAAGCAGAAGCTCAATCAGCTATGAACAGCAAATAAACTAACTCTTAAGATCAAAACGACACTTATCACAGGTCTAGATCTAGGAGGCCACAGCAAGACTAGTTCACTTTCGTTATGGGAAACTGTAAATGATATAAGAAATACACAAAGAACAAACACAGTTTCTTTATACAACCGAGGCAGAATAGTGGCAAGGAAAGTTGGTTTCAGATAGGTACATTGACTGGTAACTGGCTGCAAAAACAAGGATGAAAACATGGCAATAAACAGGAGGGAACCCCAGTAGCACTAGGCAAAACTGGTTCAGCGCAGGTAGTACACTGGCAGTTTGACCTTCAGCGCAGGTAGCCCCTTCGGGAAATGTGCTGAAATGCAGACTGCCTTCACAGTGCCTGCACTGAAGAGACAAACTTTCGTTTTTCTCAGTTTCCAGGTCACAGATTGCTAAAAAATTCTCAGTTTTTGGCCAAATCAGAAGTTGTCAATCAAGTACACACTAAGGGATGAAAAGGAGGATGAAAAGCTATCACTAAGAGCTATTCAGAGTCCTTGTGGATCAGCTCTTCAAATCATAAACATGCCCAGCAACTGAGCTAGAGTAGCTGCCCTCTACTTTGCATTTGAAAGATCCAAATCCAGTTCAATTCGGTACTCCCTGTGTTTATGAAATGAATAGCAAAAACACAAACAACCAACAAGATACAATCCCCAGTGGAGTCGCCAATTTTTTGTTGGGAAAAGTATCCAATACGGAATGACCCTATCCCACTCTAAGGGTGATAGTACCTCAACAACAATCAAAGAAAAGCTATTCGAGATTACTTCTTTATGAGATGTAAGAGAGGGGAGAAAGAGATCCACTAACCGTTGTCTTCCGCTAATGATTGATCCAATCTTCTCTCTTTGCTGCTTGCTCCCAGCTCCTTGCTCTTTCACTGGCCCAGCTACACCAAGATCCTGTAAAATGGCAAGAGAGGGAAACTACAAGAAGCATACATTCATAATTGATTCAAGGATTAGAATAAATCAAATACAAAAGTATAGCAATACACCATTGAGACACATGCATATAGAAGAACCTCAAATGCTTTATTAATGGAAGAAGTAAAGTTCAGGAAGTAATACAACCATAAAAGGCCCAATCCAACATCACCTCCCAGCAGAAAGAATCTCCTCTTCACCTCCTTCAAGCAAATCACCCAATAGTTCTATACTCAAACCAACAACACTTCCTTACATTCACAAGATTCCAGCCTCCCTAGACCTCATGAGAGAGCTCTGTATATAGGAGTTTTGGAGAAAGGATGAGTCAGCTTGTAGCTGGCATGAAGCTGACTAGTGTCCTCTCCCACTTCAGTTATTCTTCAGTTCTTGAGTCCACTTGGAGGTTCTTGCTTCCACTTGGAGATCTAAACCCTCTTACTCATCACAAGTCGAATTCCCTGATCCAAGTGTCATTTTGGAAGCTTCCTGGGCATTGACACCTTGAGGAATGACTGTGCCACATGTCCCAATTCGCCCAACGCAGGTATCCTTCTTTGCAGTTGACATTCAGCGCAGGTAGACAGTGTAGCTGTTGACATTCAGCGCAGATGCTCAGTGGAGCAGTTGACATGATCCAGAATTAGCTTGTTTTTTAGTGTTTTTAGGTGGAGAACTGATATTTAGTGTTGTGGTTTGCTGACCTTGTTCCTCTAGGGGTAGGAGCAACATGTTTAGGGACTTTGGATCCCTTAGATTATTGACATTTCATGCTTCATGCTGTAAGGCACAAAAATGTCTATAACACTACTGCCATTCGCATCTGGGATCTGGTAGCTACATGCAATGCTGCACTCTTTCATAGTTTGGTGACAATGAACACAATAACCTTAAGTTCAGGACGGGCGATAGTTTTAATATCGATCCGTTTGTCCTCTATTTGATCATTGCAAAACTCTAATCGGAGACTAGCGACAGACTGGCCACCTGGCCTAGTCTCGAAAAGAGATAATCGTTCGTCTCTCTTGGGCAAACCAGTCAAAAAATATATGTCCTCTAGCTCAATTTCGAGCCAGTGGCCACTAGTCATGAAACACTGATCCTGTATGTTCCACCTGTCTGCTAGCCATTGCAAAAAGTCTACTTGGGCCCTCATGCCTGGTATGGCCTAGAATTTGAATAGTTTTCATGCTCTCAATGCATCCAATGTGGGTAGATGATTTATTGCGGCAAGGTCCACATCCTCATGCTCGCGTTCCCGCCAAATCAACATTTTGTATGTCCTACATTGCAAAAAAGACATATTAGAACAATTTAGTTCAAAAAAATTTCGGCGAAAATGGAGAAATTTGAAGTTTTAAAATCCATTTCACAAGGTCCGCACCTGCTGGTTATAGACAGTGCGTAGGTCCGCAAGCGTTGTAAGCAATAGGTGTGGACCCACAAATTTTCTCTTTGTAGAAAAAAGTCGGGGTCAGCAGGGACCGCATGTTGCACCTACGGACCCCCGCGAGATGAGGTCTAAACTAATTTTTTCCTAAAAAATCAAAATGAAAGCCTAAAAATGAAATTTAAATAGTTGAAATGCAAGATAAAGATGATGTGGATTACCTGGAGCTGATGGTTTTCTATTCCAACAGACGGATTTTCCGTAATCTTCACAGGAAGTTTCTTACCCAAAAGCACTCACTTCTTACTCTGAAGTCAAACGGTAAAAATGAATTTACAAAAGCCCTTTTTATAAGCTTTTTTGAATAAATGAATTTTTAATTTATTTATTTTTCACTTTAAAAAGGTAACTTTTTGATGCATTTTTATTTATCTTAAACATGTATGAGTAATGTTTTGAGTTTTTGTGCAGAATATTGGATTTTTAAGGAAAACTTGATCATTTTCAACATAGAGTACTTTTATCACTTTTTCGAACTCTTTCAAAACTTATGAAAAAGTGAAACATTAGAGTCCCCTTTAAGCTCTTTTCTGACTCGTAAAATATGAAAGGATAGCCGAGTTTTTTCTTTTTTAAACTGGTTAAATAGAATTAAAAAGGCGGTCCACTTACAACTCTTTTCTGACCGTATAAACATGAAAAGATTGCCGGACTTTTTTCGTTTCAAGTTCGATATTAGTTATAAAACGACGTGTCTTCGATCGCTTTTTTACTCTCTTTTTTCAGATCGGAGCCACTAATTATGAAAAGTACGCCTTCATCGTAATGGTCAAGTGGTTCTCTCAAGTATTATTTTATACTTTTTTGGGCTTGGGGGACACAAATTTATGAAAAAGAACACCCATGGAGTTTTTTTAAGTTTTTCTTCTGACTCTCTAAAATTGAAAAACACTGAGTTTTTCCTATACTCTACTCATTAAAATTTAACAGTAAAGGACCTGTTCAATTTTAAACAGGAGCGAACCACTCCTTCTCAGGGTTCGAATTTCAAACTAAGTTAGACTCATCTGAAGGATTATCTTATAAAAAAGCAAATGTTATCCTCCTCAAGCTTGTCAAAAATAAAGAGGTACTTGCCAGAAATGGTGGGGGAAAAGAGAGAAAAATAAACTTGTTTGTTACACTTTGTGTTTTAGAAAAACATTTAACCACTCTTGAACACGACACTTTTTGTTCACCTGTGTTGGGAAATCCTTTTCCTAACAGTTAATCAAACCATATTGAAAGTCTTCAGCCAGTTTCTGGGTATTAGCTTTGGGTCAATTGTCACCAAACCATCTGCAGTGTCATTATGTGTTCAAGAGGTCAGTTCAAATAAACCATTCATCTGCAAAATATCTGTCATCTATTTTGACCATCCTTGAGTTAGTCCTTGCCAAATATATTTCTTCAAAACTTGATCTATGATTTCGTGTTTTGGGCTTGCCTACGACAGATTGCTTTCTATCGGCTTCAGATTATTATTTAGAAAGATGATCTAGAAATCGTCGGTACCTTGGAAGTTGCATGCCCTAATGGCAGGTTTCTCGCCTTCGAAGATAGGTTGCATCATTGAACTTCGATCAAAGGATTCTATGACATGTTCGACAACAACTCATTTATTCACATTTCATGTATTGCATTGAGTACTTTGAGAGCCATTGACATTACTGGTGGTTTCTCTCACACTTGTTAACAGTTCACATCATTGAATGGTAATCAAGTGGTTTCTACCATGTTCGACTTTGACACATTCATTCACATGGATAGAATCGTACTAGTTTGGGAAGCAGAAATCAAGACCCTGGATCTAGTTTCCACCATCCAGGCTGTGAGGAATTTTGTTATTCATTATACAGTGGACTATTCATAAACAAATGGTTGTGCCCATACTGTGTCTACATATGTCTATACTCGTAATGTATTACAAAATCATTCCTGTATCAGAACAGTTTAGTCAGTTTTCTATTCAGTTTTGATCAGAGTATGGGAATGCCTACCTCAGCGATGATATGCTCACATATATATATTTTGCATTGAATGTTTTTACAGGTTCTGACTGGGGTGTCCACAGGATGATCCTTGAAATGATAAAGTACTTCACTCTTCTTAGATGACAAATTCTATCTTCATCTATTACAGACTTCGCACTTTAGGGGGCAATCTGTTGCACAAAAATTGTCACCTTGACATTCTGTAATCTGTATGAGTCCATTACCACTCATACTTTCCTCCTTTGCAAGTCTTAAGCCTCAGTTCCTCATATCAAGCCTTGAAAATAAGAGAAATCCCTCAAAAGTCTATAAAACTCTGGTTCTGCACTTTCCCTTAGCATTACCTGCGGTCCCGCACCTAAAGGTCATGTCCCCTGTGCACCTGACCACTTTGTCTCTGTGTTATGGGTGCGAACCCCTGCAAAAGTAAAAAAGATGCAAGTATATTCTTAAAAAATCACTTTGAGACATTTCTAGAAGCTTTTGGAAGGAATCTTGAGGTGGCAAGTTCGCTCCCTTAAGGTTCATGCATCCCATACCTTAAGGAGCTAACCCCTTGATGTGAGGAGCTTATCCATTTGAAGGAGGACTCTATCCCTTCATAGGTGGACCAATAACTTCCTTCCTCTGCACTATAAAATGAAGCATTGGGCTGGTTACTTGGGAGGTGGAAAGCTGAATATTTTTGAGGTGAAATGCTGCTGGAACTTAGTCTTCCTAATTGAGCTTTTGTGAGGAGAGATTACATACCTCTTTGATCTCATTTGGAAGAGTGTGAGGCTTGTCAAAGTGAAGGAGATTCCTGTTTTGGACCCTGGGAAGAGCTTGTTCAACATCAAGGCACCAAAGGTTGTAAAGTTCTTCTATTTCAAAGTTAATACAAATAAGTTTATTTTTCTCAATAAGCTGTGTTTTATGGTTTATTTTATGGATTCCTTGATCACCTTAATGAACATGATTTATGATATTAGCTATGTAGGTGTTATTTGATGTTTTCTTGGTTGTGTTTACCGGTTCTCAAAAGGAAACTCTTTCGGATGGTTGAAGGATGGCTACTGCAAACTACCATTGGACTTAAGGTAGGGTCTAAACACCTCTATAGTTTTTGTTTATAAATCGTATATGTTTAGAGAAAGATAGATTTGCTTGTCCTGCTTGTTGCTAGATATCTTTTGATACTAGGGAGATCAGCCTTGTCCGCAAGATTGATTTATATAGCCAACATAGCTGCATCCCAATTTGGATGGCTTGAAGCTTCTCCAAAGGTGTCAGGATCATAATTTACTGAAGCTTGAGCTAGTAAAGAAGAGGCTCTATCAAACTAAGAACGTGTATGTCGCTGATCTGTAGGATCACCTGCAAGAGCGCATGTTGCATCCCAAGTAGCACGGATCCATTTTGGGAGCTGAGGAGTTGAAGGAGGATCCTGAGAAGTTGGGGGAGGATTGTCATCCTCGCTGTCATCATCTGAAGAAGAAATATTTTCAGAAGTAGAAGGGATAGAGAGAGGTGGCACATCCGTCAAACTAAGCTTGTAGGTTGATATATTTTCAGCAAAACTTACATCTCTTCTAATGATAACATTTTTCAATTTAAGTGGAATAAGTTTATATCCTTTGACATCTTCAGAATATCCAACAAAAATACATTTTTCACTCTTAGGTTCTAAAGCTTTATGTTTCTGACTTGGAATATGGGCCAATGCTTCACTTCCAAAAACATGAAAGTGACTTACATTTGGTTTAATTGAGCTCCATGCTTCTTTTGGAGTGATATTCTTTAAAACCTTAGTAGGAGTGCAGTTTATTATGTAATTTGCACAGATAATTACTTATTCCCAACAATTAATACTAAGTCATTTAGATTGAAGCATACAATTAGCCATTTCCTTTAAGTTGCGATTCTTCGTTTTAGCTACACCATTTTATTGTGGAGTATATGGAATAGTATGTTGCGTTTGAATTCCATGCTCAGTGAAAACGTTTATGAATTTGTTGTTAACATATTCTCCCCCATTATCGGATCTTAGCTTAAGAATTTGATGTCTAGATTGTTTCTCAACAAAGGCTTTAAAGTCTAAGAACATGTTAAATACTTCACTCTTGAGTTTTAAGAAGTATACCCAAGTGCATTTGGAGAAATCATCTATGGAAGTTAAGAAATACTTGTAGCCAGAGAATGAAACTGGAAGTGGACCACATAAATCAGTATGCAAAAGCTGTAAAGGGGTTGAGGTGTGCCAAGAGGAACGTTTTTCAAAACTATCCTGATGATTTTTTCCGAGTACACATCCAGAACAAACGCCATCTCTGCAATATACCATAGGAAGACTTGTCACCATATTTTCTTTACATATATTTTGAAGGGAGCGATAGTTTAAGTGACCAAATGGCTCATGTCAAAGTTCGCTCACTTCATCATTACCGAGGGAAGAGTTGATGAACCAAAATTGTTAAACTTATACAGCGTTGTAGAATCATCAGCAATGCTAGTAGCTAAAATCTGTCTAGGATTTCTTAGGTCCTTAATTACAACATGACGAGGTGATAATTAAATGATTTTACCTTCACCTAAATGAGTTATATGATATATAGATAGAAGGTTGCAGGATAAGGTTGGAACACATAATACATCATTAAATTGACCATTGTCTAGATGAATAGTTCCAGTCCCTACAACACTAACAGATCTATCATCGCCAACATATATATTTTTGGTGTTACAATAATTTAAAGAAGAAAACATGGCTTTGTTTTTGGCCATGTGATAAGAAGCTCCAGAATCGATGAGCCACTCATGAGAATGAGAAGAAGAAGATACATTTAGTGCATAACTAGATGGAGATGCTTGGAAACCACATGCAAAAAGTGAAATTCCTGAAGATGAAGTTGAAGTTGAAGAGTGCTCCAAATGGATGCTATGTTTCTTCATTGCTGCTTCCAAAGCTTCCATCTTCTTAAAGCATTTGGATTCTAAGTGTCCAGATCGATTACAAAAGTTCTAATGTCTATCAATCTTCTTCCCTTTGTTTTTATTTGCCTTATGATTTTGTTGAATTGATTTTTCATTTTGAGACTGAAATTGCTTAGGACTCTTGTTTGGTTTATGACCATTCTTTTTAGGATACTGCTTCTTAGGATTCCTTGAATTTTGTTGTTGTTGGGTGGTTAAGGCTTTCTTAGAATATTTTCCAAGATTACGAAGACCAAGATGTAAGAGTTTTTTTTGTTATCTTATTAAATAATTACAAAAGGCATCAAAAGAGGGGGACTTGTAGTCTTGTCCTTGAGATATAAATGCTTCTCTAGTAGAATGGAAGGTGGAAACAAACACAAAGTAGGCTAGTTCCAACTTAGTAAGATTGGAATAGATAAGGTTACCATCTTCTTTCTTAACCTTGACACCTTCCAAGAGAAGTCTAAGGGTCTTGAACTTGGACAAAAAATATTCAATGGAAGAAAAATTATTTGGGTCCAATGTAAGAAACTCATTTTCGAGTTGATGGGCTCTAATTTCATTTTTAATTCCAAAAACATTAGTGAGTTGTTTCATCATTTCATTAGGGTTATCAAGTTTTTCCATATGGAATCTAAGGTTTGGAGAAATAGACATCCCAATCAACCCATGTGCTTGATCTTGCCTATTTTCCCATTTGGCTGCGTTATCTTCATATTTAGGTTTAGTTTCTTGGCTTGAAGCTATTTTGTAAAGATATTTACTTCTAAGTAAATCCACAATGTAGGACCAACATTGGAAGTAGTTGGTGCTGTCAAGAATAATTTGGCATGGACTTTCCATTTTAACAAAAATTGAAGCTATAGATATTAAAACTAAGTGTTCCAATGAAAAGATCTCAAAAAATTAGGCCAATTAAAAAAAACGGGCTCTGAAAACGGCTTTCGGATGAAGAAGTTATGGCTTTTTGAAGAAAAGTTGTTGAAGATGTCGATGAAGTGCGTGAATGCACGGAAGTGAATGGTAATGTTAGATTTAAAAAAAAATATCCCTGCCCCCCCTTCCAAACTTAATCTAGTTAGCTCACTTTAAAAAAATATTTTATGTGACCCCCACTTATAAATAAGTGAAAGTCACTTTTATAAAGGTATTTTATGAGTTACCCACTAAATTGTACTTAAATAAAAGATAAAGAGACTTTAGAGTTATAAGTGACTCACTTTCTATAATGGGTGAGAACACTTTTACATAAAGTAACTTTAAAACATAAGTTACATGTGATTTTTGAAAAAGTAACTCAATAAAAAGAAAGATTTGAACTCAAGACCTCTATTCTCATAAAGTAACTTTGGACCTAGTGAGCTAGTTTAAAATGATAGTAATTTTTTGGAAAATAGGAAGGGGTATTTTTTATTTTTTATTTAGTCACTGAAGCTTTGGGGTGTGTTCTTACTTGAAAACTCCCTTTTTTTCCTACAAAACAAAAAACAACACAACCCAACATGGACATACAAAAAAACCAAACCTTATGGCTTGAAGTTAACATTTGCCAGAAACTAAATATTTTCCTCAATGTTTCTGATTTTCCAAGATCACACTAAGGCCCAGCAGAAAAGAGCATATGCATGAGATAAATCCTTCCTTTCTGTTTCTGATTTACCTAGATTGCACAGAGTCGCGGGGAAAAGATCATATGCAGAAATGAAAGGTATAGATTCGGTAATATCAAACGTAGAGATAAATAAACCGAAATAAACAAAGAGATAAATAACAAAAACTGCAAATAAGGACTATATACCTCCAGATAAATAAACCGAAATAAACAAAGAGATAAATAACAAAAACTGCAAATAAAGACTGTATACCTCCAGATCTTAAAATTGATGTAGCTAGGGCTACCAGAAACCTTTTTGCATGAAATGAAAGAGATTCCTCATTGGAACAGATGCTCCTAACACAATAGAGTAGTCCTCTCGGCCCGAAAGCAGCCATAAACTTTAGATCTAGGAAACGACAGTCAGATGCAATTGTACTGGCTTTCGATTTGGATCACCAACGGATGCGGCCCTCAAATAGCTCCAATACCATGTAGGAATTTATAGGGTAAGTTCCTCAGATAGAACACTAAAGGAAACTGCTCACAAAAATATCACAGATCAATACACCAATATTCTTGACGTGGTTACAACCTTCAAAGAGGGAAAAACTCCATGGCCTGAGCCAATGCAGCCACTTCAGGCAATTTATTAATAAAAGAAAGAAAATTTACATAAGCTTCTCTCATGAACGATCACCCTACAAATGACCCTCCATTCTCTTCAAATAGAGATCATGGACTAATCGGGTGTTAAGCCACAGATCAAGTGTCGGTAATACCGAGGAGAGAATGAACCATCGGATCACTTCATGTCTAGAACATAACGTGACCGTCAGATTGTAAGTTACAAAAGTACGTAGTAAAGAAACACACTTTACCTAACTCTACACTAGACCAAGTTATACTTAACTATTTCCTATGTGTTGGAATATCCTAACAAACTTAGGCACACATAGTTGTTTTCTACATTCATTGAAGCATAAGATTACACCCATGAATACATGCAACTTGACCAAAATTATTATGCTCACTTGCACAAGTAATTAAATCCTACAGATTTGGTTACTGTAAAATTGTTTCCAACAACAACCCCTTTTTTCATGACAACTTTAGATGATAAAAGAAAAAACTGTCATACTAAAATTTTCTCTATTTACACTTCAACAACATTATTAAATTAATTTTCACATTCATACAAAAATTTGCAAATATAGGAAGTTATATCTATTGAAATTTCGAGTACATAAAAGCTATAATCATTAAGACATTTAATCTAAGGATTTATGTTCATAAAAGTTATAGCCATTGAGGCATTTTGAAAAATAGTTCTGCAAACATACAATCTACAACTATTGAGGCGTTTTTACAAACACTTGCAAAGATGAAATATACAACAATTAAGGCCTTTTGACAAACAATTTGCAAACATGTAATCTACAACCATTGAGGCATTTTAGCAAACACTTCGCAACAATGAATTTAAGATTGTTCTCCAACATATTTAACTCATAAAATTCAAAAGTTGAAACTTCAAAAGTTTACATCTTAAAATAGGGACTAAATAATCTTAGTCTTTCATAAAAAAGTCAACAACAGGTGCACATAATTGAAAACAACAATCTACAAAATCACCTATATTTACTATCTGGGTTCTGAAAAGTCTTTTTTTCGAATCAAGTTAGGCATTACAAACCTATATGGTACGGATACCCCCTGATGTTGAGTTGAATTGCAATATCAATTCCCAGGGATGTGATTCTTTAAAACAACAAAAAAAATGGATTCCTACTATCTCATGTACAACTTTTGTCAGACACAAAGTATGCAAACTTCATCTACAACTATACACGAAGAAATCAAATTTATGCTAATATGATATTTTCTTCAAACTAATGGTAGCTTGAATTCTTCAGCCATTAAGTCCTTTTGTCAAATTAGATTGCAACAAAATTTTACAAAAAAAACTTACATAAAATGAACTACATCTATTACAGAATTTCTTCAATCATTTAGCGTGCATACATCTAAGTTTCAACCAACAAACCAATTCACAGTAAGAAAAAACCATACTGTCAAACATAGAATAATGGATTTAGATAATAGATATGACTTACAATGGACAAAAATTCATTATAAACTGAACTTTAAAACTTTGACAACACATTCTTATTTTTAATCCCCTACATGTACATTCTCAACTATCATTTCCATTTATTATTGGTTAGCTCAGAAATAACTCTCTAAATATCTCATAAACATTCACAGGTAGAAATTTCCAATAAATTGAAATTTCTACAACACTTTAAACTAATAATAAACTAAAATTTCAAGAATATTTATGAATATACCTGATAGTGTATATATATATATATATATATATATATATATATATATATATATATATATATATATATATATATATATATATATATATATATATATACGGCTCCAAAAATATGAGAGTATGCTCTAGCTCCAATATCCTTACCAACTCATTGTAAACCATCTGGTTTTCCACCCAACCATGTATAGGGAGAACTTCTCCTGCTGGAACTCCCATGCTATAAGACCTCACAAGAAGTATCAAAATATAGCAGTAGAGAGATATACAAGGCAAGCTGAGGAAGATAAGTTTCATTTCATCCCAATACCACTCATGGCCAGCTCTACTTAGTAATTTAGTTCATGAATTTCAAATTCATTTCAAAATCAATTGGCTACTGTACAAGTCTCTCCCTCTCATAATATATATACTTTTTAAATCTCTCCAACTCTTAGTATCATAATGCACCTCTCTGAAGTGAGAATACATGAGACACATATATAGGAGGAGAAAAAATATATTCTCATCAAGGAGGAGTAATATGCATGCCTTGTATTCCATTTAGAGGAGTGTAACTCATACCATTAAGGAGATGTATGCATGCCTTGGTTAAGGAGAGTGTAACATATGCATTAAAGAGAGTGTAAGAGGAACCATTTATGACATGTCTTTAATGAGAGTAAGAGGAATATTTCATTCTTTGATGAGTGAATAAAAGAGAGTGTAATGTATTATTAAAATAGAGAGAGAGTTACATAGAGCCATGAGAATCATCAAGGAGATAGGTGTGAAGTGATTGAGGAGATGAAGGTGACTTACAATTCCCTTTTAATAATAATATCATAGTCTCATAAAAGATAATAATAATATTAATAATATCAATAATATTGACGATTAAGTCTAGATTGAACTATTAGTATTGATTAGTGATAAGTTAAGTGACTTTTCTTCAACTACTCTTGATTAACAATTTATGAAAGGTGATTTACTATTTCTGGAAAGTCATACTTGAGATGCTGGACATGACTTTCTATTTTTAGAAGGTCACCCTTGAATTGTTCAAAATTATATTTTCTTAAGGAAATTCATCAATGAGCTACCCATGAGTGGTATTTTCCTTTTGGATAATAGGGATTACACATCCCTATTGCATGCATCTCCATGCATTAGTAGATTGAGGACTCCACACCCTTATCTACTCCAAGTATCCAAGATTCCACACCTTGATCTTTTAAATATTTAGGACTCCGGGTCCTGATCCTTTTATTATAGATTTGAGACTCCACATCTTTATCTTTCATGGAATTAGGACTTCGTGACCTACTCTTTTTATTATATATCCAAGAATCCATGTATTTATCTTTCATGGATTAAGACTCCACACCCTAATTTCTATGTCTTCTCATCTACCCTGCTTTGAAACTTCATGCTTCACCTTAAGGTATTGATTGTGATATCATACCAATTTGATGGTTCGTGGGTAAGGTCTTGTTCCAAAACATGCACACATCACAATCTCATAGATCAACGGAACTAAATTAATTTCATAATTAACTTATTCACATCTTACCAAAGATTGTCCATGACTTCCACAATCATTTTGGTTTCGGAGAAACGGCTTCCGCAATCATTTTTAACTTGATAATCCTTGTTAGCAATAACAAAGTCCCCTGCCATATCTTGATTCGTACAAGATTAAGCATATATAATCATACAAACCATGTACCATCCATAAATAATAATTAACCATATGTTACACATAACCATGATCATCCATGGATCTATGTGTCCTAATCTTGGATCACCATCCATGTCATACACCTATTTTAAAATTGGGACACCAAAAGAGAAAACATTGATAGTGTGTACTTAAGAAAAATTAGTCTTATACACACAACCATAAAAATTATCATAAGCACACAACAACCAGGTGATCTGTTGGCTGGAGGTGGCTTGGACCGAGGTTCAAATTTCGTTACGTTAACCAACAAAACCCTACACTACCGGCCCTTTCAGAAATAGTCTGCTTAGCACATACTTCAGTCTCACTCGACGCAGTATTAGGGGATGCTAGAACTAGGTTTCTACATCCAAAAGGCTATGTCATGTAGCAGTGAGGTGTTTCTTTAATCTAGGGCCCAATCCAACCTTCATGAATCCTTATCTTCAGAATCACAGACTTAAAGAGATTTGTACTTAAATAGACCATGAGCATCACCTAATTGATCTAACATGCATAAGTTATCATACAAAAGTAGATTTGGACCTTTGCGATGCAATTAAAATAATATTACAGAGAATCGAATCATAACTGAGCATAAACATAAAATAGATAAATATACAGAGAACACACAAAATTGCTTCAAATAGTATTTATTACTTTAGATATTCAATAAATACACTTCTCCTGACCCTGCGCACATGGCTGCAGGGGTCCGTGCACTCAGTTGTAGGAGCCTTCCTCTTCGGCATAATACATAATTATAGACTAAAAATATTATTCATGAACTTCCAAAAAGTTGCCTAATGACTCCAAGAGGTCCACGGAGTGCCTAATACTGACTTGGATCCTTTGACACCCACAACGAAGCATACCTCGCAGCTTTGCACAAGTCTAGGTCGACAATAGAGAACTACAACTTGTCAGGGTTATCTAGGCTATCAAAGCAATAAAAATTAACAACCATGCATAATGGAAGGGTTTCCCATCTTCCTAGGCCTCACAAAAATCATCCAGAAACACCTGGAAAAGGTATCATACACATTTAAATTGCACCCCTTGGCTCCATTGCATAGCCAACTAAATTACTTGGGTTGGCACCTTGTCTGCCCTACACTTCCTCATAAGCTTACTGGCAAGAATGGACATGGAAAAGGAGATAGCCTTCTCAGAATTCGAGCTTACAATGTATCCTCGTGACTTCTTGATGACATTGAAATATTTCTTCACTTTGTATGTGAGTTTCTTTTCTTGAGACTTGCCAACAAAAGTGCTGGCAGGGTCTGCTGTTGCACATGGTAGCATGGTGATCCTCCTGATCAACATAGCATCAATGGGGATCCTCTCCGCAAGCCATAAGACTCTGTCGTACACTAAAGCCAACAACTAGCACACACATATTGTATTGATTTTGCTACTCCCAAAATGAAGCACAGTCAACATATTTAGTAAACCAACGTGTTGAATCGCAGCTGCCCATGTCATTGGTTCTATTCTTGTTACACCAAACTCCTCATAGTATACCATCTTCAGGTATTTACTTGGCTCAAAATGAGGGAATTTGGCACTGTCCACCAAATCCTAATCTTCCATGCATAGTTGCAGCACCTACGCCAGCAGCCCTCCATAAAAGGGCACATCATTGGGCAACAAAAGTGTAAAAATGGAAAATTTTCCTACATCAGGGTTCTATGTCACCTTAGCAATCATATTTCTCGGAGGCATATATGGAGGTAACCACGAGATTGGATCGGCCTCATCAACACTTATGTCCTTAATTCCTACCTCAATTTATTCATCCTTTAGGTCAACCGACTCCATTGGTTTCTTCTTCTTCCCTTTGTCCATCTTTTACTTCCTCCTATGTTTAGCAGACACCTTCCTAGCTGACTAACTTATCGGGGCTTCTTCGATTTCTTCTACTTCTTCATTGTTGTTGCTTCTGCTAGTTCTACCAGTGTTGCAGTGGCATCTGCATCTGTGGGCTTCGGCCTTGGTGATCTAGGAGTTGTTGTGTGTGTAGGAGGAGTAGCGGTTATGATGTTTGTTAATCCCCACTCTATAAATTCCCATAAGACGTCTTGCCAATCCTCATCAGACATGCAACACTTATCTCAGCTCAGACTTAGGCACAAAATCTCACTAGATTTCTTCGAGAGGCAAAGTGTCTGAATGTAGAGAGGGGTTCCATATTTATAGCCAAATTCAAATTTGAATGTCATGAACGCCTTCATATCCTCCTCATAAATGCGAATTTGGTGGTATATTTTCAGAGATATTCTCCTTAATTTCACTTCCCCTGCTCCCTTTAACGACAAAATTGCGGTGAAATCAACTGTAGCTCTTCCAACAGTCATAGTTTGGGCAGGCTACGTTGGACCCTACCTTATGGCATAGCTACCTTGTCACAACATTCTCCACCCATGCCATCTCCCTAAACATCATGAAACCCTCCTTCTTTGACGTGATCCTTCCTTGATAGAGTAGTTTATAGTATTGCACTTCCTTTGAACTGCTTGAAGCACTAAGACTTTCTAGCTCTCATATATTCATTGCATCCTTGTAGGGGTGGGATTGTCCCTATATACCTTCAATCTTCTCCCCATTAATCCTTCTAGGAAGCAACTCCCGATTCAACTTTGCAAGCTACAGTGCACCACCATCAGAAATATCCTTGACCACATAGGGTCCCATCTAAAAATTCCCAGGAAGTTTTATGAACTTGCTGTCATACATCAGGACCAAATCTCCATTCTTAAAAGTGTGTCATGTAATGTGGCAATCATGCCACACCTTTTCCCTAGCTTTCTACACCTGTTGATGAAAACCAGCCAAAAAGCAGTCCTCCTCCAACAAAAGTACCTGCGCTAAATGTTCCTCCATGAAGTCACGCTCTTCCATCTCAGTTACTGTTGTGATCCCTAGGATGGGAACTATATACTCCATTGGCATCACTATTTCTTGTCCATACACTAGTCTAAATTGTCTTTTCGTTGTCACTTTCTTACAAGTCGCCCTATATGCCCATAGAACCACTAGTATGTGCACATCCCAATCATTCCTATTAACATTGTAGATCTTCATTAAGGCATTCTCCAATATTATGTTAAAAGCTTTGATAGTTCCATTCACCTAGGGACGATATGGTGTACTATTTTGATGGTTCATTTGGAATTCTTCTATCAACACATTAATTGTTTCATTCAAGAATTGCAAACCTTGATCACTCATTAGGATCTTTAGGCATCCAAGCTGTGACAGAATATACCCAAATATAAACTTCGCTGTAGTTTCCATGTTGTAATCCTTCACAGGTTGTGCCTCGGTCCATCTGGTCAAGTAATTTGTTGCAGTGATATTATAACGTGCACCCATCTTCTTCCCTAGTGGATTAATTGGTCCAACGAAGTCAATTTCCCATTTATCAAATGCTTGCAGCGTGACCTATGGATTTAAGGGAAATTCATCCCTTCACAATGGTCATCCAGTCCTCTGACACACATCGCACACACTGTAATACTTATAATATTTATGTTCCGTAGGCCACCATAATATTGCTTGCAGAATCTTCTACATAGTTACCTTACCTGCATAGTTTCCTCCTGCGACACCACCATGGGCTTCAGCCTAAATACTATGTAGTTCATACTCAAGTACATAACGGTGTAAAACTTCATCCGGTCCCATCTTGTATAAGTATCCTACAATCTTAAAAAATATGTATCACTGACTACTAGTCCCTTCTTTTGCTGCATTTTGTAACCTTCAGGAGCTACACCAGTAGAAAGAAAATAAATAATGTCCGCAAAATGTTCATCCGCAACTCTGACAATGAAGAGTTTCTTGTCAGGTAACCCTTCATCAATATTAGTGGGTTCTTCATCGTTATCGATCCTAGAGAGGTGATCAGGTCCAACATTTAACCTCCATGGCTTATCTATCACTTCAAAATCATACTCCTGGAAGAGAAGCAACCATCTATAGATATCCCCCCCCCCAACACAGGCTAATTGACTAGGTATTTTAATGTAAAATGATCTATGTACATTTTAATGTGCACACCTAGCAAATAATATCTAAATTTTTGTAGTGCATATACCATGTCCAATCCTTCTAGTTTTCTGGTTGAATAGATTCTCTCCGCCCTAGATAGTTTCCTACATGCAAAGGAAATTGGATGGTCAATATCTCCTTCACCTGGTTGAGTTAAAAAAAATAGCAATGCTATACAAGATGCATCCACATGCACATGACATTCTTTATTCTAATCCGAGAATACTAAAATTGGTACAATAACCATCTTCTCCTTAAGAACATCCAAGCTCTTCTGATAGTCATCATCCCATCAAAACATAGCATCATTCTTCAACAACCCATTGGCACAATGATCTTTGCATACGCCTTTATAAACTTCTTATAATACCCTGTATGACCCAAAGTTGTGTGGAGCTTCTTTACATTCTTGGGTGGATCGAAATTGATAATTACAACAATATTGGTAGGGTCTACCATTAATCCCTACTTATATACGACATGTCCCAACAATATTCCATAAGGTACAAAGAGAATACATTTCTTCAAATTCTAGGAAATATGATACTTCTTGCATGTATCCAACATTAGGTGTAGACTAGAAACATGTTTCTTAACTAGCCCAAATATTGTCCAATTGTCAAAGGAGACCTCTATAAACTTATGAATAAATTGCTTGAATGTTGCAACTACCACCCTTGAAAATATTGTAGGAGCATTTTTCAGTCCGAAAGGCATTATTGTATACTAGAACAAAACCCACTTTATAGTGAAGGTAGTCTTGCTTATATCCTCTGGTGCAATCTTAATTTGGTGATATCTTGAAAATCCATCTGTGAACGAATAAGCCTCCCGTCTACCAATGTTTTCTAGAACTTCATCTGTAAAAGGCATAAGAAAGGGGTCATTTATGCATGCATCATTTAACTTCCGCAGATCTACATAGACCCTGATATAACCTTTTGTTTTCTTTTCCTAAACCACCACAAGGCTGATCCATTTGACTCTTCTACTGGTTCAATTATACCTACCGTGATAATATTAGCTAACTCATATCTTACCTTTTCCTTGTACTTGGGGTTCAATCGATATGGGCATTGCTTAACCAGCTTCACATATGGCTTTAAATTGATCTTCATCATACCCAAATCACCTACTATACCCATCAATTCAAAGAACTTTTTATGAAATAAATCTTGATATTCATGAAGTAATTCAACAACCTTGCCTACCATGTCTTCATCCCAATAGTCACGAATATGTGTGAACTTTGGCACTACTTCTGAGCCAATATTTACTTGTTTTGTCTTTACCAGCTGTGATATATCAGGGATCTCCACATGAGTTCCTGCAACTTTGCATAGTCCCTCTAACTCAGGAATATTGATATTTCATGGATCTTCATTGTCTTCTTTTGTAGTAACATTGTAGCATTCCAAAGCATGTTGTCGTTGCACGCTTCAGTCAAGCTCCATCCAAGTTATAGGTTCTATTGGTGTTCAGAAGATCACTACCTTAATCTCTTGAAGTGCCCCATCAATGCATTTGAACCCATCTTCAAAGCTGAATGTCAGCAAGAAACTTTACTTCATTTCATCCCAATCATTAATCACGTGTCACAGCTCCATCTCCAAATACCAGTTCATTGGTATAACTTCTAAGGTATGAATAAATATATGTACCCACTCTGGTTGAGTTACCTCACCCCAAGTCTTAATACATCGAGCTAGATGTTGACATGTGTCATCCTTACCTATGTACTTTTTACTGAGCTACATTGTTATGGAGCCAAATCTTAATCTCATTATTCTACGATTTTCCTTCCAATCCAAAATATTGTCATTGTGGGTTCCCCACCATCTTGCATGCATAGCTCTCAAAGCCAAATCTAGAGCCTGAAACCTATTCTCCTCTAGTATGTCTCTTTCAAAATGTTCAATAAAAATATTGGCATCATCTAACCCATCATAATAAGGTAATTTATGTACCTCAGTTGATATACAATGAAAAGAAATTGTAAGCTTATTGGATCGTAGGGTAGAGACCTCATGTAACCGATTGTGCCAATTTTCTAATTCTTCATCTAAGTTTGATTGACATGAACTATCCTTCTCCAAATGATCCATCCATCCACAGTGGGATTAATCCATTCTTCGTCTTGCGTAGTGAGCTTATATATGTGATCAATGTCTTCATCATCATAGTCATCACATAATGGCTCTGTGTATTGCGCACCTTCAACTAAATCCAATGAAACAGCCACTCTAAGGCTGTTCTTTTCAAACACCATGCTTCGCTTCTTCAAATTAATAATAGAGTTCATGTCGAAAGCCCAATCAATCCTGAGCAACGCTGATTATGGATTACTTTCATCTACTATTTCAATAACTTCAAAATGTGGGAGCACATTGGCTCCCTCAATATCTACAGTCACTCTATGTAGGCGACCCATCAGAATTATCTTTTGTTGATTTTCCATGCATAGTTGGATTAGTGACCACTGCAACTTAGGTTTCCCCATACATTCCAAAGTCTATTTTTTCCATACATTAGCATCATATCCTAAGTCTATAATTAGGTGGTTCATGTCAAAATCACCAATTTGAGATGTCAACCGCATCTCCCTACCAGTTCTCTTCTTGTTTCGGTTCACCTTATTCATTGCGCACTATTCTAGTAACAACGTGTCCTTGCTAGCACAATTATCTATCAGTTCATGTAGTCCTTCAACTGCCTTCTAATCCCTCAGTAGCTTCATGCATGTTTGCAGAAATGACTTTAGCACCATGGGATCAGAGTCCTCCGTCGCAATAAGTTCTTCTAATTTCTCTTTTCGTGGGACTATTTATTTCTGAGTTTTAGACATAGAAGCACCTAGATCCATAAAATGTTTTCTTGCCTCCATAAACGTATCCTTTTCTCTTTGTAAGTCAAACCCAACATTATTCTTTCCAGCCATGTGAACCCATGTATCCGATACCAGTTGCTTGCGTTCTACCTTGTCTACACCAGTGGCTATACCACTTCACGTGACAATATTGCCACTAGGATTTTCTTCACGCAGCTCAGATCTCATCATCAAAATGTGTTGTTTCAGTTGTTGGTTCTTATTTTACTGCATCTTTTCTATTAATACAAGACAATCTTCTATAACACGATCAAATTGCTTACATTATTTACAAGAAGGATGGGTTGGATTTTGACAGTCACGCGCAAAATATCCTGGTTCTCCACAGTTGTAGAAGATGATTTGGCTCCAACCTCTTCTAGCACCTCCTCCTCCTTCTCTTTTGTGTCCTCAGAATCCTCTGTGAGCCACTGGTGAGACTTGATCATTTTGTGCGTGTGTTTCAGCCTACATCCTATACATTAGGTTATTTCTATCATCAAGTCATAGCTCCGACAATCTCTTTCATCGTGGCCAACTGATTACAAAGTTTGAAAAATAGTTGCTTTGGTGACTGTACAAATTTTTGCAACAGATAACAATTTTCTATTGAATGCATTCCTAACACTTGGCAGATACTACAACAGACACTTGAATTGACGCTTAATCCAGCGGGAGATTCTGGTTTCAGTGATTTGGGACCTCCTGCAGCTATATAGTCTCAGTACACAGGGCATTGATCCTTATAGTTTCCTACATCCTTGCACTTCGTGCACCAAACTTTAGGGCGTACTCCTTAATGAACCTCACTTCCCTTCTTCAGATCCTGCAACTCCATATGAGGCTTGCTAACTGTGACTGGATCTATTGGATACGTATATTCATGTCTTGGATCAGTGAAGCCTCTAGCTTCATCATGATCTCTAATTCTTCAGCCTGAGATATGATCTTTTGTTGAGAAAAATGCAATCTTAAGTGTGGCAATAGCGAAGCTATGTACCATTCCTTATGTTGTTCATCTGAAATATGAAGATTAGCTTGTCTCAGTAAGCATTTCAACCTCTAATCTATATCCCATGCAGACTCATTAACTGCCTGCTTGATCTCCTTTATTTTAGTAACACACTAAGCTTTTGATTTCGACTTTCTAAATTATGCGTTCAGTGTAGTCTTTATCTCAAAAAACGTAGCATTCAGATTGGTTGTACTATATTTGATATACAATTTAAGAACTCTATCTTGTAGCATTGTAACCAGTTGCACTTTCTTCATGTCATCATCATTGATCTTTTGTGCCTTCCACATAACTTCTACTACTAACTAAAACTGATCAGGATCCTTTGATCCCTGACCCTTGAATATAGGCATTTTCATTGTATTCACCATATTGAAGAATGAAGGTGGAGGTGGAAGTGGAGGTGTAGGCATAGGTGTATGAGGCGGCGATGGATATGGGGATGGATTGGATGTTTGTAGAATCCCAGAAGTGCCCTGACCTCTCGCTGTTATGTACCTCTAGGTGTGTTAGGGCTGGTCCTTTCTTCTTCATTGTCTGATTCACCCAATAATGGACTGTACGTGCCTCAATATATTTGTCCCTATGAGCTCTGAATACTTTTCTGCTTCATGTAGATCTGATCTTACCTATTTTAAACATCAATTCATATGCATAAAACCCTTTTCACACAACAACATTTTAATCCAAGCTTTTAGCGATTTCAAGTACTTACCTCTCGAACCCTTAAAGAATCACCGTTTAGCTTTGTTATAGGATACATATGTGTCAATTGGAAATTCAATGATGAAATCGCCCAAAATACTATCGATTCAGTGGTTGACAGCCCTTGCAACATTCTAATCAGACTGTTCCAGATGCTTGATCAGTTCAGGAGTCCACAAAATAGGATCATTGTGTTTCCAAGTAGGTTTGTTGTCCACTAATTTGAAAGCCACTCGTGTAGTGATGAGAAAAAGATCTCATACACTTCTGTGTAGATATATCTCTATAAACACCTACCTTTTGACCAGCGCAGATTTTGATTTTCCTGAGCTGCAACCTCGTGCAACGTCTGATCTACCCACTTCTTGAGTTCTTTCTCAGTTGGTATCCATGGATGCCACATCACACATCCCTCATGTAGATCTCGGTCTTGGTAATAGAACCATTTGTTGGCTTGATGGGGCTTGGACCCAAGTTTAGAGTTAGCTACACTAACCAATCAAACCCTACATTTCCAACCCTTTCAGCAATAGTCCGCTTAGCACAGACTGTAGTCTCACCCGAGGCAATATTGGGGGATGCTAGAACCAAGTTTCTACATCTAGAAGGCTATGTGATGTAGCAGCAACATGTTTCTTTAATCTAGGGCCCAATTTGACCTTCATGAACCCTTATCTTCATAATCACAGACTTAAAGGGATTTCTACTTAAATAGATCTATGAGCTTCACCTATTTGTTCTAACATGTATAACTAATCATACAAAAGTAGATCTGGACCTTCACAATGCAATTAAAACAATATTACATAGAATCAAATCATAACTGAGCATAAACATAGAAATAGATAAATATACAAAGAACACACATAATTGCTTCAAATATTCTTTATTACTTCAGATATTCAATGAATACACTTCTTTTGACCCTGCGCACACAGCTGCAGGGGCCCACGCACTCAGTTGTGGACTTTCCAAGGTCTCCGCACACTCAGCTACAAGAGCCTTCCCGTTCGCTAGAATACAAAATTAAAAATTAAAAATATTATTCGTGAACTTCCAAACAACTACCTAATGACTCCTAGATGACTTCCTTTTATAGCTTTTACATTACATTACCATGGTCTGTGAACCATGGGCAGAGAACAAAATAGTCCATCCCTTTACAAAATAAGGGGCTTTGACTTGCCTAAAAGCCCCTTTGACTCTTAACATTCTATGATATTCGCGCTCTGCTCCTCAAAATGTAGAGACTTTACAATATTACAAAAGTTGACACAAAAATTAGACCTGGGGGACCCTATCCCAACATGACCCAAACTAGGTCCATAACGTACAAGAATATACATAAGTATGACATGCATAATTATATATCATTGTGTCAAAATTACCCTCTCCAAGTGTCATCAAAGTTATCTCACTAAGAAGGGACACTACATACTCCCCTTCCTGGGCTAAACTTCGCCCAGAGTTTTCCTACAGTCATAAGATGCTTAGTTCTTTTCGATTCTCCTATCAATAAGGTGTTAACCTTATGTATATGTATTTGATATATTTTTCTTCGTGCCAGTTAATAGTTTGATGTTTACTAAATTGGAAGCAACTCCATGAAAACCAAAACATACTATTTTTAATCATGTATAGTCATGCCATACTAGATGGGTTTGGACATACACCACAATACATAATATATCGAAATAATCATCTAATCAAACATTTTATATCTAGATGTTATTTTTTTGTACACGATATGACAATGATCTCACATTACAAATAATTGTCCTTTCCAAATCGAACGCATAAAGTATTCAATATGTTTTCTTGTGTAATTCTCTTAGGTTTCTATAGAAAAATTGAGCTTTCCAACTCACGAACAACTCCCACATTAGTAGTGTAAACAAAAATTATGGTCCATCCCATCTCACAATCAAGTTTGCATACAAAAAGAATCAAATCATCCAAATAAAATTGTCATTGCACCTATGCAACAAAACATGTCATATATATAACCCACTCTTACATCCCACCTGATTTATGTCATCTCAATCTAAGTTTTCACCTTTCATTCCACAAGACACTGTTATAATCAAAATCTTCCTAAAATTTTTAGTAAATGTTTACTCTTTAGGAAAAATCACAATTTGTGGTACAAGACAATTTTTTTTGTTTAACTAACAATCTAAGGTTCCATACAGTCCTCATTGACCAAATTTTTTATTATAGACCATTCCTTTAGTTCCCATAATCTTTATTATTATTCACTTCTCTCACATGACAATCAATTATGAATGCCTCTGTCAGAATATCTTCATTTTGAAAACAAATTAATGATATCTTTTCAGAAGTGGCTTGTAACCAAGAACAAATCTCATAGTTATGAAAATATGTAATCGATATTATTGAATCTAGCTTGATAATTGTAAGTTAAATTGTTTTCCAACTATGAAATTTCTCATGATTTATATTTAGTAATTAATCAATACATTTTGTTTCAGGTCTCATTTCTTAATATTAATACATACACAAAAAAAAGCTATGAAAACCATTCATTTCTCAAAATACGAAGAATCTTCTTGAATTTAAATAAGATTTAGACTATCTCAAGGAAATTTCTTGCCTAATGCTAACCCTTGCCCCCCCCACGCCCTTTATTTTCAAGGAGAATTACCACCCTATCAAAATATTACAACCTTTTTTAGGACTAATAACTACTCATACACATATTGTTGGGAGAAGGTCCCCTGTGGGTCAATTTTGGGGTTACAAACCCAAGTTTTGGGGTAGAAGGTCTGAATTTCGTATAAAGAATGTAAAATCTCCGCATTTTGTGGTCGCAGAGTGTGAAGATATCTAAAGTCAAAAGGGTTTTTTGCCCTTAGTCTAGATAGGTTGTGTCGGTTTTGGAGATCCGCCCTTGGTCCGTGGACAATGGGAATGTATAAAAGGTTGTCTTAGAGATTTTATGGGAGTTCAATAGTGATGAGTCATTGATGTCATAGGTTTGTGAGAGCTAAGAGTGAGAGTCTTAGTGGAGGAAGAGGCTCTGCAGCTGAGTGCGCAGAGGCCTAGGGTAGAAGTCTGTAGCTGAGTGCATGGACCCCTACAGCTGTGTGTGCAGGGTGGTTAGAGTATGTATTGAAAATTTTAATCATCAATAAAGAGAAGTGTTCTGAACTTACTGTGTACTTCCATGTATTTAGCATTATTTTACTGCTGTTATAAATATTGTAATTATGCTATGTTGAACTTTAAGTTTTAAATACAATGTTAAGTTGATGCGCAAAAATATATCTTTCCATTTGTTGCATGAATGCAAGTAATAATATATTTTTAGGCGAGGATAATCTTAGTTTTATGGTAAAGTTGGCTAATACCTAAGACAATTTGGGAACCAAGTCAGTAACCTAGTTACAAAGGCGCATAAGTGCTTGAATCATCATCTAGGGTTACGGGAAGGGAAATCGGGTACCTTCGCGGAGGTTCTGAAAGATGGAAGAAGAATTACATCGATAAGCCTTAAAGGCTTATCGATCTGCACAAAGATATGAGTAAGGGTATAAAATCAACATCACAACTATCTTAGGGTGTGGAAACTTGGCTTTTGCATCCCTCCATACTGCTTTGGGTGAGACTTCAGTCCGTGCTCTGCAGATTGATGCCGAAAGAGCTAGTAGTGTAGGGATTTGCTTGGCTGCTTAATGCTAAACCTGGGTTAGGGCCCATCAAGCCAAAAAATGGTTTCATTTCCAGGACTGGGATTTGCATAACAAGATGTGTGATGTCATATCATTGGAATCCAACTAAGAAAGAGATAAAAATTGGTTGGATAGAAATATCCATGAATTCGCAGTGCAAGAAAATAAGAATCCGTGATTGATGAAAGAACAGTGGTTGGACAGATATCTATACACAGAAATACATGAAATCTTCTTTTGTTCCTTCCCGATTGAGTTATACAAGTGAATCACGAAGTTGGCAGACGACCAAGGAAGGTGGAGTCTTGAAAATCTGATTGTTTAGACACCAGAGTTAGTAAGGAGATTGGAAGTTTCTGAAGATAAGATCACGCATGTTGTTGACCATTGGCTCAATGCATCATAGGAGGATTTGTGACAGAGTTCACGGTCGATGCCTCTATTAGTCACAACAAAGCAGAGCGCCGCTTCTTTAAAGGGAAACAAGATAAGTATTTGAAGTCACTAAATACTTGGATTAAGATGCTCTTGTGTGAACAACAATTCATGCAGCTACCTTGGTGTTTGGAGCTATGCAAAGTGGAAAGTCTTTCAGGGATGGAGGAAGAAAACGTCCTGATTATAGCCCCTAATCATGCCTCCTTTGAATGACGACAAAGGAGCAACGCAGTCTTCTCCACTGAGCATTGTTTAGCTGATAAGACAAGGGTTCCTGTGAATACCTACAACACCTCCATCCTCATCCAATCCATCCACATCGCCTCCATCCTCATCCCCACCTCTCACCCCATCACCGACACCACCCCCATCTCCACCACTATTCAACGTGGTGAGCTCCATAAAGCTACTTGTATTCAAGGGTGTAGGAAATGAAGATCCAGACCAGTTTTGGTTTGTCGCAAAGGCTGTTTGGGAAGCTCAGGGTATCATGAATGACCAGATGAAGAAAGCCATGCTGGTTAGTGCATTGCAGGACCGTGCACTAATGTGCTACATTAAGTATAGTACTGATAACCCAACATCCACGTTGGTAGGTATCCAGGCTGCGCTAAATAGAGAATTTAGTAGACCTAAGTCTCAAGCACAATCGATTGTGGGGTTCAAGGAGATCATGATGAAGCCGGGGGAGACACCCTGGGATTTGTATCAAAGATTGAAGTGTACGATCCATGAAGCCAACATGAACCTAACCGATGGGTAGCACCACAAATGGTTCGTGGCCTAGCTCTTGCCCCACTTAATGGTTGCACAATCACAACATAAGATTGGAACCTAGGCAGAAGCTCTGGAAATCGCGGTGAGACTGCATGAGACACCAATGTAGGATGCTAATCTATGGTTTCAATAGATTGATGCGCAATTGCAAAACCTTTGTCTCGAAACGCAAAGTCTAAAGAAGGATAGAATAGCTCTGCTAGAGGCGCGCGGAGAAGTTTGGTGCCTAAAATGCAAAGGTCAGGGGCATGACAAGGATCACTTCCTAGTCTTTGCGAAATATATTGCAGTAAGGGGACCAATGCCACTGTGACTAGAGGATGTGGCAGGGCCAAGTACAGGGCCTGTGAATGGTGCACTATATGCTAGGTGGCTGGGAAACATGCGATAGACAATTGCAATTTGCTGCATAAATTCATACAAACACCACGACAAATCTTTTGCAATTTCAATCAATCAAGAGGTCATGATGAGCGCAATTGTTGTAGTTACAAATTAATGATGGATATGACACCTGCATATAGGGTGTAGGTAGAAATGCGGCCTCTAGAGTTTGGGGGAATGCGAGGTGAGTATCAGGGGCGCGGCCGAGGCCGAGGAAAGATGATTTGTTACAATTGTGGAGACCTAGGACACTATGTGAGGGACTAGCTGAATCTGATAGCAGACAGACGTAATTGCGTGGGACCACGAGAGCTCCTGCACATCATATTCGGATGAATAATTATAGAACTGGCAGAAAAAACATCATGAAGTATCTACGTTGTGTTTTAATATGATGACCAAGTCATTTCATTGTGTGTCATCAGAAGTCAGGGATCTGCCTCATTATGATGGGCTAACTGATTTTGATCATTTTTTGGATGCATTTGAGAGAGAGGTGCTGGAGAAACATCGCCTCCAAGCCTTGGAATAGGTACTGCACGCTACACCCGCAAGATGATGGGCTATGCACAAGGATAATTTCGATGATTGGCGTGACTATAGGAGGATGATGAGAATACATTTTGGGCAGCCAAAATTGTGGATGATAGATAAGTATGATGGAAGGGATGATTTGTGTGATCACCTGGCTAAATGGACTAAGGCTTATGGAGCGAAGCCCCAACCTAAATGGGTGCATCTATTTTGTCATACCAATGAATTGGTACTTGGAAACAAAGCTCCACCATGGCATTGAAGAATGGGACATCTTGCACCAGGAGTTTATAATGACGTTCAACATTAAGGATGGGTTTGACTGTATCGACGCTATGCTACAGGAGGTTAAAGTAGCGATCTTTAGGATACTGCAAGTTCCTTTGGACCTAGTCCAACTTGATTAGACTACCCAGCTGAGTCATGCACTAGAATTCTATAAAGTGACCATTGAAGAAGAAGATGAGTATCCTAGAAAGATTAATATTTCAGAAACTGAGGGTCACTGCACGGTTGAAGGTCCACAGATACATGATCTAGACATAACCACACTGCTGAAAACAGGCAGGTCAACATTGGCACAGAGGTAGAACTGAAATTTGCAAGGATTGGGGACTATTGGGATGATGTGATAGTAGACAAGGTTGCTGAGCTCCTCTGTGAATATCAGGATTTGTTGTCCATGAAGTTTTCTGATGTAAAAGGGATAATAGGAGACCAGGGTGTCATGAAGATCACCCTGAAACCAGATGCGAAACCTGTAAAACAAATACCTTACCACCTTAATCCAAAGTATAAGGAAATGGGTTTGTGCTGAGTTAGATAAGATGCTCATGGCAAGAATTATTGAGCCAGTGTAGGAATCTGGTTGGGTAAGCCCGATAGTGGTTCAGGAAAAGAAACAGAATGAAGAAATAAGGATATACGTGGATCTCCAAAAGCTGAATGACGCTTGCATGCGTGATCCTTTTCTGACCCTGTTCATTGACGAGGTCCTAGATAATGTAGGCAGCCAAGAAGCATACTCTTTCAGTAATGGGTTCTATGGGTAATATTAGATCAAAATCACACCTGAGGATAGAAGCAAGACAACCTTCGTGACTAAATGGGGATGTTTTCAGTACACTGTAATGCCTTTTGGCCTAAAGAATGCGCCAACAATATTTTCACGCGGAGTCATTGCAGCATTCAGAGACTTCATTCATAATTTTTTGGAGGTATACTTTGATGATTGGACAATGTTTGGATTGGTCAAGTGCCATGTGGCAAGTCTATGCTTGATGTTAGATACATGTCAAAGATACCAGATCGCGCTCAATCTAAAGAAGTGTCTGTTTTGTGTCCCTTTCGGGATCCCGCTAGATCATGTGGTATGCAGACAAGGATTGATGGTACACCCTGCAAAGATCGCGGTGATAATCAACTTGGAGGTGCCACAAAATGTGAAACAACTGTGCACAACTCTAGGGCATATTGGATACTATAGGAAGTTCATCAAGAGATATGCCCAAATCACCGCCCCCATGGAGAATTTTATGAAAAATGATGCTACGATCTGTTGGAGTGATGAATGTCAGAAGAGCTTGGACGTGCAGAAAAAGAAAATGGTCACCACGTCAATCCTAGTCTTCCTAGACTGGAAGAAAGAATTTCATGTGCATGTGGATGCCTCATGTATTACACTGGGGGTCGTGCTGACATAGGCTGGCGAAGGGGAATTGGTCCATCCTATAGCATTCACGAGCAAGAAGTTGTCCAAGGCTGAGAAGAATTATTCCACTATAGAGCGCGAAGGACTAGCCATGGTGTATGCGCTCCAAAAGTTTAGGCATAATATGCTCAGTGGAAATTTTAATATGTATGCAGATCATTTTGTATTGAAATATCTTGTCAATAAGCCTATGTTGGGGGGGAATATCTACAGATGGTTGTTGTTGTTCTAGGAGTACAAATTTGAAGTTCTTGTGAAGCTAGGATGATGGAGCGCGGGACCTGATCATCTCTCACGTATTGAAATAGGAGAGGAACCTACTAATTTGGAGGAGGGGTTTCCTAACACACAACTCTTTGTAGTGCATGTCATAGACAGTCACTTTCAAGATATCATACATTTCCTAACGACGGGAACCGCTCCAGAGGAGTATACAAGCCAGCAGAAGAAGGAGTTAGTGGTGCGTGCAACAGACTTCTCTGTCATTGTAGGGCACTTGTACAAAATGGGGTCAGATGAAATATTACGATGTTATGTACCTAACTTTGAATGGAGCAACATTCTCACAGATGCTCATGGAGGAGCTGTAGGAGGTCATTATGCAGGGAAAGCAACAACACTGAATGTTCTACGTGCTGGGTTGTGGTGGCCAACCCTGCATAAGGATTTGAAAGCATATTGTAGGGCATGTGATGCATGTCAAAGGACTGGAAGGCCATCATGGAGGGATAAACTACTATTGATGTTGCAGGTGACATTAAAACCATTCGAGAAATGGGCGATTGACTTTGTGGGTCCAATTCAACCTCAAGGAAAGAAAATAAGTGTGCGGTACATCATCATTGCGACTGAGTACTTGACCAGGTGGGCAGAGGTGCAACCTATGAAGGAATGTACAGGTTTTCCAACAGAAAAGTTTATTTTTGAATATGTATTGACAAGATTTGGTTTTCCAAATATTTTGATGAGCGATCGAGTTATGCACTTTCTTAATGAAACAATCAGCGCGTTGACAGAAGAATTTCAGGTGTATCGTCAGAAAAGTACGCTTATCATCCATAGGCCAATGGGATGGTGGAAGCATTCAATAAGATACTAGAGGGTGCACTGACGAAAGTCTACAATGCTTAGAGAAATGATTGGGATGTGCATGTACCCGCGATGCTATGGGCTTATAGAACGACTTGTAAGAAGCTAACTGGGAAAACGATTTTTAGACTCGTGTATGGCATAGAAGTTGTGATGCCAATGGAATACATTGTACCTAGTCTCTGCATAGCGGCACTCATAGGAATGGTGGACTGTGAAGCCCTGGAAGAGAGACTTGCGTAACTAGCAGAGCTTGAGGAGGACCAATTTCTAGCTTGATTTCATCAACAAGTTCAAAAATAGCGTGAAAAGGCATGGCATGATCAGCACATCAAATTGTGCACCTTCAAGGTAAATTATCTAGTCTTGTTATATGATAGTAAATTTGATAAATTTCTAGGGAAATTTCGGATGCACTGGCTAGGGCCATATGTCATCAAGGAGATTAGCGATGGTGGAGTAGTTCAGCTAGTTAAGTTGAATGGAGAACCCTTCCCAGGGAAGGTGAATGGCAGTCGATTGAAGCCATACATCGGTGATCCATCTAGGTGACTATATGAGGGAAGTATAGTCTTAGCACTGCAGGTAGCTAAAAGGAGGTGTGGGACTATAAAATACATTGCCCAGGTTTGAGAGCTACACAAGGAGAGAACTGCATGGAATAAGGGAATGTCACACAGTCCATAGAAATGCACAAAGAGCTGAGCTACCAGGGGAGAAACCATGCACGGTAGCCGGAAAGTGACCGTTAAAGTCAATGTTCATAATTTGACGATGGAAAAATGGCCAAATGGAGCAGCGAGGCGACATTTAAGTCAGAATTTATGGGTAAGATCTTTGAAAATTTGCCACCAATCTAACATTAATGAACTGATTTTGGGGCGAACGGTCAGATTTGAATTCAAAATGGCCTATAAATCACATATAGCCGCCTAGCGGAAAACACCTTGCATATTGAGAAATTCTGAGTTGTGTTGTGTGTTGTGCATAAAATGCGTATTTTTCGAAGAGTTACTTTATTTCCTGATGTTCGATCTATTTCTAGAAACTATCCGTACAATCACCCGTGATATTATTCTGAGAACAATAGCCATGAAAGTTGAAGCAATGACAACCGAGGGAGTTGTTCTGGAGGTCGCTATGGTAGCAGAAGGAGTTGTCTTAGAGGTTACGCTTGCAGAGATCCCAACTGAAGTACCAAAGTCACCATGGTCGCCTAGACCAAGGCCTATCCCGACCAAGGAGGGTCCCAAGAGTAAGAAGGGAAAGTAGGCCATGCCACCGTAGCTGGTGCATGCATCTCCCAGAAAACACCCGTAGAAGGATAAGCCCATCGCATAGGAAAAGGGTAAGACGATTAACCTAAAGCCGGAAGAAGAAGAGATTAAGGAAATCCCAATGGACGATGAGGTCGTTGGGGTGGAAAAAAAGGATGTTGAAATTGAGGGGTCTAACCCCATCACTAAGCTTCCTGAGTATGTTCCTCCATGTAGGGGCAAGACCAAGGTGCCCAAAGACATTGATGAAAGTAAGGTCACCCTACACACACCCCTCTTGTCAAACCAAATTTTGTTCGAAGGACCATGCTTGGGGCATGTCCCCCTTTTGAAATTAGAAGACTAGGATTTAGCGGACACATAACAGTTTGCTCATCTAGCAACAGACTAACTCATGCACTGCATGTTCCACAAAAGCACTGGAGTAACTACGTTGGAGCCGTAGAAGTGGCTAAAAGGCGTGGATAAGGAAGGACTGCTCAACCTGCTATGGGTGCCGCATTAAAATCATGCGCCCATCACAATGGTGGTAATCAAACAACTATTGTGCTTGGTACATGATGGGTGTTTATGGCTGGAGGAGCCAATACCCATCACTAATATTCTGATCCATAGGATCATGGTTTTTGTACATAGGGGAAAATCTATCAATGGCGTTTGGCGGGAAGAATGGTGAGCATGCCCTCGCAAAGACCATGACAAAAAAATTTAAGTTGGTAAAGAAGTCATGCGGTTATGCCATTTTGAGCATTTGTGACCCTGTGGTCAAAGTGGTAATGCAACTCTTAGTAGGGAAGGTCATGCAGAAGTGTCGCGCAGACGAAGTGCCGACACCAGTCGTAGCTTTGGCAGCACAATGCGCGGAGGGAGTTCAATTTACTTGGGCATGCTACCTCTGCAGTGAATTCCTAGTGAACTGACACGAAGCGTAGGATCTCAGCAAGACATTTCACTATGCATGGCTCTTGCTGTCCATAGTGCTGGTAGCATGGGAGCTAATCGAAGACAGTCATTTTCCTCCGGTCGCGCCAGACCTACCAGAGGTAGCAAAGTATGCTTCATTGTGGGTGACTAAGGATCCTCAGAGGATAAAAGACAACAAGATATTTTGGACCTTAATGGAGATGAATGTGCATATGGCCATCAATCACAAGCCGTAGTTATCACCTACTAATTTTGATAGATTGCAAGAGTATGTGGAATTCAAGGCTGACTTCCACCATGTCTCAATACAGGCATGAAAGGACCCTAAGAAGAAGTGGCATGACTTGCCCTATTTGGCAACAGATGATGTAATCGGCATGGTCCTTGATTGTTGGCCGGTAGAGTGGTGCATTGCCTCTGACTTGGCTACAGGATCGAGCAAGTCTGCCACACAACACAAGAAGGAAGAGGCCAACCTGAATATGGAACAACTGGCTACAAAGAGGAAAAAGGAGGCTGGAAACAAGGCTAAGGTAGAGTGCGCTGCCGCAGAGCAGTCGGGTGGGTAGGCAAGAGAAGAGGAGCATGGCTCTGATGAAGGTCAGAATTTGACTTCACTAGAGATAGAGGAAGAAGAGGATGAATAGACAGAATAGGGAAGAGCAAACCCGGAGACGACTTTGTTTCATATCAAGCACACCAGAGGACCAGAAAAGGTAGGGCCATGGAAGAATTCCAAGGCTAGCAAGACGTCTCTGGATTTGATTACCCTGACAGAGGGGGATCTGAATGATATAGGGGATGCAGTGCGTGATGCCACTATGGAACTACGACAACACTTTGAGCAGCAACAATAGCAGGCATTGGGGGCCATTCAAACAAGTCTGTGGGAGCTGTAGATCCATGCGTCACAGACTCAGACCAGTGTGGCGGCCACTAGTTTGGCCCTTGACACCTCAGAAGTTGTAGGGATGGTGTGCGCATGAGACCCCCGAACCATAATGCTGCCAGATGGAGCATTGACGACGACGACCGAAGCTGACAGGCCCACTGTCAGCACCCTCAAGGGAGTGGGACTTAACTTTGCCACGCTTCCTAGCAAGGCACTTCATCTTCTGCAAGATGGAGTAATTGTGGAACTTCAGGCCCGGAAACATCATTCTTTATAGGTGATCAATGAGAAAAATTTCAACAACGATCAACTGGTTGTGCAAAGAGAATCCACTATTCAGCTTGTGATAGACCTGACAGATAAGAATCAATGAATAATCAAGGTTGTGGATGAGGCGTGCTGAATTGTCCCAGAGATGGCCATTCCGGAGGCTAAGCTAGTAGATGTGCAATTTGGAAACTGACTGCGGGAGTGCACGACACATGCACAGAGTTAGGAAAGGTTCAGCTGGAGCTGAACCTAAAAGTTGCAGAGTTACAGTTGAAGGCCTAGCCTTCAACTCCACCGAAAGTTTGGGAGCAGCGCACAACTACTGTGATAGATGCGATCGTAGCAGTAGCAAGTGCAGTGATGGACTACATGACCCTTTTTGAGGAGTTGCTCGAGCTCCTCACAATCTTGCAAGAAGACCCCAATGTGCAGAGGCTAGAGACAGAAGCGCGAGAACTACAGTAGTGCTACAATGAGGTTAAAGTGGCAATGCGCACTGTCTCCATCACACAGAGACTAGCAAAGCTGTCGAAGGCCAAGGCATTGAAAGAACAAGTAGACAAATCTCAACACAAGGAAGCCATGCTGAAGGGTCGCTTGAAGCCTTGATTAGACGAGGCCTACGCGATCACGACCACCATCGAAGGCAAGTTAGCTAGTCTATAGGAGACCCAGTAGAAGCTACAGGCCGATAGTGCAGGGCTAGTGATAGAGCAGTTGGTGAAAGAGATGAAGCAGGTGGCAACACAGTGCACGGTCGAGGTAGCAATTATCCAAGTCGAGCTGGAAGTCTTCATGACAAGATCTCTACGCCAGCTGAGTGACTTGAGGAGGAGTCACCATGTCTGTGTTGGGGACCTGTTGGAAGAAGGTCCCTGGGGGTCAATTTTGGGGTTAAAAACCCAATTTTTGGGGCAGAAGGCCTGAATTTTGTATAAAGAATGTAAAATATCTGCATTTTGTGGTTGTGGAGCACGAAGATATCTAAAGTCAAAAAGGATTTTCTGCCCTTAGTCTAGATAGGTTGTGTAAGTTTTGGAGATCCACCCTTGGTCCACAGACCATGGAATGTATAAAAGGGAGAGTCTTAGAGAGTCTAAGGGAGTTCAGTACTGATGAGTCATTGATGTCATAGGTTTGTGAGAGCTAAGTGCGAGAGTCTTAGTGGAGGAAGAGGCTCTAGAGTTGAGTGCGCAGAGGCCTAGGGTAAAAGTCGGCAGCTGAGTGCGTGGACCCTTGTAGCTATGTGGGCAGGGCGGTTAGAGTCTGTATTGAAAATATGAAACATCATTAAAGAGAAGTGTTTTGGACTTACTGTGTACTTTCATCTGTTTAGCATTATTTTACTGTGGTTATAAATGTTGTGATTATTCTATGTTGAATGATAAGTTTTTGATATAATGTTAAGTTGATGCATGAACATATATGTTTCCATCTGTTGCATGAACACAAGTAATAATATATATTTACGCGAGGATAATCTTAGTTGTATAGTAAAGTTGGCTAATACCTAAGACAATTTTGGAACCAAGTCAGTAACCTAGTTACAGAGGCACGTAAGTGCCTGAATCATCATCTAGGGTTGCATAAAGGGAAATTGGTACCTTCGAGGAGGTTCTGAAAGATGGAAGAAGAAGTACATCGATAAGCGCTAAAGACTGATTGATCTGAATGAAGATAGGAGTAAGGGTATAAAATCGACATCACGACTATCTCAGGGTGCAGAAACTTGGTTCTTGCATCCCCCCATACCACTTCGGGTGAGAAATCAATCCGCACTCCACGGATTGATGCCCAAAGGGACAATAGTGTCGGGATTTTCTTAGATGCTTAATGTTGAACTTGGGTCAGGGCCCATCAAGCCAGCACATATACATCCAAGAAAAAATTACTAAATCCAACAATCTCTCCCATTCCACATAAAATACAAATATCTTAGGTTTCTAAATCATGCAACAATTCCAATGCATCAAAATGTGATCTCACTCTCCAATTTCTCCCTCAAAAAAATGTCACAAGCCAATATTCTTGTAAAAAAATAAGTCAAATAATATTTTCATTAATCACATACCTTTTTCCTTTAAGTTCAAATAAAACAAAGTTCTCACCACAAAACATGTTTATCTTATAAACATGCTATTCTCTTAACAATTTAGAAGTTAATCAAATTTCAATAAATCACTTCATCATGTTCATAAACAATATTAATTTTGACTTGAAATCCTAACTGACAATAGTTTAGAGCAATTCATGAGTTTGATCCTCATAATTTCTCTAATTAATTCAGTTCAAATAAAATTCAACCAATATGAAATTGATAAAATTATTAAGGAGACTATTATGGCTTTCCTGGACCTAATTTGTCTTAATACCATATAAAATATATTTCATCAACATATCACAATACTCGTTTTCTACATTTCAAGAATTTGGAAATCAATTTAATTCTACTTAAATCCAACACATACAAAAGAATTACAATACTAGAGGATATATACCTAGTTCACACTTGACTCCATATATCAAAATCAATTATTCTAAACATTCTAAACTATATAATGGTGTTCACCATACTTATCTTAGTATCTTCATTTATAATAAAAATAAAATAATGGATTTAAATCTCAAGCAAATTTATGTTACAAACCTCTATCCATATAAATTTAATTACAAATAATCAATCCTCCTTAATCATGTCTATGAGATTTCATCAAAATATGTTTTTCATTCAATCTTTAATTAGTTACATGATTTCTCCCCGGGGTAAGTCTTCTTAAAGGGACGTAAGCTTTACTTTACTCGTGGGGATGTAAATTAAGAGATGACTTAATTGGATTTGGAAACAAGAACTCTCTCAATTCTTACATCACGTCAACAACATCTCAAGTGACATACAATTCACCATGGAAATAGAATAGAATGGTTTCTTCGCATTTATAGATATTTTAATTATAAGGAAACTTGTTGGGAATTTAGACCATAAGGTCTACTGAAAGAAAACTCAGGCTCAAAACTATCTTCATGCTGACTCTCATCACTTTCTTACACAAAATATTTTGACATTAAGACCCTATCTACAAGAGCCTTAAGAATATTTTTGGAAGAACATAAAGAGAATGAGAGAAACCACTTAATTGAAGTGTTTAAGAATCTAGGTTACAAAAATAAAAACATATTCATTTCTCTTCAAAGTCTATGGATGAGAAAGACATCAATAACACTAAGACGCTAGAATCTTGTGAGAAATCCTTCCTCCCTTGTCTTAAAGGAACAACTGACAACATTGCCAAAATCCTGAAACAAAAAGAAATCATAATCTCTTTTAACCCTCTTAGCACTATTAGACAAAATGTGAAATTAGTAAAGGACAATGTTGATAATTTCCAATATAAAGGTTTATAAAATCAATTTCTCATGTGGTAAATGCTATATCGGTGGAACATGTCGATCTCTAAAAATTAGGATTAAGGAACATAGGGTTGATATTAAGCATGAGAGAATAACAAATTCAGCATTAGCAGAGCATGCTAAGACAACAAAGCATTATGTATGTTTAGAAGACACCAAGATAATTACTAAGTAATATCATTATTACAAGCGTAGAATTAGTGAAGACCTAGAAATAAAATAAAAAACACCACAACAACATTAATAGAGACGATGGATTGGATATTAACAATAATTGGCTCCCCTTACTCACCATCAACGTTAAATGATTCCTAGCCATTCATTTTCTTATTTACAACTTATTTATTCTCTCATACCTTCACTTTGCTTATTTGTTTCCCCTACCCTTTCAACCTTCTTCCTCATCCTTCCATACTTTCTTTTCTCTTTTTCATCCTTTCCCTTACCCTAAGTTTCATCCCATTTCCCTAGTATCCTCATCCCCTAATCATTTCTCTATTTTATATATATATATATATATATATATATATAAAGTATCTTACACATTAATATGTTTTAAGTAGAATACATAATACATTATTCATAATATACACATTATTATTATTATTATTAAACATAATTATTACAATGTCATAGTCATTTATGATTAAACATAATATTAAGAAACACTAAAATTCTATATTTACATAATTAAGGCTTCATAATTAAAATACTATTAGTTTATATCTCTCTTAGGCTTTCTAGTCACCATTCTGACTCTGTCTATTTTGACCTTAGTCAGCCATAAGATCTTCATATTTCTTAAATTATCCACTATATATCTTGCCTTAGCGCTTCACATGTTATCCATATCTTGATAAGCGACTTAGATAGTGGCTCTGAAACGTTGATATCAAAAACTCACATATGTGAATCTTCCATTATTTATTAACAAACACCAATCATAGAAAAACGAACACTATAGCTTGGGAACAATAGCACAATGTCCTATAAGAGAAGAGTTACTAGTATACTTGAGCCATAACCTGGATTTGTAGGGTTTATGCTCAAATTATACTAGATTTTGTAGCTTTAGAGGTTTAGGGCCTGTAACACTATTCTCTAAAATGGTCCACTCTTCCCCTTTAATGTGATCTTATAGTTGGCATGCCATGTGTAATGATTGTCATGGGCATGACAGGTCGGTGACGTCATATTGTCCTCGATAAGGTGTGAGGAACAATCAATAGTACCTAGAGGACACATGGCATGTTTTCGCATCATCAAGATCCTGGCTATGGAAATCCTTGAGGTGGTGCAGATAAAACATGAGGCTGACATGTATTCCTCTTCACAACCCTGAGCTTGGTTAAATAACATGCAACTCATTGATGCGAGGATTGCTAGAACTGTTGGATAGACCACCTTCTCCATTGTCGAGATGATTACTAGATGGTGGGACCGGGACACATGGAAGGCAAGGGATGGTTAGGGTGAAGGTGTGGAATCAAATGGGGGGTGGTGGTGGTGTGGAAAACGAAGCAAGCACAAATATGAAGTGTACAAATGGTCCATACAAAGGCTGGCATGGTGGTGGGTGTTGACAATGAGGTAGTATGGCACATTGGTAGTCCATGGGTGACGTGGGAAAAATAAGTGGAAGCTTTTTGCAGAGGGTGGGAAGAGGAATTTTTAGGTTGCGAGGTCATGTTGAAGCCCTGTGCTCCTAGCATGTGGCCCACTATGCACAATCTCGTTATGTTAACCCTCATGCATCTTGAGGCCACGGGATGATGAGAGAAACTAGATCTCCAAATGCCTCAATTGTTATCTGGGTGGGTGCATATTATGTCGGTGTTCCTCTTCCTGTTAGTTATGTTTGATGTGGCCCAATGTGCATGTTCTCAGGCACGCTCTCTAATACCCAGTTAAGGCGCTACACGCTCAATGGGAATGTGCCAATGTTGAACAAGCTTATGGCGCCACTGGGACAACTTGTGTGACAGTTCTTAAAGTTTGTCTTCCAGGCAGTTCCCCTCACCCTTCATTTCATAGAGTATTGCAGATTTGGCACCAACACCAATCTGAATATAAAACCATTTTACGAAACATACCATAGTCACTTTAATAAAGGAAATGATATACTCTAAAATCTAGGTTTTCTGAAATAGTAATGGATCACATCTGCCAATGATCACAATCAGGACAAATATGCGCTCCTAGGCCAAACCAATTAAACTCTTGGTAATGAAATTTGAAATTGGACATGAATGGACAATTCCTATCCTTAGGATATAACGTTGCAACATGTCCGAAAAATATCCTACATAACTGTGTTTTCCACTTATACACAACTTTCACATAACGTAAGCCAAATCAAAACATAGAATGTTGTATGAAATATGAAGTATAAATATTTAAGCTCAAAGTAAAGATATAAAAATGTAAAAGTTTGTAAAATTATTAAATAAATAATCAACAATTTGAATCAGTGAGATAGGCCAAAAAATGAAATTTGGGTGTGCATTTTTGTAAATCAAGGCAATTTTGGCCTGCTTCACAAAAATGCATGCCCAACCTTCATTTCAAGGGAAAATTGAATGATTCGACTTGGAGAGTATTTTTTTTCTCGTAAGGAAAAATAATAGAATAATTTTTTCTACTTTAGTTATATGAAGGTTGAAGTTAATGTAAATGAAAGTGATGGAGAAGTCATAGTTCATGGTGTCTCCCCAAAAGTGTCAATAGTTTGTGAACGACATAAAATTACTTCAAGCAATTTAGTGTGTAAAAATAGTAATTGAATAGCACACAATTTGAATTAAACAAATTGGCCAAGAAATGAACCCCATAAATGCATTTTGGTGAAGCGAGGCAATTTTGGCTTGCTTCACAAAAATGCATGCCCAACCCTCATTTGAAGGCCAAATTAAATGATTTAAATTGAAGAGTATTTTTTTACTCATAGGTAACACTAATATTTTTTTTATCTGTCATACCCTTTTGTATTTGTGTCAAATGGTCTTATTTTTCACCCTAGTACATAGAAGGACAGGTGCAATCTAGGTTGGCTAAAGGGATAGAATTTGGCACTAGCAGTGCACCAAACACCGTTGGGAAAAAGGAATTATCGGAAATATTTCCCTTGGCTGAAATCTGAAATCCAATAGTTGAAATTACAAAGCCGAAAGGGAAAGCCAAAATCCAAAACCTAAAATGACAAGTTGAAATCCAAAGGGAAGTGGGTCCATGTTTAAGGATCGAGTAGATGTCTGATCATATTAGCGTTCATCGCAGCTCAACTGACCCCCAGAGGCATTGCGCGGGGGTAAATGGTGCAACCAATATGTTGGTGCAACCCACTAGAGTTGAAAAGTCAACAAGGTGGGATAAGAAAATTGACAACCTAGATTAACTCTGGGGGGTCTGCTTGATCCTACCTCCCGCTTGTCCACCTGCCAGAGAGAGGTGGGGACCACATTGTCATGCATTGAGTCGCCAACAATGCCATTAAGTGAGTGCCGAGGTAATGGTAAAGTATCCCCCAAGTGTCCACCTGTCACCCTACCAATCAATTTATGCCACGTATCCTCCCCCTGATGACCTCGTCTACTGTCAATTGACCATTTATTTTCACATATAAAATCTTGACTCGTTAGTTGTTCAAATTCAAATTCATACTTCTTGTAGCAAAGTTCTC